>JAVRXN010000004.1:1395000-1995000 GCA_033556935.1 Timema podura | reverse complement strand
CATCTCTTTCTCTTGGCCGCCCTTGTGGTCTTTTCCCCCCAACATACTTAATTTCCATCATTTTTGAAACCAAAATTTAATTTTTTTATCCTTACCTTTCCTCGATCAATGAAATAATGTCTTAACGTTTCTGGCCCTATGCAAGAAAAGCTAGTAAAAACTTATTGGTTTCTCAATGGCTGGATTGGACATCAAGTCTTTTTGATGAATACAGAAATTCCCACCACCTTGATGCGTGACTACCATCACACGTCATGTGTTTAGGGAATATGAGACATAATTATATATATGGCATGGAAAATATTTCAAAATTTTGGTCACTTGAGTTTAAACTAAAATCGGATTACAGGTAGGATGTGCTCTTATCAACAGTTATTTGTTAGTTTCAGCAAGAGAGAGAGCTTGAAAGATTTAGAGAAGGACAGAGATATATTCTTCTATCTTTAGTGGTGTGGAAATGAGAGGAAGGGGGAAGGAAGTAGCTTGCCAAGGTGAACTCTTTATGAGGGCTCAGCGTGTCTGTTGGTTAGCCAGACATGAGTAGAGTATGAGGGGTGTTAAACTTTGAGAGAAAAATTTAAGAAAAGTAACTTTTGAGAGGTTTCAAACCTAGATAATATTTTACAGTTTCATACTTAGAACAAATTGAAGAGGTGCCATACATTATGTTTTGTAGTATTTTTTGCACTATGCAAACAATTAAATATAAAACGCCATTTTCAAACGAAATTAACTAATAAAAATAATTTTCATTAAAAATGTAATAAAATTAACCATTTTATTAATTGTATTCTTTGATATTAATTCATAATTTTGTTTTTTGATTTGATAAAAAATGCTATTCGCACACACTTCTATTTATTTTATTTTATTTTTAGCACTGTCTCTTTATTACTCGTTGCGGTTATACACCTAGTACTGATTACTCTAGTGTGTTAGGAATGAGGAAGATTGAATTTAGAAGTGTGCCTGCATTTGCGTGGATAGAGTGGGAAACCATTTAGGAATAACCATCCTTAGTACACTCGGTCAAGATCAAACTAAATATCCCCGTCATCGGCAGTCTAGTTATGCCTTAGACCATGCAGCCACCGAAGCTGGCTTTAATATTATAACTTTAACAAGTCTTGATAAGTTTAGAAATCAGTCTATTTTAAATCTAAGATTATTCTAAAGAGCAATTTTAAAATTTCCCCACTCCTGTCCCGAATCCGATATTTCGACTCATTTCCATCCGTTGCGAAATAAAAACGTTATTCATGCCCATCCCTATTAGGAACATAAACAAGTAAAGGGAAAGAAGCACAAAATGGCTTTTACAATGAAAATAACTCGGTTCACAGCAATGTTAAGTGTGAACTGTGTTCTTTTCACTGTAAAAGCCATTTTGTGCTTCTTTCCCTTTACTTGTTTATGTTCTCTTTCACGTATCTTCTTGCATAAAATTTTGTAGCAAAACATAACCTTATAAAATGAAAAGAGGTTTTCCTTAAATTTTTTTTGAATATTTTGAATGAAAAAAACAAATTATTGGCTTTGGGAAAAAAAAATTCAGGGTTTCATCCAAATAAACATACATTATTGATTTATTGTTTTGCATAAATACCTAACATTGAATAAAATAGAGGGACTAGATAAAGGACCAGGGCTGAGCAAACAACTGTAAGCAAAAATCAAACTCAGGATCTTTGGTTTAGAGCATCGATGCTTTACACCACTGATCTTCCTTTGCACCAAAAAAAAAAAAGTTAAGTGTAAAGGAGCATTGTTTGCCATCTTATTATTGTTTTATAAATTTTAGAGGTCTTTAGTTTCTGTTACACACACAATTTACTGAATTAGGTAGAGAGTAGCTTTGTAACTATTTAAGGCTGCGAAACACATCAAATGAGGAATTACATTTTCTAAGCTGATTGGTTGAGTGTAAAGGTTTTTTTTTAATGTGAGTGTAAGCATTGCTGGAATGTCAAGTAGCGTATAGCAGGTTTGTTGCTCTTAACCACTCTCAAGAATTCCTTCTCGGAAAGAAAGCAAAAACAATTCTTGTTTGATGGATTTTTAATTAAGTTTCTTGTTTAATTAAATATAATTACAAGAGTTATAATCTCAAACATGTCGAGTTTGGCTTGAAGCAACCATTACAAATCACAAATAAATCTAGATCATTAAACAAAACTATTAAAAAAATATATTGAGTACGCTAAAGTTTATTATTATCATAAAATTAACAAACTTTGATCTGTTAATCTTAAGAGTATACATCTAGTTATGACACTATTAAAAACTATAATTTTAAACCATTGTGTCTGCAAATGTTTTTTTTTTAAAAAGGAAAGATATTATTAAATTTATCTTTTATTATAGTTATTATTTTCAGTTGTAAAACAAGAAAGAATGTATGCTAATATTTCTAAATACAGTAGACTCTCGATTATTCGGGTGTAGAGAAGAGAGAAGTCGTACATCCCAAAAAAAATGCGTCATAGCACTTGAATAAAAATTGAAAAATAATCTATGTTTGCCAAACTATATGGTCAGCAGGGATCCTCTGGAATTAAACAATTTGCTCGGAAGCATAGATAAAACAAAGTCAAAAACTGAAAATAAAATAAACTCTCTGATGAACACACGAATAGATGCAAATTGAAAAACCTTCTCATGAATAATCGAGAATCTACTGTGCTCTAATATTTGTATAATGATGCAATGTTACTGTGTTGGGGTAAACTTGAGATTTTGTTCTTATTCGGAACTGATATTGAGAAGTAACAATAATTACCGAAGAGAACTGTTGTTTCCTCCTATTCTTAGCATTATGTTTAGTGATGTGTCAAGATGATAGTTTAACTTTGTTCCTGCAACATGCCAGAAAGACAGTGATATGTGTGATTTTTTGTTTGTTTAAATATTGTTAATAATCAGTGAAAGGAGGCTAGACTTTTAAGGAAAAGATTCGCTACGCTTTTATTTTGCAAGGAATGATATTCATAAAATAAAAGGAATATAAGTTCGATAAATAAAATAAAGTATGCTCAAATAGTAATGAGGAAATGATATAAATGTAATTAATATTTTAAATAAAACTTTACTAAATTCACTTGATAATCTACAATTTATTTGCGTTAACATCCACTAAATACAGAAACCTTTTTAATATCTCTGGCAACTTGGTTATAATTAAAGATAGGCAGATGTAGGATGTGTTTGGGGACCACTTTTTTTTTTAGTGCAAGGCAGGAATTTTTTAATTATATAAAAAACGAAAATTAAATGACTTTTTTAATCTACTTTTAAAGAATATGATATTTTGATGCGGCTGTAACAGTAACTTAAGACTATAATATCTTTACAATTCATTATTTAATCCATTAATTTTTACTTGTTTAGGAAATCATAGAAAATACAACTTGTTTTTTGTATGTATGTACTCTTAAGATTTACTAATGTAGGTATTAGTTGATATTGATAATTATTAATACTAGAAAAAGTATATACAAAAATTCACATTTTATACAAACGCTATACTATATTAAAAATAGGGATTTGCCCTAGAATCCTTCAAAAATCTTTATTTCAATATTTTTAAGTGAAATTTGATGTAGAGCTCTAATACTGTTTATTACTGATTCAGAAACTATTATTTATAATTTATAATTATAGGATTAACTTAACAACAAGGCCCCAGACCAGTAATTTATCACTATCTGACTGTATGAATGTAATAATGAATGTATTATAAGAAAATGATGTTAACATTTAGTTATTATTTGTTTTTTTTATTATATTATACTTACATACATACCTAATCATTAATTTCCCTGATGGGGTATGTAGGAAACTGCATATAGCTCAAAAAACAACTCCATTCTTAATCCATCCTAACACCACTGAGTCATACATGCTTTTTTAATCTTACAACTCTCACAGTTTCTCTTTTTTACACATTCATCTACAACATTTAGCCACGTCTTTCACGGCCTACCCCTTCCTTTTGATCCACACTCATCGTGCCCAAGCCAACATAAGACGCTTCTTTCACATTGACATATTGAATTCCCTTTCAAACTGCACTTCTTCAGCACCCAATCATTACTGACTCTGTCCATACGAGTTTTTCCACATACATTTCTCAGATATCTCATTCCAACTGCATTCTCCTGAGAAACCCACTCTTAAAGTCCATAACATAAAACAATTTTGTTTTTAACACACTTGTATATTCTGCCATCTTTTCTTCTTTCGATACTACACTTAGGCAATAGTCTATATACATTCAACTACTCTCGGAGTTGCATTCACCATTCTTTGGATTTGACCATCTATCCATCCATCCATCCATCCATTTCTACAGGACATTCTGCCCGGACACACAAAATCATTCACTTATTCTAACAGTTTTCCATTTATACTAAGCTGACAATCATTTCCTGATCTGGCACTATCAAAAACTATCACCTTAGTTTTGGAGATATTTATATGAAGATCCACTCCACCTGTCATCCACCACATTCAAACGATTTAATGCATTCTACAAGTCACTTTCATTCTCAGCCATTAATATGGCATTGTCTCTATATAACAGCACACTCACATTCACATTGTCTATTTGTACCCCAACCGCATCTACAAGCATCCCTCATACACTTATCCATGAATACATAAAACAACTATGGAAACTTGACACAATCTTGTCTAACACCTTGTTCAATGTCAGAACATTAGCTTAAAGCTTCATCCACCCTAACACACCCTTTACTTTCATCATACACTGCCATAATTGCATTTACTAACCATGCATCCACACCATACTCTCTAAGAACATTCCATAACATGCTCCTATTCACCCGATCATAAGCTTTCTCAAGATTAACGAATGCACAATAAACTTTCTTCATTACTGCCATACATTTATTAATCAATTGTTCCAATGCAAATATCTGGTCCCTCCCTACAACCTCTACCTGGCATGAAACCACATTGCACACCCAAAGTCTTGTCCGCAGTTTTTTCACGTGCTCTCTCAATTAGAATTCTCCCCAAAAGCTTTGCCTGGAATATTTAACAAACTAATTGCTTTATAATTCTTACATTCACTCTTACTGCTTTTTTCTTTGTATAAATGAACGACAATATTTTTCCAGCCATTATCAACATTCAAAATCCCAACACATGCATTGAACTCACACAGTCTGAAAAGTAATGCCCTGCCTCATTCTTGTTAATTCTTTCGCTCATCATAACATTTTACCTATTTTCTGCTACTTCCTCTACGTTATTGCCATACAATTGCTCAAAATACTCCTTCCATCACTATCTTATACTGTTTTCATCCCATATCATCTCACCATGTTCATTCTGAATGCCATAGGCCTTTCCTTGAACTCCCTGTTTCGTTCTCTTTACCCACTCGTGGAACAGCTTATTTCCTTCTAAATCATTCTACATTCCTTCTCCTTCCTTTAATCTCATTTTCTCTTTACCCTCATTTACTCCTTCCTTTACATCCATATTTTTCTCTCTGTCCCACATATTCTTACATTCTGTTTCACTCTTCACAGCAATCATTCGTTTGTATGCTTTTTTCTTTCGATTTTCTTCTAAAGACATTCATTACCTCTTTGTCCAGTGTCAGCAGTGTAAAGTGTGAACTGTGTTCTTCTTTTCATTGTAAAAGCCATATTGTGTTTGTTCCCTTTTATATGTTTTCTATCCACCTTTCCTGTACTTTCTTTCAAATATATATTACAAACCACCTCAAAAAGCGAAAAGAGGATTTCCTTAAACAGATATAATAACATTTATTTCGACATTCAAGTCATGCTCTTGTAAAGTTAATTTTTCACCAAGCAATCTTTCATATTGCACTCTCACATTTTTATCTTGCAATTTTTCCACTTTCACTCATACTTTACTCTTGCTTTGCTTCCTCACGAAATTCTAACTATTCAACTACTTAGCTCACTAGAACGGATCCTCTAATGTTCATAAATATTACAAGATTCGGATTAGAGGTTTTAAAATAGTGGATTTGACACAACTATAATACAAGCTAAAATGTTTAACTTAAAACCATCTGTTAGCTATATTAATGAAAATTCCCTAGAGCAGAAATTGCTCCCAACCATTTTCTTTTCCCAAATTCATTAAGGTCATTTGACGGTGAAGCTTGTTGAGTCTGAAGGAGACATAGAGGGCGAGAAACTCAGGTGACCCTGACTAGCTCTTATCTTTGTCTGTAAATTCCACCAAAAGGAAACTGAATGTACCATTTCTTTTTATGTTGCCAACAACCTACAATGTTTTCTTTTAATATTTCAGAAAGTGACTGTAGAAATTTATCTTTTTCACCATTTGGGTTGGTTATATTCTCACATAAGATAATGGATGACCTGTAACCTCCAGCCCTAAACCTCCCCAAAGGAAATAATAGACTAAGGATAGCAAGAGATAACATTTATTAGATATAAAGAGAACCAAAATTAAGTACAAAAGCTCGAGTAGAGTTTGGAGTAAGTTATAAGAATAGGACTTGTGCCAAGGATATAGTGGACGTGTTTACTCTCTGATACAAAAAACAGCGATTAAAATGTTACAATGCATTGGTAAAGTCAGAAGTCTGTCTAAGCGAGTCAACAAAGTCAAGTCACAATTAGCAAAAGAAGAAAAAACCTTGGAATAAAATTATTAAATATGGCAAAATACTAATAAGTCATCTAGTGATGGGCGAACTAAATCTTGGCATTTACAATTACTTGACAATATAAAACTTATATATGGCCCCTAATTTGGTGATTTAATTATATTAGGAAAGTAACCTCGCATAGAAAGCAAACAATATAAAATCGTTCAATAAGCCTAGTCAACTCGTGGCGTATTAACAAACGACATGTTAGCAAACTCTATCAGCCAGAAAACCACTTTCTAAGAAGAGTAATTGTGGTTAAACAATGCCACCTGTACGCAATTGAAAAAAACGACCAGATGGCAAGAGTCCATTTAACAAGTCTAATTAAGCAACACATGTCAGGCGGTGAATAAATCAACAATATTTAAATTTAAGTTTAGTGATATATTTATCCACAAAAGATTTTAAGCTCAATGCCTATATTTAAAATAGATGAACTATTAAATGCCAAAGAGGTAATTTTGAAAAAGATAAAGTATTTAAGTCGAAAGAGAATTTAGAAAAATACACAGATTACATCTGCTTCAGATAGCGTGGCTCACCTCTCTGAAGTCGGTGATATGATTACCGACATGGATTAAACATGGCAATATATAGTCCAAGACATGATCACATGTACTGAGAGATGAACCAAAGGATGGCAATGGGAAGAGGGAAATCATGACTTAATGTGTTGCCAGACTATTGTTTCGATGCTGGTCAACAAGCTTGTAGAATGTTCTCTGAGGTGCCGGAATACGGTATATTAGCCCACTTCCTTCCACTCTTTTCTTGGGCGTGAGTCGCTGCGGCGCAAGATATCCTGTCCCTCATCAGTCTGATGCGAGAAGCGCAGGCGGTGAGATGTAGGTGAAATTGGAACATGTGTGTACCTTCTCATGGGCGACAGGGGTGAGTGTTACATTTAAGTACTTATTTGTATTCTTGTAACGTATGTTACAAAGGGGAGGTAGTATTTGAGGAAACGTACCTACATGGAAAGTGATTGGGAAACCTTTTATAAAAAATACCCTAAGCATAAGTGACTAGTATTCAAACCTTGATCTCATTGTCCCCGAAAATCCAGACTAATACCAGAATAAAGCATTAGACATGCAACCACCGATGCAGGTTTTATATTTATTCACAGCCATGTGAGTGTGAGTGGTACAAATAAATACAAAAATTTGTCAAAAGGTGTGCGATGGTATGTCTATAGAATAGGAATGCCTGGAGTATGTTTTTCTTACTCACACCGTGTTGGCAGCAATTGTCTAATATTGATACGCATGCCTCTTATGGGGAAGGAGGTCGGCATTTTCAGTATTTGTAGTTATTATCTTAAATTGACATACCCAAGTATTATTGATTTGTATTATTTCTATGCTACCAGCAGCTTGTGGAAAAGTCTGGGATGTTTTATATTTTGGTCAGGGAAATGAAATCGAGATATCAGTGGCAACCTGAAAAAACTAAGGGAGGAAAAGGGAACTTGTGTTATATCACCCTATACCTTTTACTCCTTTTTGTGTTTTGGATTCCCCTTTTAGGATGTTGCGTGTTGAGGAGTTTCACACTCCCTCCTGATGAATTCTGATAGAATGAAACCTAGGTCAGGGATATTGGGCGGTAACGATCGATTTTCTTGAAGTAGCAACCATTACCTCTTTGTCCAATGGCAGCAATGTTAAGTGTAAACTGTGTTATTCTTTTCACAGTAAAGCCATATTGTATTTGATTCTTTTCTATGTTTTCTATTCACTTCCCTGTAGCTTCTTCCCAATACAATTATCTCATAAAGAGAAAAAAAAGAGTTTTTCCTTATAGAGATATTTCATTTAAACTTGTAAAAGCAAACCTACAGATCAAAATGAAATTAGTTCAATTTTACAGTAGTTTTTTAGTATTATTAATACATATTATCTTTGTCACCATCATCGTCGGTTCCGGGTATACTGTTAGAGAGCCTACTTCCATTCCACAGTTCATTAATGTTGTTTGGTTTGGATCGCTCCACTGCTTCTTGGGTTTTCCTCTCGTCTATTAATCACCTCTCAGTCCTCTTGACACCAATCCTGTTTCCATTCTTTTTACGTGGCCAAACCACTTTAAAAGCGATTTCAAATTTTTCTAACATAGCCTCCTTCATGTTTAATCTTGCTCTGATGTATTCATTCCAGGTTTGTCTCATTTGATTGTAAAAACTTCATTTTCACCCCTGCACATGCGACTCCACTCTGGGGCAGCACACACAGGTATCGAGGGTGTATGTGACTGAAAGGGTGAAGTAACTTTGTGATGAATTCAGGGTGACTTCCTTGTTCCAAAACAGCTCTCCTCTCAATTGGGGGTAGAAATGGGATCCTTTCAGTATACAATCAGTGACTTCTGGAGTCTGACGATACAATACTGCAGTGGTACTGGAACTGTTCCATTTCTTCCAGGCGTGTAACCTCGAGCATAATAGTGAGTGGTGTTTTCTGCCTGTCACTGTCTTTGTAATATTTAAATAATAAACAAAATAAACGACATTGGTGATCGGCCTAGTCGGTAACAAATAATTGGTATCGGAATTATTCTTTTCATAATTAACTACTTTCTCCATAAGTAAAATAAGCCATGAATTAGTTTAGGTGAGTAAATAATAGTTATACAGTATTTTATTATTATTATTTTACTTTTAATAAGTCATATACAAATGTTATGGTTTCTTATCATTTACAATATCTGTCAGCTTTCATTTTACTTCTCCTGTCCAGCAGAGTCTCATGGAGGTTCCCTTCAGTGCGCGCTTTCTCAAGTTCACCTTTATCTCGAGTACTCAGGCGGATCTTTTATCTTGAAATTTCTGGAACTTGCGCCTATAAAAAAAAACATAATCACGGTTATTCCCACTTAAAGTTGCCTTATTCAATAATTGTATTATTTCTATACAAGCCTATAAATGTAAAACATATCATTAGGGCTGTGCGAAGTCTACTTTTTCAATTCGAAGCAAAGTCGAATCATATGAAATATTCCCGGAGCCAAATTAAAGTTAAAAAAAAAAATGAAAAACGTATTATGTATTACTGTATGTTGAATGACTATGCCTATATAATTTTTGTCACTAAATATATAATTACAAAATGCTATATTGCAATTTAAAATTTTTGTGATATGAACATTAGTTTGTGATGTGGGAGGAACAAAACAAAACATAAGTAACTTTTTTTTTTTAATATGTAATTTTTTTATGTGTTAGTATTGGGTAAGGAAAAAGGCATAATCCATATTTAAAGTTTGGGAGGATTGATGGTGAATGCTCTATGGATCAAAGTTTATAACTTGGTGGCTTGGACCAAAGATTATCAAACATGTTGTTCATGGTACATAAACAGATGGCAGGCTTTGTTTTAAATTCGTTATTTCCTAGCTGATAAGTGTATTTTATTAAAGTTTTTATGTTTACAAACAAACTTTGCTGATAAGACTTAATAAAGCTATTAAGTCAGATAGAGTAGAGCTGAGAAAGGTACAGAATGTAAAATATCTTGAAAGTGTGATTGAGGAGAAAGGTGGAAGTAGAGAGGATTTAATGAGAGTTGTTCTATAGGTGTGTAAGAGACCTGCTATGGAGAGTTGTTCTATAGGTGTGTAAGAGACCTGCTATGGAGAGTTGTTATATAGGTGTGTAAGAGACCTGCTATGGAGAGATGTTCTATAGGTGTGTAAGAGACCTGCTATGGAGATTGTTATATAGGTGTGTAAGAGACCTGCTATGGAGAGATGTTCTATAGGTGTGTAAGAGACCTGCTATGGAGAGATGTTCTATAGGTGTGTAAGAGACCTGCTATGGAGAGTTGTTATATAGGTGTGTAAGAGACCTGCTATGGAGAGTTGTTATATAGGTGTGTAAGAGACCTGCTATGGAGAGTTGTTCTATAGGTGTGTAAGATACCTGCTATGGAGAGTTGTTCTATAGGTGTGTAAGAGACCTATGGAGAGTTGTTCTATAGGTGTGTAAGAGACCTGCTATGGAGAGATGTTCTATAGGTGTGTAAGAGACCTGCTATGGAGAGTTGTTCTATAGGTGTGTAAGAGACTGCTATGGAGAGTTGTTGTATAGCTGTGTAAGAGACCTGCTATGGAGAAGAGAAGTGTAAGGAAGTGTTATACAGGGCGTACTTTGTACACATTGTCACATATGCAGCAGAAACATGGACAATGAATGTAAGAGAGACTAGGAAAGTGGAGGCCATGGAATGAAGTTTATGATGTGCATATTAGCTTTCATTAATTATATTAACATGAAACTTACAAACTATATTAATTAAAAACATTAAACCTAATAAATAGGACACATCCAGCCTTGGCGCAAAAAACCCAACTTTGTCAGCGTCGTTTGGAAGTGAACCAAGGTCCCCTAGACTGTTTTTCATGCCTTGAGAAAGTATTATGACACATACACATAGTTAACCTCCACTTGTGAGAGATTTCCCTGTTCCTCAACAGGAACTTCTCCAGATTTGTCTTTCTCCCGAACCGCCGGCGACCGCAGTCGCAATACTTCACCGGCTCCTGCTGTTTTAACCTCTGCAACCACCGAGTCATCGTCAGGCGCTACAGACATGAAGCAACCGTTGCAACCCAGCAGAGCCAGTTTTCCACCCTGCAACAGAGAATATAACATTTTGTCACAGTTGGTCACCAAGTTTAACACATCCCTTTCCAGCATCTTTGTCCATTTTTTTCATCCAAGCCTCCCCAGATTCCTGTACCACATGTTTCCCTTTTCTCATCTTCTCCCTCTATTCTTCCTGTTTCCTCATTCCTATTCTTAAAACTCCTTTTGAATGCTTTATTCTTCTCCTCCTCCAATACTTCCATTCACTCTACTGCGCTTACCAAACTTCTCTTAAACTCTTTTCATTCCTCTTCTACACATTGCATCTCATCCTTGGTCATCATTCCTCTTCTACACATTGCATCTCATCCTTGGTCATCATTCCTCTTCTACACATTGCATCTCATCCTTGGTCATCATTCCTCTTCTACACATTGCATCTCATCTTGGTCATCATTCCTCTTCTACACATTGCATCTCATCCTTGGTCATCATTCCTCTTCTACACATTGCATCTCATCCTTGGTCATCATTCCTCTTCTACACATTGCATCTCATCCTTGGTCATCATTCCTCTTCTACACATTGCATCTCATCCTTGGTCATCATTCCTCTTCTACACATTGCATCTCATCCTTGGTCATCATTCCTCTTCTACACATTGCAAACTCATCCTTGGTCATCATTCCTCTTCTACACATTGCATCTCATCCTTGGTCATCAAGCCTCTTGCCTTTCTTATATACAGTTCTCTTACCGCTTCATTTTTAAGCCTCCACAGCCTTATCTATACTTCTTTCCTGATTTCACACTTTTCTCCTAACTGCCAGAAAGTATTTTTTTACGTGTTATTACTGTTTATTAATAAAGTACATAGTTTCTTTTTTTTTTATACCATACATAGCACATGACACATTTTGGACCATGCAGTAATACTATTTAATATTCATTTGAAAAATTACACTTGTACAAGGAAATCAAACCTAGGACTTTTGGCTTCATGCTAAGATAGTTATTGATACATGCTAAAACAATAAACCCACTCAGTCAGTAGCGTTATGTCTTTTGAGCTAAGGGTTCCGGGTTCGATTACCGGCACGGCCGAAACAATGTACCATTGTTTGAAATGTGAGTTTACACTTTCACAGTGATGAATTAACGGCGGGGTCTGTCCTAGTCTTAAGTTAGATTATAAGTCATATGAAGCTACGACAGGCCTAGCAAGCCGGTAGTGGAGAATATATGGCTTGAATAAGAACGTGACTCAGGCCACGGGTTGGAGATAGGAATGGATATAATAGAAACGACAACTAAACAGTCAAATGACAAATGAACAAGGAAGAACATCTATACTATCTTAATCCGAGAGTCTGTGATTGAGGAAGGTGATGCATACCTGGAAAACAGGCTCCCACTGCTCCATGTGTCCCACAGCGTCCGATCTCCCCGTGACAGAGTTGCTTTGGTCCACGCGCAGGTACTTGCCGTAACCAGACTTCAAGGCTATTTTTGTGTCACTCACTTTGAAAGCTGTCAGGACTTCCTCGGGACTGGGGCCATCTCCTGAATAAAAACACGACCAGCCAATGTTAAACTAAAGTTGCACTCTTTAGTCAAAATTATGTTTATATAGATCGCATGCAGTTATTTGCAATAAAATTTAAAATTTCTACAAACCTAATTCTTAAACTATGAAGGTTCCAGTTTTTAATCCAAATATCGCTCAGTGTCTATTTGAGTGGGATTATTTTAAAACTTTATTTCAATACAAAATATGTGATTTAAAAAAAATCCGATATGGTAAAGAAAGTGTTTCTATTGGCGAGACATCATTGTTGGTGGATATAAAACCAACAATAAAATGCTACAACATATTTATCTTGGTGTTAAACATGTTTTACCCAGCCCCTGTCTGAGGAACAACCATTTAAGTACATTTCGTGTTGCTGACAGCAAATACATTTTTTTTTAGCACCGTGTCTTACTACCTGTTCGGTTTATATGGTTATGTACTATTTACGCTAGTGGGTTTAGGAAGGTTATATTAATAGGAAGTGTACCTGCATTTGCGTGGAGGGAGAGTGGAATACCATTTTTGAAAAACCACCCTCAGTACACCAGACCGAGACTCAAACCTCGATCTCCTCGTCATCAGTACTACTCTAAAAGTAGCGCGTTAGACCACTCGGCCACAGAAGTGGGAAACAAAGGCAATTGTTTCAGCTGAGAGCATTGGCCAATAGGAATAGAGAAATAATAGTTAATCGATAGCATTTTTTAAGTGAATTCCCATTTAGTCAAGTGATAAAACTAATGTTCTGGGGCCTGTTGTAACGTTTGTACTATAATTAAGTTGGACTAAACCACTAGGAAGCATCATAATAGCTTTAAAATTTAAATAAATCAAATTTAAAATAATACAAAGATTTGATTAAACTTACAAAATATGTTTTAATCCTTTAATTTTGAATACCTATCTTAGAATATTTGAATAATTCTAAGGACCCATCCTAGAGTTAAATGGTGAGCTGTTTAGTTGAAGCTCACCTTCATCGTGTGGTGCACCCAAGGTGAAGAGCCCATTGTCCAAGGCCTTCACGTATGTCTGGGTACCAAACTCTATAGCTACGGAGCCTGTGATTTCATCAATAGACTGCACCGACCACCAACCTCCTGAAAAACATCGTGATTATTGCATGTTTGTAGCATGGTGGCTGGAAGTTATCAAACACTATATACATCTTATTTTAGTTTTAAAATAGAGGCTTGGGAACTTATTTGTTGAATGATTTGTATATCAACGGTATCTGCTAGTCCTACTTTAGGAATATGATTCGCTTTTTAGGCTACAAACTTTGCAAATAATGTAAATATAACAATAATATATCGTGATCAGGTCAAAATAAACACTAACGTGTTAAAATAATATGACAACGTTGACTATCATTAACGAGCATTATAGATGGTAATCACACAACACGGAATACTTAATTACATTGTTTTAATATATGACCAGAGGATAATATCGGCGTAGCATCAAAACATGTCGTATAAATAATGTTGCAGCATTTGCAGCAGTAACCAAGGAACAAGGAACGGCAGATAGAAAGAAATTCAATTTTTATATTTTTACAAAATTTAATAACTTGTTCTGTCAATTCTCAAAATAATACAGAAATACGAAATATGCATGATCACATCATCCTTTGTTTTAAAAAACATGGTTTTACGTAAAGTTTTGACTCAAATGTCTACAATTTTAATATTACTGAATTTTTTAGATGTTTGTCATAATTTCAAGATATTACTAATATAAGGTATACATAAACTTGAATTAATATTACCAATCTCTTTTCACTAATATTTGCAATATTCTAAATTTTAACATTTATGCTCAGTTATTTAATACTTGTCCCTAATTTCATTAAAATTTATATTTAGTTCATTAGCAATTTTTCTAAACTTTTCTACTGTAAAGTATTGATATACAATTTTGGTACGAAAAAAATTTGAATAATTTCACTTAAAATTGAATTTATTTATAAATACAAATTTTAATTACCAAGTTACAAATTCCCTGCCTTTTCCTGGTTTCCCATGTCCCAGACCCTCCTTGTGACCACAGACATCCTCAGGCAGTTGCACACCAAGACTTAGTTTTGGATGAGGCAGACGTACATGCAAATGAGCCTACCTAATTATTTTTATAACCTACTTTTTTAACAAATTGAGTAGACCTATCAAGTTGAGAGCCAAGTTTTAAAATTCAACCTATATGAAATCAACACTCTTTTATATGTGTACTTCATTGTTTCTTTAGCGCCGCGCCTTTCTACTCGTTCAGGCTATATGTTTATTTACTAATTATGCTGAATGCTTTTAGGGATTGGGAAGGTTATATTTAGAAGTGTAGGTACCCACATTTGGTGGAAGAGGGGAAAACAATTTTGGAAAAAAAACACGCTAGGTACACCCGACCGTGATTTGAACCTTGTTCTCCCTGTCGTCGGCTGTCTAGTCTACTGTGAGAATAGCGTCTTGTACTATGCGGCCACCGAAGTAGGTTTTCACTGGTATTAACCTTTATACAATATTGTTATCTTTGTAAAGTGGGGGACAAGGGTCCTTACCGTGTTGTTCAGCATCCTTATCTACAACTACACCATCCTCTTCCTGTCGCCCTTCCTTTTTATGTTTTCTCTTTTTGTGAGATCTGTGAACACACAATTATAGGACACACTTGTTTTAAAGGTACAATATAAAAAAAAATACCTAAAACTAATTTTTATAAATATATTTATTTATTATTATTTATTATTATTATTATTATTAGCACCGCGTCTTACTACCCGTTCGGTTATACGCACTTACGCTAATGTGTAATGGTAGGGTGATTGTGAGATGAAATGGAGGACCTACAGTTTAACGTGGGATCCGAACCACGGTGGAGGCCTGGTATCCCACACATTCACAAGTTGTGATTGATACACGTCTTGTCAGAGGTGAAGGAAGGGTTTGGTCAATCAGATAAATCTGTGCCGGGACCGAGGATTGGAACCCCGGACCCTCAACACATAAGTCGACACCTTACCCTAGACCGCCAGGTCACATGGGTTTAGTGTAATGTGTCCCAAATAGTTCTAGAACGTACAAACGATACCCATTGATTGAGGCGAGTGGAACTTTTTCTTATTTAATTTAAAAGGTTTCTCTTTTTTTGCTTTTTTTTTTTTTTTTTCAAATTCAATTTACGTGTTTTAATGTTTGAAATAATGTATGGCTGATATAATTCTTTTTGATATTTCAAGAAAGAAATAGCCTAAAATGGGACGGATAGAACGTACTATACCCTTAGGAGTTATTTTTCAATTTAAAAAATATTTTTTACTATCTCAACCGAACAAAATCTAACCTTCCAGACGTTAAAATATTTTTCATTAAACTCCGGGATCTAGAAATATATTGCAATTAAATACTGAAAAAATAATTGCTTAGAATATTTACAGTTATTTTACAATATTAATTTGTTATAAATGATTGATAAAGTCAATTAAGTATAGTAAATATGAAGGTTAGGTTTAAAACCTCAACAACCTTTTAGAAATACATTAAAATCTTTTTAAAACCGTTGAGATTTTAATAATTACTTAATTTTGAAACCGTATATTAAAATAGAAAATAACTTACCTAATTTTTTCGCCTTTTAATAAAAGTTTTCCTGTTTTTACCCTAGCATATTCCGCCATTATTGTTGTTTATAAAAGTTGTGGGAAGGTAAATGAACAGTCGATTAATCGTAGAATCGAATATTTTGTTGTAACTAGTCGATTATTCCCTGTGAGCTCACTACGCTCAGTATAATAATTTTACTGATTATATTGTTACCGATCGTTTTAGTTCTGCTATGTTGTGAATTGAACAATGACACCTGGACACGGAATCGAACCCGAGACCTTTGGCTTAGTACGCCAATTCTCTAACCACTGAGCTATCAAGGAATGTTTCCGTGTCCAGGGTCATTCTTCACTCATATTTTAAGGCAGAGTCTATGATGGGCGTGCGGAAATCGTCGGCTACAAGTATGTGATTATATTAATATCACGAGCTATTAGATAACGAGCCATCTTCGACTAGGTAGTTGGTATTGCTGCCATTTGTACAATTATTATAATGTACGGAATTGCGTATTAAGAATTGCTGGATATCTGGATAGCTCAGTGGTAAAGCGTTGGCGTAATAAGTCAAAAGTCCGGGTCGAATTCCCATGCCAGGTGTCATTTTCAATTTTCAGAATATGATATCTTGCTGGAGTAATCCTCACTAAAAGTATAAATAATAGCTTTGGCTATTTAATTATCTTCTATGTGGTTTTAATTTAATTCGATTGGTTGCTGAACAAAAGCATTTTAGTCAAATGTTTACAAAACATGTTCGCGAAGGGATTTTTATTATTAATTGTAATTTTTTAATCTGTGTCTTGCTTGGATAAATCTTTGCAATAGTATTGAAATGCAAACATTTATCCTTGATACAAGTGCGCGTACGTGTTGAAGCCATGATCTCTATAGGCTATGTGCACCAATACTGGTGCGCGACTCGTGGTGACTCCGTAAGTTCTTGCAGGGAAAATACAAGCGCATCATGTTACCGCGATCTAATACTGGAAATCCTAAAACATAACTCGCCGTTCTCGTAAACTATCAGGACAATCACAGTAGTTTTAAAGAATTTGTTATAAAAACCTTAAAAGACATGCGGATATTATAAAATTCCCATATTCCAATTGGTTTGCTTTGAAAAAATTGTTTTCTAATGAAAGAACCTATAATGAGGTTTTTAATGCAGACATATTTTCCCTCTGTGTAAAAGTTTTTTCCCAATTGAGATAGATGGGTAGTATAGGTGTCTCCATATTCCCACAGGGTTTCGCCATTCAGTGACCTGAACACGGTTCTAGATTCTCCTATTCACGCTACTTCCCACCGTAACCTCCGAGACTCGATTATCTTAACAATGTCTTGTGATGAGTACCTGGTAGCTTATCACTATGTAACCTCCTCCACTCCCCAGTATCCTAATCCCTTTTTGGAGCAAATATATTCCTAGCCACCATGTTTTCGAACACCCTAAATTTGTTTTCGTCATGTAAGCTAAGAGACCACGTTTCATACCCAAAGAGAACAACCGGTAGAATTATTGTTTTGTATATTCTGAGTTTTACATTCGTTGACAGCAGCGAGATGTCAAACATAGTGACCAAGTAATATCATACATTTCCCAACAGTATTCTTTTCTCATATTCCCCTCTAATACCGTTATTGCTAGTTCAAAATTGTTCCTAATATTTTAACTCATTAACCCTGTCCAATGATATGCTATTCGCAGTAATCTCTAAATAATCGTCCCCAATCTGTGTTCTCTGATCATATACTTGGTATTTTCAACGTTTACGTTTTATAAACCTGTTTCCTTGCAAGCCTCTAATAAAATATCTGCATTTCTTGCAACAACTTCCTTACTATTGACCAACAAAGTTAAACCATCTGCATACCTAATAGCTGCATTGTACTGTTTAATATCAACCCTTTCCCTACTATTTTACATTACCCTAATATCATACTCAAGGTCAAGGCCGGATTAAAAAGTAATTGGGAAAGTGCAGCTTCTTGTTTCAACCCATTTTGTGTTTAGAAAGTGTCTGATAAGTAATATTCAACCCATACCTTGCCACGCATATCAGTCAAAGATACCTCAGTTAGTTTGACAAATCTTTTAGGTATCCCAAACTTGATTAAAATGTCATATAATTTGTTTCTTTTTAATGAATTATAGCCTTTTTAAAATCCATGTATAGTTTATGTACCTCATGTTGTATTCCCACTTTTTGTTTTAATAATATTTGTTGAATAGTAACAATCGAATCCTTTGTTGATCTATTTCTTCGCAATTCACATTGATGATCCCCAACTATTTACTCTGCATATGGAGTGAATCTCATTGGATTATGTTAGATAACATTTTTTTATCTTGTTGGTAGTATGAGATATTTTATATTTAGTAAAACAAATAGGCGGTTTATGTTTTGTTTTTTTTGTAATTTGTATTGCTTTGATTATATGCATAAGTTAATGTTATATGACAATGTATACTAATTTCATATACAAGCAGGGTAGAAAAAGGACAACGCCCTCGAGGAAACCAATGGGTTAGAAAGAGATGGTAAGTGTCCATACGAGCCTGTACTGCCTGTAAACACGCTCGATCAGGGGCTCATACTACACGCATTTCCTATCACAACACGTGGTAGCCTACCTTTCATAAAGCAGGAGTCAACTCGTGCTACTTCGTGATGTTATACTACAGTGTTTTTTCAAAATTTTCTGACCGCGACCCACTGTAAAAAGTACATTTAACATCATGACCCAGTACATATATGATAAAAAAATATCGTATACGTAAAAAAAATTAATATTATGTTTTTAATATTTAATAATAGACCGTACAACTTTGATTACAAAAATCCAGAGTA
Organism: Timema podura; assembly: GCA_033556935.1. NCBI lineage: Eukaryota > Metazoa > Arthropoda > Insecta > Phasmatodea > Timematidae > Timema > Timema podura. Next base: position 1,975,701 of record JAVRXN010000004.1, on the reverse strand, counting down.
AAGTGAACAACATTCTGTCTCGTACATAGGACAGTGCCGTTATTACAATTATTTACAACATTCGTGTTAATCTTGTTGATTGGAATATGAAATAGTCTGAAAATAAGACTGTTGAAATCTGGGGAAGGGGGAGGAGTAATCATTATGTATTATTGCATCATTGTGTATTGGTTTTCTGAACATTTTCCAAATAAAAACGCTATGAGTGTTTTTAGATATCCTGAGATCCAGATAGTTTATTCTGCGGTAGGTTTCAATCTGGTGGCAAAGGATAAGTTTGGGTGAATGTTATTGATGATGTCGCTGAGGGATGAGTTTGATGTCATATTATCCCTTATTAAGATATAGTCTACATATCTGCAATATAATTTAATGTGGAGAATGTTTTCTTAATTTCTTGAAAATAATTGGTTCATTTTTTGTAGAATTATTTAATAGATTAAACATTAAATAGCTGAAGGTGACCCGGTGGTCTAGGGGTAAGGTGTCGGACTTCAATGCTGGGGTCCGGGTTTCAATCCTTGGTCCCCGCACAGATTTATCTGATTGCCAAACCCTTCCTTCACAAGACGTGTATAATCACAACTTGTGAATGTGTGGAATGCAAGGCCTCCACCGTGGTTCGGATCCCACGTTAAACTGTAGGTCCTCCATTTCATCTCACAATCACCCTAACATTACACATTAGTGTAAGTGTGTACAATCCGAACGGGTAGTAAGACGTATGTTAATAATAATAATAATAATAATAAATAGCTGAACCTATTGTTAAACCATTAAGTTGGATGTAGAGTTTTATTATTTAATTGGGAATCATTTTGGTTTGTAATAATATGGATTATTTTGGAAATTTGATTAACATTTTAGTAGGAGAAATGATTTGCGTGTGTAAGTCTTTTATAATGTTGATTGTTTCCTTGGAAAGGAATATTAGTGTAAAGATTAGAAACTTCTAACGACATAAACTTAGAATTTTGGTTCAGCGGGATTGAGTTTTCAGTTTGAGTTTTTTATATTGTGTTCATAGGGTAGTTTGAGATTATTATTTAACATTTTAGTTATTTTCTTGGCTGTTTTTGTATGAAGGAGCATTTTGGTAGTTTGCAAGCGGTCAGAGTGGGGTATTTGTTTATGTATTTAGGTAGTGTAGTGAAAGTAGATGCTTGGGGAGTCATGTTGAGATATTTGAAGATATCTTTGGATTGAATTATTAATGGTGAGTTTTTCAGGATGTATTTTTAAATTTATGATATTTACTGGTTGTGTCAATTTTAAATTCAGTGATGTTGTTAGTTTGAATAAAATCTAAGGTTTATGAATGTAATATTTTTTATCAATGAGTAAATAATATTAATTTATCAGCTTTTACAATAATTATATTGCTTGTTTCAAATTTTTGTTTTAATATAGAAAATGTTTATTTATATTCAAGTTGTTGTTTAGTTGATGGTGATTAGTACTTGTTTTATGTAATTTGTAGGCAATTAGATGAATGATTTGATTTTAATCAATTATGAGAGATTAGCTTTTTTGTTTGAGGGTGATTTGTTTTAAGTTGTATTTGTGTCCTTTATTAAGTATTTCTTCATTTTAGTGCTGAGTTTGAATTTAGAGATGTTGAGAAATCTATCCATCTATCCATCCATCTTCTTATCTTCTTCTATTTCTTCTATAATAATATAATAAGATTTTGTCTTTCATGAGCATTACACGATATCTACCTCATGCAAAGATATGTAATTTTAAAATTAGTAGCTCCTCCACAAACATGTGACCTCTAAGCTGGAGATTTTAAATTAGTAGTCCCCAATAAACTGACCTTAAGGCTGAATTTAAAAGATTTATTCTCTCCATTTGACAATTAAAGCGTTGAACCTCTAGCTGGAATTTTGATTAGTAGTCCTTGAACATACATGTGTACCTTTGATTTAAAATAGTATCTCAAACAACATGTGAACTCTAAGCTGGAGTTTTAAATTAGTAGCTCCTCCACACAAACACGTGCACTCCAAGCGAATTTAGAAATTAGTCTCCTCCACACAATACGTGCACCTATAACTGGAATTTAAAATTAGTACTCCTCAACAAACACGTGCACATCAAGCTGGAATTTAAAATTAGTACTCTCACCAAACACGTGAACCTATAAGCTGAATTTAAATTAGTACTCCTCCACACAAACTGCACCTCTAGCTGAATTTTAAAATTAGTAGCTCCTTCACACAAACACGTGACCTCTAAGCTGGAATTTTAAGTTTTTGACTAGATTTTTAAAAATTCATCAAAAACTGGGCCAGGAGAAATAAAATAAAGAGATTTTTATTCTGTCTGTCTATTTGAAGCAATTAAAGCGTTGCCAGGGGTAACCTTGGGAGTGTTATGTTGAGTACAGTGCAGGATTCTGGCTGTCGTGTGTATGGTCGTCGGGAACTGCCATGTGGTAGGTGTTGATAAGAATGGGAGTATGGACCGACCTCGTAAAACATATTTCAGACAAAGTCCACGCTTACCGGCAAATAGAAGGCCCAAACAATGCACGACAAAAGTTTTCCGCGAACTTTAAGGGGTGGCTAAATGAACCTTGCGGCGCGTGCGCGGTGGTGTGAGTCAGATGGGGGTATGTTAGTTGGAAGCGTCAGTGTGTGTGCGCGCGTCGCCCGTGCAGACGTTCGTTCGAGACGCTCTCTGTGAGTGACACGGCGCGACGGACGCTTAACAGACGCGGTGAGTCAAACAAGGCATGTTGGTTGACTGATCTCACAACTATTGTGTTGTTTTAAAGTTATGGAGGTCATTGTTGTAGTAGTAGGAAACAGGAAATGCATTTTTAATAAGTATTGTTACAATGTTTATTTGATTTGTACTAATCGAACTAACTAGTTTGCTTAATTTAAAAAAAAGTTATGCTACATTAGTATATTTAAATTATTATTTTCTCTATATTAAATGTTGTTAGATACTAAACAAATATGATAGTTATTATTTTAATTTGTTCTAGAAAACTTTCTGATTTTTTTGGACAAAAAAATTGACTCCCAACTTTTTTTGTAATGAGTATTAGGACTATACTTAGAGCGTATTGTGTGATTAAGGTGATTATAAAGAAAATACACCACCATTTACTGAAAGAGTATATGGGAAAATTGTATTTAAACATAATTTAAACTTGTTTATAGCTCCCAGTACAAATTTAAACGTTCCTGTCAAATACTCCAGCAATGAGTCTCTAATCACCGCAATATTGATGCTCTAACTGTATCGATAAATCACCTACTAATTGGACAGTTTTAATGTTCACGTGTGCTCATTACTACGTATAAACATACGTGATTATTTGTATACTCTTTTTTTGAACCGTGTCTTGTTACCTGCCCTGGCTATCTACATTTAATTACATTTTTGAGGTATAGATGAGGAAGGTAAACTTTATAGGTAATGTACCCGCATTTATGTGACCAAAAAGCGACAACTCATTCAGGAGAAAAAAAGGTCGGGATTCGAAACCTGACCACATAGAAAAATTTTACGTTTATTCCGCGTGCCCACATATACAATGAAACTGCTTAAAATATTCAACACAGTTGTTCAACATTTATATTTTAATTGATTAAAACTAATCTAAATTAAACTAAACTAAACCCCCAGTGGGGGCTTTCTTTGCAAGTGGATGTAAACTAATGAAATTCCAGAGCCGTTTTTTGATAGGTCTTACCGTTTGGCCACAAGAGGGGGGGGCGGTTTTTTTTAAACTTTTTAGAATTTTCCCGTCGGTTACAGGCTAGACGCTATAAGTTTGCCAAATTTCAAGTTTCTAGCTCATCTGGAAGTGGGTAAACATTAATATCAGTGAGTGAGTGAGTCAGCCATGTGGCTTTATAGTAGTATAATATGAATCAAATAAAAAGTAATAATTTGGTAGTACCAACCTCACGTACCAGATTTCCCCAAATTGTTATGAGTTTCCAAATGTTGTGTTCCCTCAGTGTTAATGTTTGTTCATCAAAGGCTCCATAAGCCGCACAAAATCATGTCGAGACCACGAGTTTCACACGTCTGATCCAGCCAGGCGTCCTTAGTGTTCGAATTTGATCAAAACTGTGATCTTATAATAATAATAATAATAATATAATATTTAGCACCGCGTCTTACTACCCGTTCGGGTTATACGCTTAAGTACTAATTACTCTAATGGATTAGGAATTGGGAGGTTGAAATTAGAGGAAGTGAACCGCATTTGCGTGGAAGGAGAGTGGAAAACCATTTAGGAAAAACCACCCCAGTTCACCCGACCGAGATTCGAACCTCGATCTCCCCGTCCTCGGTGGTCTGACTCAACACGACTAGCGCGTTAGCCAACTACGCCACCGAGGCGGTAATGATCTTATAAATGATCTGAACTATTACAGTAATATATTAAATAAACAAACATTGATGACAAATAATTTGTTTAAGCTTGTTCCGTACAAAGTGTGTTTATAAATATTGAACACACATTCTTTCTGCCTATTCAAGTATTGATCAACTTTAAACATATAAGAATCGGCCCCGTGATGTAGTAGTCAGTGGACCTGGCTACGAGCTTAGGGGTCCCGGGTTCGATTCTCGACTGGTACCTTAGGTTTTTTTTTTTCCTTAAGGGGAAGATCCAAACGGTCACTAGGGTTTGGTTAATCATGCTTAATTTAGGTTAAGACTCACACCGGTTCCACAACTTCAAGATCACTATCATTACTTTATCTCATTGCGGGTACAGCGTGTAGACAACCTCCTATGGTGTACCCTGAGCAAAGCTCTGTACCACCAGAGAGGTTAATAGTCTACTACATACAGGGTGACCGAACTTGGATGTCATTTCTCTCCCGGTCGGATATGCCATACGATAAAAAAAAACTAAACTTTATAAGGACCATCAATATGGACGCCTGAGGATAGCCAATCATAGGTAATCAAATAAATGAACATCAATGTGAAAATTTAAATAATGCCATCGATGAATTTTCTAATCGTACTCTTGATTTTATTTACCGAACTTCATTGGCAATTCCTTGAAAAATGTTACTAAATAAAGGTTGACTTTATTTTGACTAAAAACAAGTTAAGAAAATGTTTAATGTAGTAACCAAATCTGCCGAACTCGCGTTGTTTAGATGAGTTTGGTGACCTGGCAGTCTAGGGGTAAAGTGTCGAACTTCTGTGCTGAGTGTCCGGGATTCAATCCTCAGTCCCGGCACAGATTTGTCTGATTGCCAAACCCTTCCTTCACCTCTGGCAAGACGTGTATTAATCACAACTTGTGAATGTGAGTTATGCCAGGCCTCCACCGTGGTTCGGATCCTACGTTAAACTGTAGGTCCTCCATTTCATCTCACAATCACCCTACCATTGCACATTAGTGTAAGTGTGTATAGCCCGAACGGGTAGTAAGACGCGGTGATAATAATATGAGTTTAATTGCCTAGAGTGATATAATTTCCTCTTGATTAATATTATATTCCGTGATTAAGGAACACGGCATGTGTGCACAATATTGAAATATAGATCCATATGGATAAGAAGTCCACCAGATTCGGTGGTCGCATAGTCTAAGATGCTATTCTCGCAATAGTTAATATAATATTATAATACTTAGCATCGCGTCTTACTATCCTTTTGGTTATAAGCTAAGCACTAATTACAGTACTGGGCTAGGAATTGGAAGGTTTAATATAAACGAAGTGAACCTGCATTTACGAGGAGGGAGAGTGGAAAACCATTTAGGAAAACTACCCCAGTTCACTAGATCTCTCCCTCCTCGGCCGTATAGCTCAATACGAAACTAGCGCGTTAGCTAACTACGCCACCGAGGAAGGTCACAGTTAACTAGACTGCCGATGACGGGGCGATAGAGGTTCGAATCTCGGTCGGGTGTACTGAGAATGGTTTTCCCAAAATAGTTTTTCACTCTCCCTCCACAAAAATATGGTAAACATCTTATAAATATATATAACCTTTCATCCTTTGAAGCATTAAAGTAATTATTACATAAGCGTAATTACCGAATGATACGTGTGCTAAAAAAATTAAAAAATAAGTTGTGGACTAGGCTTAACTATTTTGAAATATAGTAATGAACTTAAAAAAAATCCAATACTAATATTTAAACCATCCCAATATTTTTGTATTTCTTTCTTTGCATGTATAAGAGTTTTCTTGAAAAATTATGGAATGTTTTATTATTTAAAAATGTAGGTCTACATTTGTGTTTCAATAGCGGCCTGCTCGCACTCGAACAGGGGAATTAGTTTATTTCAATTAATCATCTGTTTCTCACCGCAGGTTCAACACTTTAGCTAGGCCGGTAGCGTGTCTGTCCACTGAGTTAAGGGTCCCTGGTTCGATTCCTGGCACTCCAAAAAATTATCATTAGTGAAATATGGGTTTACCTTTTCAGAGTGATAAATTAACGGCTGGAGGCTGGATGTTGTGTTTGTTCTAGTCATAAGTTAGTCTATAAGTCATGTGCTGATTTAATCAAACCATTCCGAAGTTGCACGTTAAATACCTCATATAAATAAAATGAAAGATCTTACTGCAAGCCCTTCTTTTACTGCAAGCCCTCTTACCAGGAGTTCCTTTTCTCTTATTGCAAGCCCTCCTACCAGTAGTTCCTCTTACTGCAAGCCCTCTTACAGAGTTACTCTCTGCAAGCCCTCTTACAGAGTTCCTCTTACTGCAAGCCCTCTTACCTTACGGAGTTTCTCTTTACTGCAAGCCCTCCTACCTAGGAGTTTCTCTTACTGCAAGCCCTCCTACAGGAGTTCCTCTTACTGCAAGCCCTCTTACCAGAAGTCTCTTGTTTCTCGCCTCTTACCCCCTTACCAGTTATCTGCTCAATTAACCCTGTTTGTAGACCTACCACATTCCCTCAGACTCATGTTACGAGATCCCTAACCACCAAAAGGAGCTCTTTCAAGCGCTCTTGTGATTTTTCCTCTCGTTGTTCACCGATATCCTCGTTGGCTTGTGTCGGATATTGATGGATTGCTGCAGCATTGCTGCAGTCATTTGTCACTCAACACCTCATGGGTCAATATATATGCATTGGATATCCCGTGGTGGGGTTAAAACACCCTACACCACATGACACCAATTCGTGGAGGACACTTCCCATTCTCTTGTTTGTATCACACACCGTGACGAAAATATCAACACACAAGACCACCTGAAAAAATGGGGAGAGTCAATGAGTTTCCTAATTAAGTAACGTTCCATGTTTGTAATTATATTACTAACCATACAAGACTCGCATTGGTGGGCACGCGGTACAAGGCACCAGTCTCGTCTAGTCTGGTTTACCATTAACTGGGAGCTTGGGTTTTATGAACCCCGGCTGGTTGTTCTGAGGTGTTTTTTTCTAAAATGTTTTCTGACACACTCCATACAAATACGGATACATTTTCTCTAAGTCCGACCTTACTCTTCCCTATCATACTAGCGCATTTAAAATATGTGGTTGTAGCCCAAATGGGTGGTGAGATTAGGGGAAAAAACACACTTGAATGTTTTGTAACTACCAACTACGTGAGCAAGCAACATATAACTACCAACCTCGTGTTCAAGCAACATATAACTACCAACCACGTGTTCAAGCAACATATAACTACTAACCCCGTGTTCAAGCAACATATAACTACCAACCACGTGTGCAAGCAACATATAACTACCAACCCCGTGTTCAAGCAACATATAACTACCAACCACGTGTGCAAGCAACATATAACTACCAACCCCGTGTTCAAGCAACATATAACTACCAACCCCGTGTTCAAGTAACATATAACTACCAACCCCGTGTTCAAGCAACATATAACTATCAACCCCGTGTTCAAGCAACATATAACTACCAACCCCGTGTTCAAGCAACATATAACTACCAACCCCGTGTTCAAGCAACATATAACTACCAACCCCATGTTCAAGCAACATATAACTACCAACCCCGTGTGCAAGCAACATGTAACTACCAACCACATGTTCAATCAACATATAACTACCAACCCCGTGTTCAAGCAACATATAACTACTAACCTCGCGTGCAAGCAACGTTCTTGATTGTACTCACCCTGTATACAGTCCGCTGAATGTCCGTCAGATTGCGAAGGTAGCCATTAACCCACATAATCCAGTCAAGGGCTTTATCAGACCTAAGAAACTTCCAGACGAGGCAGCAATCTGTACCTCTGGGCGGTCTTCCACATGCGTCATATCCCCTTACACTAGTTTATTTAGGGTTTTATTAGATTATTTGGATTTACTAGGAGCGTTCATTAGAGTTTATTTGTTTGAAAGGCTTTTATTTGTCAGCTTCGGTCAAACCATTCGAAAACAATAGTAAATGAACACGTTTCTTTTTACAATTATATAACACTGCCATTGTATAGCTTTATTTAGTTTATGTGCATTGATAGACAAATATACAAATCGCTAGACTTTCCCTAATTATTTAGTGGTATTTCTATTAGTGCCCGTAAGCCCATTTTTAATGTTAACTAAATTTAAAAAAAATGCCTACTATGACTAAACTATATTGGAGTTATAGAAACAAACAACTCTTAAAGCTATATGTGAAACTGTTCTCAGAGGTTTAAGACAGTGCTTACATTATAATAAATAACTACCTGGGCATTACGGACTCCAGGGAACGCAACTGTTTATTATATTCTCGCTAACCCCCCACTCTCTACCTACCGCAGGATTGTTTACAGAAATATAACCCCTTTTTAAAATTATTGGATACCGGATCTCCTCCCCCCCCCCCCCCCCCACCTTCTTCCTCCAATATTTTAATACCGCTGCCACGAGTGTGTCTCGCGCATGGTCAGAGCCGCGATATTAATATCCTCCCGAGCCGGTGTTAAGAGATTAGTGGATTTCAGACCCCGCCCAAACTAGCTCGCACCTTTTCTTTCTTCTTTTAACTGCCTCAAAGGGTGGGTTTCTGAAAGCTCAGACCCTGAAAATAGAAACAAACATTGTAACAATGAAAGTAATGTAACATGATATCTTCCTTACCTGCAATTTAATGAATCTAATTTTTGTTTAGCACCGCGTCTTACTACCTGTTCAGGTTATACGCCTATTTATACTAATTACACTAACGGATTAGGTACTAAGAAGGCTTAATCTAGAGGAAGTGCACCCGCGTTTGCATGGGAGGGTGGAAAATCATTTAGGAAAACTACCCTCGGTGCAACCAACCGGGATCGAACCCAGATCTTCCCGTCTTCAGCAGTTTAGTCCAACACAAAATTAACGCTTTAGACCACGTGACCATTGAAGCAGTTAGTATGATATTTATATGCAGCTATAACCTTATTCAACAAATACATAGACCCGCCTCGGTGGCGTAGTTGGCTAACGCGCTAGTCGTGTTGAGCTAGACCACCGAGGACAGGGAGATCGAGGTTCAAATCTCGGTCGGGTGAACTGGGGGTGGTTTTCCTAAATGGTTTTCAACTCTACCTCCACGCAAATGCGGGTTCATTTCCTTTAAATCCAACCTTCCCAATTCCTAAATCTATTAGTGTAATTAGTATTTAAGCGTATAACCCGAACGGGTAGTAAGACGCGGTGCTAAAAAAAACAAAAAAAAACCAGAGGGGTGCAAAAGTAGGTATACAGAATAGAGTACCGATATTTTTATATTTATATGATGGTAATAGTAATAATAATAATAATAATAATAATAATAATAATAATAATAATAATAATAATAGTAATAATAATAATAATAATAATAATAATAATAATAATAAATAATAATAATAATAATAGTAATAATAATAATAATAATAATAATAATAATATTGTGCGTCTGGGCTACATCAATCGTAGCCCAGTAGTGGAAAGATTAGTCAGTACCAATGTACCGTTGTCCAGGGGACACCGGAATGTACTAATCGTACATCCTTTCCGTGGAGACTCTTTCCATGTCCCGATGAGATGAGATGATAGTAATGGTATGAGGGTGTGAGACCAGTAGAAACTCTTAAACTTAACTTTAGCCTAATTAACCAAAACCTGGTCACCGTAGTGATAATTCCCCTTTCGGAAATAATACCAAAGGTACCAGCGGGGAATCGAAACCGGGACTCCAAAGCTCGTAGCCAGGTGCACTGTTCACTACAACACAGGACCAGTTTTATGATAGTGATGTGTACCTTAGTGTAGCAGAATATATTAATAGTTGGGGTAAGCAGTTTGTACACATTATAGGTGACCTGGCGGTCTAGGGGTAAGGTGTCGGACTTCTGTGCTGAGGGTCCGGGGTTCAATCCTCGGTCCCGGCACAGATTTAGCTGATTTCCAAACCCTTCCTTCACCTCTGACAAGACGTGTATTAATCACAACTTGTGAATGTGTGGAATGCCAGGTCTACCACCGTGGTTCGGATCCCACGTTAAACTGTAGGTCCTCCATTTCATCTCACAATCACCCTACCATTACAAATTAACGTAAGTGCGTATAACCCGAACGGGTAGTAAGACGCGGTGCTAATAATAATAATAATAATAATAATAATAATAATAATAATAATAATAATAATATAAGTTAACAAATAAAAAACAATGGTGTGACCGCGGACTAAACGTCAAGATCTTTTCTTCTGGTTTGTTGATGAGGGGGAGGTCGGGGAATCGAATCTCGTTTGGGTGTATTGAAGAGGTATTTTTGGATTTACTATCCCTCTCCACACAAATGCGGCTACATTTTCTCTAAACATCACCTTCCTCTAGCATAGCTGTTGATAGTTCAGGCGATTGGTGAAAAAACCCATACATGATGTTTAATACAACACTGTGGCACAAAGAGATAGATATACATGAATTTGTTACGTCATGCATATGATTATAAATTACGTGTTGCAAGGTCTTCAAGTAGGAAAATACCGTCATGAGGCTTTTAGAGGGCTGTTCTTGTGTACAGCCTCATGAGGCTTTTATAGGGCCGTGCTTGTGTACAGCCTCATGAGGCTTTTATAGGGCCGTGCTTGTGCACAGTCTCACGAGGCTTTTATAGGGCCGTGCTTGTGTACAGCCTCATGAGGCTTTTAGAGGGCCGTGCTTGTGTACAGCCTCATGAGGCTTTTAGAGGGCCGTGCTTGTGTACAGCCTCATGAGGCTTTTAGAGGGCCGTGCTTGTGTACAGTTTCATGAGGCTTTTATAGGGGCCGTGCTTGTGTACAGTTTCATGAGGCTTTTATAGGGGCCGTGCTTGTGTACAGCCTCATGAGGCTTTTACAGGGGCCGTGCTTGTGTACAGTCTCATGAGGCTTTTACAGGGGCCGTGCTTGTGTACAGTCTCATGAGGCTTTTACAGGGGCCGTGCTTGTGTACAGTCTCATGAGGCTTTTACAGAGGCCGTGCTGATGCACAGCCTCATGAGGCTTTTACAGGGGCCGTGCTTGTGCAAAGCCTCATGAGGCTTTTACAGGGGCCGTGCTTGTGCACAGCCTCATGAGGCTTTTATAGGGCCGTGCTTGTGTACAGCCTCACGAGGCTTTTACAGGGGCCGTGCTTGTGCACAGCCTCATGAGGCTTTTATAGGGCCGTGCTTGTGCACAGCCTCATGAGGCTTTTATAGGGCCGTGCTTGTGCACAGCCTCATGAGGCTTTTATAGGGGCCGTGCTTGTGCACAGCCTCATGAGGCTTTAATAGGGCAGTGCGATTTTAGAGGTCCATGTTTGCGCACACAACCACTATCAAAAACTATTATTTTTGTTAAATGTAATAATTATTGGTTTAATTAATCTGTTGTGTTTAAAGTTGTTCAATCACGTCAAGGGATTATATTAGCTCTGAAGCTTGTCACAAATACCTTTATGCTCAAAGCTTCAGTAAAATTAATTAACTTCGTACATGTGATCAAATATTTACAAATACAAGTTGCCATGCACGCTCTGGTACACAACTTGATACGGATACAGGAATTGTTGTTACATGGCTACCAAACATGTGTCTAGATGTAATTATAGCACTTAGGTTTGTTTAAAAAACACAATTATGCTTAGTAGGGCCCTCAATTGTAACGCTGAAACACATCACACACGTTCAGATTCACACATTATTTGGGAGGTTGGTATCAAATTGTACCAATGGAAATAAAATAAATGGTTCGGTTCACCGCACAGACTTTATACCTCTTTTATCTTAAAAAATACATTTACTAAAAAAATTTGTGAAACTAAATAATAGGTCTAAATAATGTTATTATTATTATTATTATTATTATTATTATTATTATTATTATTATTATTATTATTATTATTATTATTATTATTAGCACCGTGTCTTACTACCCGTTCGGGTTATACACACTTACGCTAATGTGTAATAGTAGGGTGATTGTGAGATGAAATGGAGGACCTACAGTTTAACGTGGGATCCGAACCACGGTGGAGGCCTGGAATTCAACACATTCACAAGTTGTGATTAATACACGTTTTGTCAGAGGTGAAGAAAGGGTTTGGTAATCAGATAAATCTGTGCCGGGACCGATGATTGAAACCTGGACCCCCAGCACAGAAGTCCGGCACCTTAACCCTCTAGACCGCCAGGTCACCCATGATTTAATTGAGTCGTCAGAATGCTCTTCCTAAATGTTCACAGTCTTTCTTCGTGCAGATGTTGGTTACTCTAAATCAGGGGTATTCGTACATTTTGTAAACGTAAACCCCCAAATATAATTTATCCTCAAATTTTTAACCTCCAAAGTTGTTGATGCATGAAGCAAGCTATATATCTTCTCTAATCAACATCCAAAATAAATTAAGTAAATTACATCCAAAATAATGCTTTAAACAATAAGTTGTAAATCAGACATTTGTTAAATGTATAAAATTTTACGGACCCCTAAGATGTCTATGCGTACCCCAGGTTGAACACCCCTGTTATAAATTCAACCTTCCTCACCTCTAACACATTGGTGTTATTAGTACATGAGCGTATAACCTGATCAGGTGGTAAGAAGCGGTGGTGCTAAAAAAAGCCTTAAGTGATCAACCAAAATATGTGGATTTATAGATTTTCCAGACTAGACAATTTCAACTTCTAAACTATGTTTACAAGTCTATAGGTTCTATATGTATAGATAGGGTCATATAAATAGTTGTGTGTCGGTTCCAGTAAACATCAAACGAGTATACTATTAAATGTTTTATGAATACTAAGCTGAGCACATCTGATTGACAATATCTAGGCAACATAAACAGACTCCTTAATGTCCCCTGAGCGGTGTTCTACATTCCTCTTAGAGCCAAACAAATTAAATAATAAATTACTCTGAGCTAGCCCAACCAGGCTGCGAACAACAATTCAGCCCGGTGATCACGCGATCTAAGGTGTCATGCTAGGAATATACAGGATCACTGGTGACGGGGGAAGTCCAAGTTCGAATCTCACCCAGGAGAACACGCTCCTCACGAATTATGACGAGATTCCTCTAAACTGCGTTTCTCATCCTTATCCATTGTATAACACCCGTTGTATAACACCCGTTGTATAACACCCGTTTTATATCACCCGTTTTATATCACCCGTTGTATAGCACCCGTTGTATAGCACCCGTTGTATAGCACCCGTTGTATAACACCCATTGCATAACACCCGTTGTATAACACCCGTTTTATATCACCCGTTTTATATCACCCGTTGTATAGCACCCGTTGTATAACACCCGTTGTATAGCACCCATTGTATAGCACCCGTTGTATAGCACCCGTTGTATAACACCCATTGCATAACACCCGTTGTATAACACCCGTTTTATATCACCCGTTTTATATCACCCGTTGTATAGCACCCGTTGTATAACACCCGTTGTATAGCACACGTTGCATAGCACACGTTGCATAGCACCCGTTGTATAGTACCCGTTGTATAACACCCGTTTTATATCACCCGTTTTATATCACCCGTTGTATAGCACCCGTTGTATAACACCCATTGCATAACACCCGTTGTATAACACCCGTTGTATAACACCCGTTTTATATCACCCGTTGTATAGCACCCGTTGTATAACACCCGTTGTATAGCACACGTTGCATAGCACCCGTTGTATAGTACCCGTTGTATAACACCCGTTGTATAACACCCGTTTTATATCACCCGTTTTATATCACCCGTTGTATAGCACCCGTTGTATAACACCCATTGCATAACACCCGTTGTATAACACCTGTTGTATAGTACCCGTTGTATAACACCCGTTGTATAGCACACGTTGCATAGCACCCGTTGTATAGTACCCGTTGTATAACACACGTTGTATAGCACCCGTTGTATAACACCCGTTGTATAGTACCCGTTGTATAACACACGTTATATAACAAGCTCAAATTAAGAAAAACAACAAAATTCCATGCAGCAGCTTGGTGGCAAATTAATAAAAACCGCTAAGGAATAAACTACTATAACTACTTAAACAATAGTAACAATCACGTCACGGTAATGATGATAATAGCTACTACATCAATAATAACAATAACAGTAACGATTATAATACTTACTACAACAATAATAACAATAACGGTAATGATGATGATAACAATTCTGGTTTCATTGAAAGAGAGATAGTCTGATTGCTGTATTTTCTTGTTTAAAGTTTTGTAATTACGGGCTTTCATTGGTTTGTTGATCATTTTACTCTAGGAATATATTCAAACTTTGGTTGCAACTCTAAATGGGGAAGCTAGATTAGTTTCTAAATTAACAAGCTATGTCAAGACACATTTTATGAAGTTACGAGCCAGCTCCGGCTGTATTATTTTACTTAACAATCACTATTATAACTATCATTATTACCAGTACGTATATGCTAGCTGTATGGACACATATAGATACACAAGCTCACACGACTTACAAACTAACCTGTTCTACATCAACCCTTCTGAAAGTATCAACATAGTCCTGCTAATGTAATATTTAAAGATCAAGACTACCAGAATGCTACATTTTTCCATGTTCTCTCTGAGGCATCGAACCCGGATCTTCTAGATCTGTGGACCTAGGACACGACCCTAACCACTGAGTCCTCATGGACGTATCTGATCCTAGAGTTTGTTAAAACCACATGACGCCCAATTTGATTGTTCTCATAGAATTTTATATTCTTCATTATTCTGGTTCATGTGAATTAATATTTACACATTTTTCTATTTGCTCGACGCTGTAGCCTTGCATGCTTCTCCTATTTATATTTATTTGTATTTATTTGTATAGGTAACAAATAAAAACACTGAAATGTGAGCGTAAACAAATATTAATAAACTGGCTCTATGCTGATTTATAATTATTTTATAAGTGTTGTATTCTTTGTTCACTATCTAAACACTTTCTTTAGCTATCAATTACGCGCCTCAGTGAACAAGTCTAAGTTTTCACATGAAGTAAAGGTCAAGTTTCGAATCCAAGTTGGGTGTAGTGAAGGTTCCCCCCCCCCCCCCCTAAACAGTTTCCAACTCTCCATCCACACAAGTGCCGGCAACTTTCTTCTTAATCCCTACCTCATTACCTTGATTAAAATGCGGATAGCTTGGAAGACGCGAGGCGTAGCTAAGCCATCAACTGTGTGAATTATTAGCAACATCTTAAGAACATTTTAATGTAAAAAATTCAAATCTTCGTAATATTTACTTTAATTTACTAGACTGATTAATATAGGTGGATTAGATGACATATTATATAAATAATTATTATTATTAGCACCGCGTCTTACTACCCTTTCGGGTTGTACACACTTACACTATTGTGTAATGGTAGGGTGATTGTGAGATGAAATAGAGGACCTACAGTTTAACGTGGGATCCGAACCACGCTGGAGGCCTGTCATTCCACACATTCACAAGCTGTGATTAATACACGTCTTGTCAGAGGTGAAGGAAGGGTTTGGTAATCAGATAAATCAGATATATAATTATATATGCGTTTATTAGAGGTAAGACATGTTGAAACTTTCCTTATCAATGGAAAACGCTAAAATAAACACAAAATTTTTCGTTCAATATGTGAGAAAACCATTATTAGCAACACGTGGAACCCGTTAAGTCTAGTTTTCATAGTACAAACCTTATCTGACAGCTAGATACGCTATTAGATTTAATACAATTTTTTTAAAGTACTCATACGTCAAGTCATGTGATCGGCAGATGTCACTTTTGAAAGATATATACATATCAATAAATAAATATATAGTAAAATGACATCAATGATGACCGCAAAAATTATGTTCGTTTTTCTAAAAAAGACCCCTATCATGAAAATTGGGCTCTTAACTATTTATGCAACTAACAAAGCATTGTTTGAAAAAAATGAAACGCTGTTAAATTTTGGTCTCAAGGGCCCTTGATGGATTTGATTGACTTTTACGCTGCGTTTGCTCTTGGTTGATATTTGATGTTAGTACATTAGTGGCAGAACGCTGTTATTTCCCAGTTGCTACGAGGTTTAGGGGAGGGGGAGGGGGGGCGGTTGTCATGGTAACCACAAGGCTCGCGTGTCAACAACACTCGCCTCGATAACTTCACTTTAACTGCATGAACTTCGATATTTTTATATCAAATTGTTGGGGATTAAGTAGGATGAAATATATTTTTTTTAGAACCTAAATCGTGTTATTTTTGTGTTAGCTCAGTGGCTGACGCCACAGAGTTACATACTTTGGTTTGTTCAGACATTACACAGTTTATTTATTTGTATTACATCTTAATATCATTTCAGGCTATTCACCTATTTACACTTGTGGAGTAGGGATGGACAAGGAGGACGTGTAACCCACCTCGGTGGCGTGGTTAGCTAGCGCGCTAGTTTCATGTTGAGCTAAACTGCCGAAGACGAGAAGATCGAGGTTCGAATCTCGGTCGGGTGAACTTGAGGTGGAGTTTCCTAAATTATTTTCCACTCTCCCTCCACGCAAATGCGGGTTAACTTTCTCTATATTCAACCTTCCCAATTTCTATCCCATTGGCGCAATTAGTACTTAAGCGTGTAACCCGAACGGGTAGTAAGTAATACCAGGTGCTAAATAGAGGAAGTGTATTCTCATTTGCATGGAGATTGTGGGAAACCATTTAGGTGAAATAAATCTCCTCACTCCTGGTTAAGAATCGAAACCAAGACCTCAACATCACCAAAAAACCAGACCAAACCATACCGACGTCTACGTCCACCTGCTATATACGTACTACTGAAAAGTTTGTAAATTATTGTCATTGAAAGCTAAATATTGAAAGTGAGATTAATTAGGGGGACATAGCCCCCAAGATCTCAACATAACTCTTTCGTTAACCGAGACCAAGCCTCAACAGCCCCTGGCCCAGACTAACCCTTGCTCCCAAAAGCCCCCTGACCCCAACAGACTCCAGCTACCAAAAGTCCCAACCAGCCCCAACATCGCCCTGGACCCCAACAGACTCCAGCCACCAAAAGCCCCCACTGCCCTCAACATCCCCCTGGACCTCAACAGACTCCAGCCATTGGCCACCATTGGCCCCAACATCGCCCTGGACCCCAACATACTCCAGCCACTACCCCCCACCCCCCGTTCATAACCATCCTTAGCCGCCTGCCCGAGAGGTTTAGCCTTGGTTTGATCCTCCTGAACACGGATTTGTGGAAATGCCCTGATTGGAAGGCGCTGTATATTCACACATTGGAACAAACTGTAGTAGTAAATATCGATATACCGAGATGAACGTGACTATATCAGGGTGGAAATACGCCCAGCGGTTGAACTGTGAAACAAGTTTAGTCCGTGGTGGGTCCTCAACAGTGCGAATTGCTAATCTGTTGAGTTAATTCGATTGTCGACTTGCGCGCGGGGACACCATGGAATCTATTACCTCCATTGAACTAACACAACCTGACTGGAGCAACTGGGGGGGGGGGGGTTGGGAACTTGATGATGAGGGTTGTTCGGGTGTTGGGTTATCTGACACGATAGCATGTGATACTATATCCTATAACTCAGTATATTTATGTTTGAATGTTGGGTTATCTGACACGATAGTATGTGATACTATAGCCCATAGCTCAGTATATTTATGTTTGAATGTTGGGTTATCTGACACGATAGCATGTGATACTATATCCTATAACTCAGTATATTTATGTTTGAATGTTGGGTTATCTGACACGATAGTATGTGATACTATAGCCCATAACTCAGTATATTTATGTTTGAATGTTAGGTTATCTGACACGATAGCATGTGATACTATAGCCCATAGCTCAGTATATTTATGTTTGAATGTTGGGTTATCTGACACGATAGCATGTGATACTATATCCTATAACTCAGTATATTTATGTTTGAATGTTGGGTTATCTGACACGATAGTATGTGATACTATAGCCCATAGCTCAGTATATTTATGTTTGAATGTTGGGTTATCTGACACGATAGCATGTGATACTATAGCCCATAGCTCAGTATATTTATGTTTGAATATTGGGTTATCTGACACGATAGCATGTGATACTATAGCCCATAGCTCAGTATATTTATGTTTGAATGTTGGGTTATCTGACACGATAGTATGTGATACTATAGCCCATAGCTCAGTATATTTATGTTTGAATGTTGGGTTATCTGACACGATAGCATGTGATACTATAGCCCATAGCTCAGTATATTTATGTTTGAATATTGGGTTATCTGACACGATAGCATGTGATACTATAGCCCATAGCTCAGTATATTTATGTTTGAATGTTGGGTTATCTGACACGATAGTATGTGATACTATAGCCCATAACTCAGTATATTTATGTTTGAATGTTGGGTTATCTGACACGATAGCATGTGATACTATAGCCCATAGCTCAGTATATTTATGTTTGAATGTTGGGTTATCTGACACGATAGTATGTGATACTATAGCCCATAACTCAGTATATTTATGTTTGAATGTTGGGTTATCTGACACGATAGCATGTGATACTATAGCCCATAACTCAGTATATTTATGTTTGAATGTTGGGTTATCTGACACGATAGCATGTGATACTATAGCCCATAGCTCAGTATATTTATGTTTGAATGTTGGGTTATCTGACACGATAGTATGTGATACTATAGCCCATAACTCAGTATATTTATGTTTGAATGTTGGGTTATCTGACACGATAGCATGTGATACTATAGCCCATAGCTCAGTATATTTATGTTTGAATGTTGGGTTATCTGACACGATAGTATGTGATACTATAGCCCATAACTCAGTATATTTATGTTTGAATGTTGGGTTATCTGACACGATAGCATGTGATACTATAGCCCATAACTCAGTATATTTATGTTTGAATGTTGGGTTATCTGACACGATAGCATGTGATACTATAGCCCATAGCTCAGTATATTTATGTTTGAATGTTGGGTTATCTGACACGATAGTATGTGATACTATAGCCCATAACTCAGTATATTTATGTTTGAATGTTGGGTTATCTGACACGATAGCATGTGATACTATAGCCCATAGCTCAGTATATTTATGTTTGAATGTTGGGTTATCTGACACGATAGTATGTGATACTATAGCCCATAACTCAGTATATTTATGTTTGAATGTTGGGTTATCTGACACGATAGCATGTGATACTATAGCCCATAACTCAGTATATTTATGTTTGAATGTTGGGTTATCTGACACGATAGCATGTGATACTATAGCCCATAGCTCAGTATATTTATGTTTGAATGTTGGGTTATCTGACACGATAGTATGTGATACTATAGCCCATAACTCAGTATATTTATGTTTGAATGTTGTTGAATTGTAGTTTTGAATCTCAACTTTCCCGTCACCATATATCTGCGAGTATGATGGCTTAAACCATGGGACCACCTATATGGGCTATTCATTTTTATACTATTACACATTATGGATACAGTTGGAAGCTAGGCTATATATAGAAAGTTAAATGTGTGTATGTGTATGTCTTTTATGGATATATTACATATTATAAAATGGGTAGTGTTTGAAATATGTAAAGTGTCCAGTTTCGCCGGAAGATGTTAACATTATCCAAGTGCAGTGGATCAAGTCAGAAATAAATGTAAATTATTTCCTTTTCAATACTATCCGGCTAGTCTCGACACTAGCCAGCAATACTTATATAATGTTGAATAATATTAATTGTAAAACTTATCGCGTTTCAGTACTGATTATATTTTAGAACGTTATTCGATCTAGGATATGAAATTGGATCGTGGAAATGTACCAGCATTTGAAATACCTCACTTTGACGCTTTATATTTCACTAACCTAACCTAGCTTAGCTTAAACTAACTAAACCTAGCCTAAACCCACCTAACTAAGCTTAACCTAACTAACCTAACCTTAACCCTAGAATTTGATGTTATCCAAATGCGGGTGGAAATTGTTAGTATTATCCAGATAAATTTCGTAAAAACATTGTTCATTATAAACCACGTTTATATGCGCTGGTAATCAAGCAAATCTAAAAATGGGAAATTTCAAAATGGGGCTTCGGAAAATGGAGGATGGGGGTTATAGTTAGAAAACACTCTTTAGATGAGGTAGAAAATTAAAATCTCCAGATAGTCAAACGAATCTTAAAATAGAACATTTCTAGGAGTGAGTTGAAGAACAGGTGGTGGGGAGATTCAAAATTTACAAACTAATATAAAAATTTTCTTTCATGTGTGTAAGAAATTTGAAATTTGGCAGCAATCAAAACATTCTGAAATATTCTTCTGGAAATATAGAAGGGTTGGTACTGTAAGAAAAAACTTACTTTAAGGTATAGTAAAACATTTAAATTTAGCAGGCAGTAAGAGGATATCTCTAAATATTAAAATAATTCTTAAAACATGAAAGTTCTAAATGGTATTGGATAAATAGGAGGAACAAAGGGATAGAAGAGGCTTAAAATTCCAAAAACTAATGGAAACAACACTTCTAAGTTTAGTAGAAAACTGAATTTCTAAATAAGTTAAGGGGACCACTTCAAATAACCATAATAATCCGAACATCTTGAATCTTCATTTACAAAGTTCCTCGTCTAATGCCGCTATGCTCATGACAGGTATTCAACAACTGAGAAATTAAACAAACTTATGTGTTTGTACTGGAGCAATATCTGATCGATTTTGTCCAAAATAAAAGTCTTGCCATAAAAACTGTAAAAAAACACTGGCCTTTTCTAGCGTCCCCTTCCACCCATCTTAAGTGAACCTCTATGTCAATGTATTAGTCATATTTAAATAAATTCTGTACTGGATAATAATTATTTCACCCCACCCATACAATTATTTAAATAATTAGTCATTAATAAAACAAAAACATCATTTCTGTACTGGACACAATTAACATATTATTTGGACTACTCTTTTAATTCTTGACCCTACTTTCAATCCCCTTTTAATGATCCCTATAGCTTTGGTTTTCCCAGGGGCTCCCGAACTTTAGAGACCACGCCCCCTTCACATGTCAGATTTTCCGTGTGATGCCCCTATACTCAATATTTTCAAGGATCATTAGAATCCGGAACTCACATAAAAGGAGCGCTTTCACAAGAAAACGCTGTGTTTTCTTGTATGATTGATTCCATTCTTTAAAATATGTACGAGTAAAAGTATTGAAAATTTGCATGTTGCATGCCACTATACTCTATAGGTTTTAGTTTTTCCTAATAACCGCGACGCCCTGGACCAAGACCGGCGACAGACCATGGCGTCGCGATGCACATTTTGGGAAACCCAACAGCCAACAACCACATAGATGGGAAAACACTTTAAATAATATTTGTTTGTATTTAACTTATACTGTTTTACAATTGGGGTTGTAGTACTCCTTCCCACCCCCCTCTTAGCCATATTTTACAATGTGACATTAATAATTCCTAATTAGTGTTCTAATAAACTTAGAAAATAAATACATAATTCCTTGGAAATCCTGAGAAAAGGTCAAATAGAGTTTTTCAAAATAAAATAAAATACAGTTAAAAAGAGAGACATAAAATGTAACTATATAAACAAATTTTAAACAATTTAGAACCTTTGAGTTAGTAAGAACCTTTATTAACCTACATATAAAATATATAAATTCGAATCCAATAATTCTGGTTTTGGTTCGAAAACAATTTTATTTTTAGGGTTCTTGTTTCGGTTGAGGATCCTTAAAATAACTGTTAATTTTGTCTACCAGCTCTGGTTGCAGTTCCCTTCCTGATTACACATTTTGAATGAGAGTACCAGTATTTTAATCAAGGTTTTCATCTCCGGGCTGTTTGTATCGTTCCAGTTCTTGATACGAACCGCGCTTGTCTTGCGTTCATTAAACACGTCACGTCCGCTGCGTGATATTGGCTTCTGACACAGTCCTGCAACCTCCTGACGTGTTACACGTGTAGTATATTCTCGTAAGTGGGATAGATAAGTAGGCAGAGCGAGGTGTTAGTCTCGTCTGGTTTAGTTCACTGGCAACTTCTTTTAATACTCGCATTTAGCTGTGTAAAATACTGTTTATTAGCCAACATTTGTTTTAGTGCCATTTGCTTTAATTCAATTTCTGGGCTTCCGTCAGGTCAAGGTTATTTTAGTCAAGGCTATGATAGTCAAGGTTATGATAGTCAAGATTGTTAGTCAAGGCTATGATAGTCAAGGTATGATAGTCAGCTATATAGTCAAGGTTATGATAGTCAAGGTTGTTAGTCAAGGCTATGATAGTCAAGGTTATTTTAGTCAGGTTATCTTAGTCGAGGTTATGATAGTCAAGGCTTTGATAGTCAAGGCTATGATAGTCAAGGTTATGATAGTCAAGGTTATGATAGTCAAGGTTATAATAGTCAACGTTACAGGAACAAGCCTAGCCATTTTCATTTATAAAAAGTGTTATTCCTACTTTAGGTATGTCTACAAAATATGTACATATATATTTTTTTAACTAAGAATATACTTTGATTAAATCATGCAATTTTAAGTTTTATATATATTTATATGTTTTAGTCATAATACCGTTTCATTTGTTTATTTCTACCACGTTTTACTACCACTGTACGCATTTTAGTAAAGGCTAAGACAATGGATGATGAAAGTCTAGTATATATGAAATGTACCCACATTTGCGTGGAGGAATATAGGTATATCATTTAGGAAAAAAAATTCACTACACCCGGCCGGAATTTTAACATGGACCTCCCTTTCACCGGGAAAAAAAACGATCCAGACGTTTAATATGCATGCCCACCATTGATGTGAATATACAGTTTTAAAATATTGGATTCTATTTAATTGTGAAAACCTCACACACTAGAGTTAAAATAATTAAAACACTTATCTTTCTTTGAATAAATCTGACATTTATCGGCTCTTGGCATAACATATAACTCACTGATGTACGGTCTCAGGTACACATTTCGTAAGTTGGATTCACGCGCTCACTGAGAAACAAGAGAACAACAGAAACGTGATCACGTGACGAGCACTAAACCAATCACAAGACTTCAGATTCCACGGCGTTGTCCGCTTGGTGCGACTTGAAATAACTTTAGCTTCCTTTTTTTCTGCGCGATAACATAGGCTTGAAATACTCAATACAATTTTAAAACAAACCTGGTGCGCATGCGCCTATAAAGTGAGATACTATCAGACAGCTGCATCTATTGGTGAGAACTGATTGGAAATAACTCGTTAAATGGAAGGCGCTCCTGTCGTTCTTTTGTGTTTTGATCTGTTTCAACATATAACACAACAATTTGAAAACATCCATCTAGATATTACTCGAAATTAGATGTTTATCCAGTAGGAAATGTAATGTGGGGGTAGTGATCTGTTTCTAATTTGCGTTGCAAAGCATCATGGGTAAACATATATTTCTGCTAGCGTGTGAATTGTTGCACCACTCAAGCAGATTATCCTCTAAATTATCAGCGAGTGTGTGATTCAAACTTTAGTCTTAAGGGAAGAAGGGCAGAAGGGAGCGCAAGTAGTTTTACCGTTTTTATAGAATAGACATTTTTTGGCCAAAATAAATCAAATATTTCTTAGTAACAACATAGAGCTTGTTTTTTGCACATGCTAGTATCAACATATCTTGAATATCTATTAAGGGTGTCCTGGAATTTGGTCAAAACTCTTTAAATAAAGAGAAAAAGTTTTGAAAAATTCCAGAACACCCTTGATAGATATTCAAGATCTGTTGATATTAGCATGTGCAGAAAACTAAACTCTAGGTTACTACTGGAGAAATATTTTATATCTTTTGGCCAAAAAAATGTAAAGCTATAAAAACTGTAAAACTACTCTGGCTCCCTTCTGCCGCACCTTAAAATTGTGTTTCAATTAATTTCTGCCGAGGGTGACCTGGCGGTCTAGGGGTCAGGTGACAGACTTCTGTGCTGGGGGTCCGGGGTTCAATACTCGGTCCCGGCACAGCTTTATCTGATTGTCAAACCCCTTCCTTCACCTCTGACAAGACGTGTATTAATCACAACTTGTGAATGTGAGGAATGCCAGGCCTCCACCGTGGTTCGGATCCACGTTAAACTGTAGGTCTTCCATTTCATCTCACAATCACCCTACCATTACACATTAGTGTAAGTGCGTATAACCTGAACGGGTAGTAAGACGCGGTGCTAATAATAATAATAATTTCTGTCGAGGCTCTATGGATGACGGGGACCTGAATATCGCACACACCTCTCAACCCCCGTGGTGGTTACACCCTTGTTGCACCCAACAGCTGCAGCTATCAAGTTTGGAAACTCTTGCGAGTTGTTAAAAGTGTGACGATGTCAGGTGGTTATGAAAGTCCGGACGCGATCTGACGGGCGGAGGGGAGTGACTATGAAACCAGCCAGCGCAATATCTTCCACATCTGCGCCGTTATTCTGGCTCAAGACTCGGAACTAGGGTTCGCGGGTACAACCCCACTTTGAGAACTTTATTGGCTTTCTTTACGCCCTGTGGAGTATTTCACTTGATGAACAGATTATAGTTTTTACAACCATTTCAGACAGGTTTCATCATAACTCATGGTACAATATCTTAAGGGTAGCCTATTTTACTTTTAATTACTTTAAATCTTCATTTTTATTGCGCTCCAAAACCACATTAAAAGCACTAAGAATGATAATCTTGTACTTATTCATTTTTAGTTATTTATTTTTCAAGTTCTTATTGTTTTAATGTTTACAGGCCTTCATTGGTGGTACGAAGCTTCTTTCACGCACAAACCAGACACCTCCTCTAAATTATACCTCCTTGATCCCTAATCCATCCGTGAGAACATAAGGACCGTACGGATGGGTGGCAGGAAATGAGGCACGGACATTAAAAGTGACTAAAAACAATCCTCCATATCAGTTTCGACTAGTAGGTACGTCAGTACTGTTGTCTGTGAGGTGGCGTGAGTAGGCAGAGCAATGTCTGAACGCGTGCTGTACAGGGTGGTTATTTCATTCAACCCTCGACAGAGGAGGGCTGTTTTATTGATTAATAGCACGTGGCCTTGTCCCCTCATGGACGGATCAATATCTGTACCATGTACTCCGCAGTCTGGACTGGATTGAGGGATACTTTATACCGAGATGAGAGTTTGCCCTTCACTCCGACAGGAAGAAGATACATGTCGCATGATTCCAGTCTCTGATAGAGCTCCATGCTCTAAAGGCTGGTTCACACAGAACGCTAAGCTATGCTGTATAAGTTTGGTTTCACACTCATTGCTAAGCTAAGCTATGGCTCCTTTTTTCCCCCTCCTTAATTCAATGTTGTTTCTTTTCGGTCTGCTCCGTAAGTTATGTTATGGGCATTGCAAAAATGATTGTTTCAGCTCAGATGATAGAACCGAAGAAGAGCAGCTGTTTCGGAAGAGAAAGAAATGTAGGATTTTGGGTGTTTGACTTATCGATTAACGGTTCCATTGTAACATAAAACATTATTAAATATAAATCCTGAATAGAATATCAACTAAATACACGGATACAAACTGAAAACAAAACTTCTTTGGTTATTTTCAATAATCCAGCTACTTCGTCTGTTCAATACGGATCTGAGCTGCGTTATGCGCATGCGCAACGTAAGATGTCTCAAGATGGGAGATGTAAAAATTGCCCGGCCAGCAATCGGGAAAAAACATAGCGCGGCGTAGCAAGGCATGGCTTAGCTTATCCTTCTGTGTGAACTGGCCTTAATACTGATACTCTTCGCTGTGTCAGTACGTAATACGATCAATGGTTCTATGGACAAGCGTGCGCTGAGTGGATCACCCTGTATTATTCTAGCAGGGGATAGAGACATACTCCGACATCTTTGGTCCTTTTATTTGGTTTTTAAAACCACATGAATATGATCTGATTTAATAGGACGCCCATGTTAAACCACCAACAGTGAATGAAAGGCACTAAAATTTGGCATTTTAGAAATGTCTTGTTTGATTTATTAATTAAAAATTTCATTTATAAATTTATCAAAAACTTCCAACAATATTTCCTTAAGTACTACTTTAGAGTTTCTCTTCACTTTATTATTTAACAGCTTAAGAATGTAAATACAATTGTGGTATTTTTATTTCTATCATTTTGGCAACATGAGCTTACAAATTTCAAATAACGAGATTTCTATGAAAATCAGATTATACAAAACTCTTCAAAGTTACGAATAAATACTGGGGTTAAGGTAGGAGTGTAGGGGAAGCGAGAAAAGATAGAGGTTTTTGGAGTTTCTATAGCAGAACATTTTGGTCAAAATAAATCAAATATTGCTCCAGTAGAAACACAAGAGTTTACTTTTATACATATGGAGATGTCAACAGTTGTTGAATATCTGTCAAGGTTGTCCTGGAATTTAATGACAGCTTTTTATCTTCATTGAAAAAGTTTCTCATCTAATACTGCTATGTTCATGATAGATATCAAACAACTGTTGATATCACCACGTGAAGGAAATTAAACTAAATACTTTTACCAGAGCAATATTTAATTTATCTTGGCCAACAATAGTTTTGCAAAACTTTCACATTTTCTCGCGTCTTACAAACCCTCACCTTAAGTCTCTTAAATGAGTTAAATACAAAAATCCTTAAAAGGATATCAATAGAATATCCATATTTTTTAAATGCTCAATTAGCTGGATTATTATAACTCAAATGAATTTGGAATTCAGGAGAGCTTTCATGTAGCTTTAAATATTTAAACTTATAAACTTAGTCCTGTTGTTGAAAGAAGTTATAATGATAAATTTACCAACTGAACCAAAGTTAAAACTATCACACAGAGGTAATAGGGTTGAATAATTCGAATTTATAATCAAAGGGAAAACTATTTTTGGACTTTACTTTGTAAAGTGTTCACTAACATGATATTATCGTAGATTGTTCCTTTGGGCATTGCTATTATTACTTGAGATAAAGAATTCGTGTTTATTCTTCAAGCAACATCTTAGTTAATGCTGTCAAGGACTCTTCTTCATAAATATTAAGTCAACTTGTATTTTAGACTAGTTTTTTTTCTAGCGGCTTCGCTCGCTTTAAAGTCGGGGATATTAACTATTTCTTTACAGATATCTAAGAAACAAAACTAAATAAACCTTATTTACACGCCAAACCATATTATCATAACTGAAAAGTACATACAATTAAGGAGTATATGCAAGCACGCTAACAGTAGTTCTATTACGTGAAGGCATTGTTGAAATTAACACCAAAAGAATATTTATCATTTGTTATATAAGAAACAAAGATATAGTAAATTGAAATAAGCACTCAATAATGAGCGCCCTATCATAAAAAAAAGTACTTTAAGCTTAGTACCAAACCGTTAGCAAGGATGTTATTCACAGCGTAAACACACTCAAGATTAAACCGAGTCGTGAGCAGTTTCTTAAGCGCATACAAAGTTTCCCGAAGGAACACGAATTTGCCCATTCCTCCCCCAGCTCGAATCACGTTTCATCCATTGTAGCCCCCCCCCCCCCCACCAACCAGTCCAACCAATGGTTTTTTTTAGACATTTATTCGCTCACCGAGTAATGAGATGGTAGTATGGTATCTAGCTTAACCTGTTCCCGATAAAATAGGTACAACCGTTTCAATCCTATGTGCACTTTTCAAGTTTACTGACAAACAACAAACTAACAAACAAACAAATAGACAAAAATCCTAAAACTGGATTATTGGGGTCTTCTTATTGTTTATATTTTCCAGAAAAAATAGAAATTTCATCAAAATTCAAATGTACGGAAATACCTTGGAGTTTGACTATGTGATAAATATCTTAAGTAAAAAACATCCCAACCAAAATATGTTTGGCTATAAAACCTTATTATATTTATTCATTATAAATTGTTATTTGGAGTTTAAAGGTGAATAATCACAAAGGTTATTGGTACTAATAATTGAGTGTTTCATAGACTTCATATAATGGTAAATAAACATTTAAAAATTCGTCTAAAATACAACTGATTTTGGCATGGACTTTATTGACTTTACAACTTTGGGAGGTGAGGGGTACATATATACACTATTATTAATATTAACTTTACTAAACACTATTTATTTAACACAAATAGAGCCTAACCTAAGGTTATATCCATTAAAACTTATCTTCATAGTCAAAACCCTCTGTTCCAGACTTTTAGCTTAACTTTAATATTAATTCGATATCAATTATTTCACCGAACTACAGATTCAAATAAGTCCAACACTTTTCTAAAAAAAACACCCTCACTACACCCAACCGGGATTAGAACCCTGATCTCTCTTTTATACAGCTTAGTTTATTGCGAGAGTGACGCTTTATACCATGTGACCACCGAAGCAGGTAAAAATAGATAAATTAATTACGTCAGTGTGCTTGGGATGAGGAAAATATATATATTTTTTAAGAAAGAGCGTGAGAAACATTTGTTATAAAACATCCTCAATACACTTGACCAGGTTTTGAACCCCAAACTTCTTGTCACTGGCAAACAAGACTAAATGACCTTGACATTTAGACCAATCGGTCACTGATGTGGGTAGCAACCTTTTTATTCATAGAAGCTACTCAAGCTAATATACTATTTTTTGTGCCATTTTATATTCTGCTCCCCTTCATGTCTCGTTTATAATAAAGGGAGGGTTAGAAATATATTATTGACAAGCTACCGGTGAAAATACTCAGAATAATATAGCTTTAGTTCTTATAACCAACCATTTTATTCTCACTAAAACCAGCATCTTCGCCCTATCAAAACTAGTTATATGATCTTGAAAACCCATAGAAAAATTATATCTCATTCAATAAGATATTCACAGTATTTTTACTAACAGTCTGTCATTTCACAGCTTCCGATTTTATAATTTCTAGCATTTAAAAAATAATTATTAAACAGTTTTTAAATTATGTTTTTACTAAAAAAATGAAAATGTATATGGGTTTTGTAAAAATATTTACTAAAGATAACCATAATAAAAAATAAAGTTAAATAAACGTACCTATCACTTTTATTTGTATTTATCGTTATTCATCCAGACCTGTGAGTACGTCGGCAATGTGTCAGTCTTGTCTTGTTTGGTTTTAATGTGACGGTAACTCAAGAATCGAAGCTATTACCATGTGCTACAGGTCATTTTTGTGCCTAAATTGTTTCCCCGTTCATCTATTTGCAAATGCTCGTAACACTTCCTATAGAATTATACATCCTCGTTACTACGTCGATTGGTGTATGTGAAACAGCCCGGACTTACAGTAAGATTTTAAAACGCACATTTATTATTATTTATTAATTTTATTATTATTATTTTTATTATTATTATTATTAGCACACCGCGTCTTACTACCCATTCGTGTTATACGCACTTACGCTAATGTGTAATGGTAGGGTGATTGTGAGATGAAATGGAGGACCTACAGTTTAACGTGGGATCCGAACCACGTTGGAGGCCTGGCATTCCTCACATTCACAAGTTGTGATTAATACACGTCTTGTCAGAGGTGAAGGAAGGGTTTGGCAATAATATAAATCTGTGCCGGGATTGGACCCACGACCCTCAGCACAGAAGTCTGACATCTTACCCCTAGATCACCAGGTCACCTCGCACATAATAAATAAATCAAGTACAACTTTTCGTTTATTTTTTAATTCCATAGAGTTATAAAATTAACTCTTGCTCAGTTGTGTACTTGGTCGGGGACAACATTGATAGAGTTTACTACTTACATTTACTGGCATGAAGGTTTGCAGCAGGCATTTGTGATGGCATAATACTTGGAAAGCGGCGGAGCAGTTCCGCGTGAAGAATTGCACCATATTAAGTCATACGACGGAATAAAAGGTGGCATGCTACATTTTTCAGGGAAACCATTTGACACTGTCAACGAAGAAAGCGGCATTACGTAAATAACAAAAAACACAACATACTTGATTGTACTTTTATGAATAGCTTTTTTTTAAATATTTAAATTTATCTAACACAGTGTACGTTTTAAAAATTTCATAATTTATTTACATACTAGAATTTTCCCGCAACTTTGCGCGTATTTAAGTCTGGTAGATTAACTTATTTTTCTTCCAGTGAATCATACACGCTATCAAAAACACCATTTAGACACGTATGAGAAGAGGGAAATGTTTTATATGTCGGCGATACCAAACATTAACGACTACTCTTGTAGTAAGGAACCTAAAAAATCATTAAAATGTTTGTTGGTCTTTGTATTATTGTTGTCTCTTTTTATGTGGTGGCATTGTTGCAATGAACAACAAAATAAATAGTTTAAATTTACTGTCTAAGAAACAATGCTAAATAATCTAGTTTACACTCTAAATTATAAATAACTAAAGTAAAGTCTGTTCAGCGTAGAATTGTTTCTGAAAGGCCTTTCCATAGCAGAAATCTATTATATAGTAGGATATTGGTAGGAAAAAGACCTTTCAGAAGTAACTTCTACGTGAATGGAGTATACCTACATTTAAAGCGTAAATGCAAGCAAGCTTACAGTAGCTCTCTTACGGGGAGGTATTGTTGCAATAAACACCAAAATAAATTTAAATACATTAAATTTGCTATCAAAGAATTAATAATAAAGTAAATTTAAAATGCACGCTATAGTGAGCGTCCTATCACACCAAACAAAGTAGTTAGGGCGGCAGACTGAGAGCGACTAAAATATAAAATAACACATTGGTTGTAATGAGAGGGGCCAGACTGAGCGAGCGACTAAAATATAAAATAGAACACATTGGTTGTAATGAGAGGTGGCCAACTGGAGCGAGCGACTAAATATAAAATAGAACACATTGGTTGTAATGAGAGGTGGCCAGACTGGAGCGAGCGACTAAAATATAAAATAGAACACATTGGTTGTAATGAGAGGTGGCCAGACTGGAGCGAGCGACTAAAAATATAAAATAGAACACATTGGTTGTAATGAGAGGTGGCCAGACTGGAGCGAGCGACTAAAATATAAAATAGAACACATTGGTTGTAATGAGAGGTGGCCAGACTGGAGCGAGCGACTAAAATATAAAATAGAACAATTGGTTGTAATGAGAGGTGGCCAGACTGGAGCGAGCGACTAAAATATAAAATAGAACACATTGGTTGTAATGAGAGGTGGCCAGACTGGAGCGAGCGACTAAAATATAAAATAGAACACATTGGTTGTAATGAGAGGTGGCCAGACTGGAGCGAGCGACTAAAATATAAAATAGAACACATTGGTTGTAATGAGAGGTGGCCAGACTGGAGCGAGCGACTAAAATATAAAATATAACACATTGGTTGTAATGAGAGGTGGCCAGACTGGAGCGAGCGACTAAAATATAAAATAGAACACATTGGTTGTAATGAGAGGTGGCCAGACTGGAGTGAGCGCTCGAGCCGGTACAGTCTAGTTTACAGGCGCTAGGAAATATTATTGTATGTTCGATAGGTTTAGCACACTTGCTACTAACGGCCTGATTTAATTGGTAACATCATAAACCATACCTACATATATTTATATAGTTAAAACTGATATTTTAAAATACTTCAATATTATAATCAAAGTAGGCCTTTACAAATAAGAATCACCATTAGCGTGGAGAGAGGATGAGAAAACCACAAAAATAAATCACTTGTCCAAAACCACCCTCATTTCACTGAGCCAAGATTCGAACCTTTGCCTTCTTGTCAACAACTATCGAGTGCTAATCACGCGCTCACCAGTCTGGCCACCCAGTCGCTCGCTCGCTTGTACGCTTGTCAGTCTCGCCGAACCCCAAATAAGAATAATACTCGCTGCGCTTGCGCATTCAACACAACCGACAACTTTAAATAGTTTCAGCGCGCTATGCACATACGAAGATTCCCGAAGAAACACGAACTTTCTCCCCACCCTCTTCCTAATATTTGAATCAAGTAAAATTATTTGTACATTCGTATCCACGCCAAGTAGTCGCACCGTATGTTTACTGCTTACACCCGGTTTTATCAACACTCTTGCACCTTACTGCAGGTCAGAATATTTACAATAAATAGCTAGGATGAGAAAGGTATAGTATTAGATAGAATGCACCCGCATTTGCGCGAAGGGATAGTAGGAAAACATTTAGGATGAAAACAACATTTTACTACACAAAGCCGGGATTGGAACCCAAACCTCCATATTACTAGCAAAATATGTAGACCACACGAGCGTGTATGCCAATGTGGGTCTACTGGTAATTCTTTTATTGAAATAATAATAATAATAATTTACCTTCGACTTCTTAATCGATACAAAAATCATATGAAGTTTAGAGACTGTCCATTTTCTAATATGAAATAGTGTCCAGAGTTGGATAACAGGTTGAGCACCGTAGTTCCCTAGTTCGCCACTTGTCTGTGTGGGGCGCCTCTGTCGCGGCGGGCTGAACATTTCCACCAGAACTTTAATAGATCTTTCCATTGCGATGTAATGACCTTTTGTCACGAACCCTAACACATTGTTATTCGTAAAGCTCAGGGGGTGAAGGACGAACTCCACGATACAGTCCTTGGGTTCGAGTCTGGTTGCAGGTGATCACAATATTACTCGTAGAAATGGACACACAAAGGGCTAGTCGAAACAGTTGCAGCCACTATGGTTAGTCACGATCTCAGACCAATGCAAACACATATCGCAACCATGTACACATGTACACATGTGTTTCTAGGCGAATTTCCACCATTGACTTGGTTACGTCTTGCTATTGAATGTTATTGAGCGAGTGGTTCTGTACAAGACAGAGCGCGAAAACGGATTTGAGTTATTTTCGTAAACAAAAATGGCGGTTGGGGTGGAGTGGATATAACAGCTGATAGGTTAATTCATGTAAAACTACATACAATACTGCAAATTGACAGAGAATGAACTATTTAATTTGTAATCTTAGTTAAATTGGTGCTTATTTTGGCTAGTCCTAATATTTACACAACATATCAAGCTAAACATATCTTCCCAAAAATAACCTACAGAAAACATAAAGTACGTATGTTAGAGTAAATAGGGCTAGGTCATATAATTACACTCACTTTCTTTTTTCCATAGTTAAACGCTTTTTAAGTAGGTGGGTGACCTGGTGGTCTAGGGGTAAGGTGTCAGACTTCTGTGCTGAGGGTCCGGGGTTCAATCCTCGGTCCCGGCACAGATTTATCTGATTGCCAAACCCTTCCTTCACCTCTGACAAGACGTGTATTAATCACAACTTGTGAATGTGTGGAATGCCAGTCCTCCACCGTGGTTCGGATTCCACGTTAAACAGTAGGTCCTCCATTTCATCTCACAATCACCCTACCATTACACATTAACGCAAGTGCGTACAACCCGAACGGGTAGTAAGACGCGGTGATAATAATAATAATAATCATAATAATAATAATTCAAATGGTGATACCAACAGTCGTTAAATATCTGTCAAGGATGTCCTGGAATTTAATGACTCCTCTTCATTCAAAAAGTTTGTCATCTGATGCCGCTATGACAGATATTCAATAGATTGATACCACCATGTGAAGAAATGGAACACTTTAAGTTTGTAATCAAGCAATATTTTATTAATTTTTGACCAAAAAAAAGTTTTTCTATAAAAATTGCAAAAAATATCGGCCTTTTCCAGCGCCCACTTCATCCCCGCCTTAACAGAGTTAGCCCTGAAATGTAGGCAAAACGACCACAAACAATCGACTTGTCATCAAGAACCTGAATCGAACAATAACGGGCGGTATATATTTCCACAAAGAATTGTTTTAAAGTTCATACTATGATCCTAGATGTTGAAATGTTCAATAAAAGTTATAATATCATATTCTGAAAATGGAAAAATGACACCTGGACACGGGAATCGGAATCGAACCCAGGACCTTTGGCTCAGTACGCCAATGCTCTAACCACTGAGCTATCCAGGTATCGTCCTGTACCCAGGGTAATTCTTCACACATATTTTAAGGCAGAGTCTATGATAGACGTGTGGAAATCGTCGGCTACAAATGTGTGATTATATTAATATCACGAGCTATCAGATAACGACTCGGTAGTTGGCTTATTGCTGCCATTTGTACGATTATTATAATTGTACGGGATTGCATACTAAGAATAAAATAGCCAAAGCTATTATTTATGCTTTTAGTGAGGATTACTCCATCTAGATATCATGTTCTGAATGTTTTTACAAACTACTTCCTCCTCATTCATTTTGTTAGGTGCGAAAAAAAATGCATTAACATTTTTAAAAGTGTACTATTTTAGCAGTATAAATGGCAAAGAGCATACCGTCGCTTTATTTTATTCAAATAAGTGAAAATTTTTACTTTTGGTGAGCTGAGTAGAACTGACAGGGGGGGAAAAAATGTCGAGGATTTGTATTCCTAGCATGGACAAATGTTCCTTGTACAATAGAAGGCGTTATTACAGCCGAAAACAAAAGCTGAAAATAAAAATGAGCCCAAGAAAATGAAAAAGAAGGGGGGAATAAAAAAGTGACATATAAATGGTTAAATAAAACAGAATGGATAGAGAACGTGACAAAAAGTGACGGTAATAAAAATAAGTTTTAGTGAAAAGTGGTAAGAGAGAAGCGTTCCTGAGAAATAAAGCGAGGTTTGTAAGTTTGCAGGTGATAACACAAACTGTTTGTTGTTCCGCGGGTATTTTAATGGTCCCCATCCCACTGTGATACCATCCTCCCTCACAGAATATTCTCATTTCAAACGACTCTGGACGTTGCTGCATTCATACAATTTTTTACAATGATACGTTTGTTGAAAATGTACCTAAATACCAGAGTCTCTAGTTTTACACTGCTTCCTACACTCGACCGGACTCGCGAGTTTTGATTACACTAATGCACTAGGGATGAGGAAGATAGCGTTTAGAGGATAAACACCCGCCTTTGTGTTAAAAACAATTTAGGAAAATTATTATTATTAGCACCGCGTCTTACTACCCGTTCGGGTTGTACACACTTACGCTAATGTGTAATGGTAGGGTGATTGTGAGATGAAATGGAGGACCTACAGTTTAACGTGGGATCCGAACCACGGTGGAGGCCTGGCATTCCACACATTCACAAGTTGTGATTAATACACGTCTTGTCAGAGGTGAAGGAAGGGTTTGGCAATCTGATAAATCTGTGTCGGGACCGAGGATTGAACCCCGGACCCCGAGCACAGAAGTCCAAAGTTAAAACTGTACTGAAAAAAACAAATAATAGTTGGAAAGTATATTGTCATCGTGTCAATATTTTGATTTGAATGAGGCTTTCATATTTTGCACGAACCTTTATTTATCATAAATGTTGTAATCTAAAGAACCCACGAAATGTATTCACCGAGTCAAACAACTAGAATTGCTAATACCCGGAGGTTGGTCACGCAACATTCTGCTCGTTAAAGTTCAACTTTTATTATTTCCTCCCAATATTAGCATCTGAGGCTGGCAGTCAAGACTCACTTGAAAATTAAGAACAACTGTTAATTCTCACGAGAATATTTATACTAAGCCGCTTTTTATGTTGAAATAAAAAATAAAAGCAGAATGAACATTTGCATTGATCTCCTATACTTTCCAACATTAATTTTTGTAGAAGTTTTGAAATATTTAAGATAACAAAAGTATTATAAAATACCCCAAAGTTAATATTAATTTTTTATAATTTTTTATAATGATCTTATTGTAACATGTGCGAAGGTTTTGTCCTTATCAAGATACAATTACATGCTAACTTCCTAAAATCTATTCCAACTACCTACAAATCTTCTTTTTTTATATAATTTGATACGCTCGTTTCCGGTAGTAAAAATTACAACGAATTGAATAAACAGGTTTTGCCAAAACGACCTCTCTTTTTAAGGTTAGGGGTCCAAGATGTAAGAAAAAAATAGTAGTTTCCAACGAAACTCTGATATTTACCAAAGAATTTTCGGCTTTTCATCCTTTATTTACATCAGCATGAAAACCCTGATTTTTGCATTGGAGTATTTCCGTAAATACAATATTTCTCTCCGGTTACAAATAATAGCCTACGAACTCAACTTTTACTTTAGTGGTAGAAATAATAATAGTGCAACGAGAAAGATCACACCAATTAATTGTATTTATCAAACAAACTGATCGTATTAGGTTTAAATAAGCCACGTCTCACAGTTATAGGAACTGAACTAAGGCTCACAGATGTAGCTAAGCCACGTCTCACAGAGGAACTGAACTAAGGCTCACAGATGTAACTAAGCTACGTCTCACAGAGGAACTGAACTAAGGCTCACAAATGTAACTAAGTCACGTCTCACAGAGGAACTGAACTAAGGCTCACAGATGTAGCTAAGTCACGTCTCACAGAGGAACTGAACTAAGGCTCACAAATGTAACTAAGCCACGTCTCACAGTTATAGGAACTGAACTAAGGCTCACAGATGTAGCTAAGTCACGTCTCACAGACGAACTGAACTAAGGCTCACAGATGTAGCTAAGCCACGTCTCACAGTTATAGGAACTGAACTAAGGCTCACAGATGTAGCTAAGCCACTTCTCACAGTTATAGGAACTGAACTAAGGCTCACAGATGTAGCTAAGCCACTTCTCACAGTTATAGGAACTGAACTAAGGCTCACAGATGTAGCTAAGTCACGTCTCACAGAGGAACTGAACTAAGGCTCACAAATGTAACTAAGCCACGTCTCACAGAGGAACTGAACTAAGGCTCACAGATGTAGCTAAGCCACGTCTCACAGTTATAGGAACTGAA
The DNA here is from genome assembly GCA_033556935.1 of Timema podura. Classification (NCBI taxonomy): domain Eukaryota; kingdom Metazoa; phylum Arthropoda; class Insecta; order Phasmatodea; family Timematidae; genus Timema; species Timema podura. Next base: position 1,938,473 of record JAVRXN010000004.1, on the reverse strand, counting down.
CTAAGGCTCACAGATGTAACTAAGCCACGTCTCACAGAGGAACTGAACTAAGGCTCACAAATGTAACTAAGCCACGTCTCACAGACGAACTGAACTAAGGCTCACAGATGTAACTAAGCCACGTCTCACAGAGGAACTGAACTAAGGCTCACAGATGTAACTAAGCCACGTCTCACAGTTATAGGAACTGAACTAAGGCTCACAGATGTAGCTAAGCCACGTCTCACAGAGGAACTGAACTAAGGCTCACAGATGTAACTAAGCCACGTCTCACAGTTATAGGAACTGAACTAAGGCTCACAGATGTAGCTAAGCCACGTCTCACAGAGGAACTGAACTAAGGCTCACAGATGTAACTAAGCCACGTCTCACAGTTATAGGAACTGAACTAAGGCTCACAGATGTAGCTAAGCCACTTCTCACAGTTATAGGAACTGAACTAAGGCTCACATATGTAACTAAGCCACGTCTCACAGTTATAGGAACTGAACTAAGGCTCACAGATGTAACTAAGCCACGTCTCACAGAGGAACTGAACTAAGGCTCACAAATGTAACTAAGCCACGTCTCACAGAGGAACTGAACTAAGGCTCACAAATGTAACTAAGCCACGTCTCACAGAGGAACTGAACTAAGGCTCACAGATGTAGCTAAGCCACGTCTCACAGTTATAGGAACTGAACTAAGGCTCACAGATGTAACTAAGCCACGTCTCACAGAGGAACTGAACTAAGGCTCACAAATGTAACTAAGCCACGTCTCACAGACGAACTGAACTAAGGCTCACAGATGTAACTAAGCCACGTCTCACAGAGGAACTGAACTAAGGCTCACAGATGTAACTAAGCCACGTCTCACAGTTATAGGAACTGAACTAAGGCTCACAGATGTAGCTAAGCCACGTCTCACAGAGGAACTGAACTAAGGCTCACAGATGTAACTAAGCCACGTCTCACAGTTATAGAAACTGAACTAAGGCTCACAGATGTAACTAAGCCACGTCTCACAGAGGAACTGAACTAAGGCTCACAGATGTAACTAAGCCACGTCTCACAGTTTGAAAGCCCCGTATCTGGAGCAATGAAGCCAAATCTAACACCCGCAGGCTGTGCAGTAATCGATAAACCTGATTAAAATCCTATTTCAACAAATAAACACTCTACCATGACAAACATAACATTTATATTCTGTATATATTTATTCTGTTTACAATAAAGTAATGTTTTAAAATTAATAACGTTTCCTCTGTGTTGTGTTTGTATTCGCCCGAAGAGTTGTTCAAATATTCATGGCACGTAACCGGGGAAAATTATTTTGTAAACATTGAGAATGTGAGTTATCGTTGAATTCATAAGAAGAAGAGCTTTTTGATTAAAATACTAAGTAGATTGGTTTTGAAGTTTTAACTATTTCACAATTCAATTAAAAGGAGCCCACACCACCGGGACCACAAATAAAGGCGTTGATCTCTTCTTAGATTGTTTGTTGAACGGAATTCAAATCGTGGTAGAGAATATTGAGGCTTAAAAAATAATTGTAAATGACTTACCACTATTCTTCCATAGAAATATGCTTTCATTTCCTCTAAAACTATACATTTATTATCCCTGCCAAATTATTCACGAACAACTGTTATTTTTCGAATAAATTTTGTTACAATCTAATAGTAATATATCTCAAATTTTCCTCCCTCTCTAAAACACTATAACCAAATATTTACTATGGAACATTATCATTATATTATACTACTATAAAGCCACATGACTGACTCACTCACTGACATTAATGTTTACCTACTTACAAATGATCTAGAAACTTGAAATTTGGCAAACTTAGAGCTTCTAGCCTGTAACCTACGGGAAAATTCAAAAAAGTTAAAAAATTTAATTTTTAACCCCCGAAAAAAATTCAAAATGTTGGAGCAATTTTAAAGTCGGTGCGGACCTTTCTTTGGAGGTCTCTTGTGGCTAAACGGTAATACCTATCAAAAAAAGGCTCTGGAATTACATTAGTTTACATCCTCATTGGGGGTTTGGGGGCGGAGCCTCCAACGATCGAAGCCCAGTAATTACATAACAACGTATGACGTTATGTGACGGTCTATTCGGGATGTTTAAATAATGTAAAAGAGTGGCTTTACCATCGATTGTGAAATTGGACAGTTAAAAAATTAACTTAGTTATATAGTAATTTTATTTGAGGGATTTAAAGTGAGCCTTTCTGAACCGACTAATTATATCAGTTCACGACTTATAAACTAAATTAAATCTATAACAAACACAACATCCAACTTCTGCTCATTAACTCATCGCTGTGAAAGGGGAAACCCATATTTCGCCCATGATAATTTATTCTATTATGCTGGGAATTGAACCCGGTACCCATATATAAGTAAGCATACACGCTAATGCTTGAGATAATGCGTGGGACAGGGATATAATAGATAGAGCGATATGTAGTGTGCCGTGATCTTCATGGATTGGTTATTTCGACAGTTATTCATCTTCATGGACGGTTAATTGTGAAAGTCAGAAGTGTTCCGTGATCTTCATGACCCGTTATACTGACACGTATGTTGCGGATCTTCGATGTTATATTGACACTAAGAAGTGGCTTTCAGGGGATTATGAATGAAGTAAATTGCCGTGATTCATATCGTTATATTTGAACTAACAGTGTGCCATTCTCATGAGCTATTATATCGACACCTGACTTATACTATTAAATCTTGAAACACGAAATCAGAAGTGTGCCGTGATCTCATCTCGATCGACTGTCGAAGTGTGCCATATTTCATGCTTGATTATTCTAAGCGAATGAAAGGTGACCATATATATACTACACGAAAGTGTGCCGTGATCTTCATGGCTCGGTTATATCTCGACAGTGAAAGTCAGAAGTGTGCCGTGATCTTCATGATGGTTATATCTTGACAGAAAGTCAGAAGTGTGCCGTGATCTTCATGGTCGGTTTATATCTGACTGAAAGTCAGAAGTGTGCCGTGATCTTCATGGCTCGGTTATATCTCGACATGAAAGTCAGAAGTGTGCCGTGATCTTCATGACTCGTTATATCTTGACACTGAAATCAGAAGTGTGCCGTGATCTTCATGGCTCGGTTATATCTCGACAGGAAAGCAGAAGTGTGCCGTATCTTCATGACTCGGTTATATCTGACAGTGAAAGTCAGAAGTGTGCCGTGATCTTCTTGGCTCGGTTATATCTCGACAGTGAAAGTCAGAAGTGTGCCGTGATCTTCATGATCGGTTATATCTCGACAGTGAAAGTCAGAAGTGTGCCGTGATCTTCTTGGCTCGGTTATATCTCGACAGTGAAAGTCAGAAGTGTGCCGTGATCTTCATGAATCGGTTATATCTCGACAGCGAAAGTCAGAAGTGTGCCGTGGCTTTCCAGATTAATCTTTAATTACGAATAATTTACATCTCTCTGTTCTATCTAATATTAATTCCAAAGCTTAAAGAGGCGTACAATTGGTTTCCCTCTAGGGAGATTAATATTTAACAGTGGAATATTAGTGGATTATTTCAATGATAGTTAAAAGGAGGATATTAATTTAAAAAATAGCTTTATTTAAACTGAGTTCAACCTTTTTGGGTATAAAAGTCTCTCCTCACACATATGTTGACATTTTTAATACTCTATTTATAAAAAAATGTTTCAGTCAAATTTTTGGAAAATACTTAGGTTCATCCAATTACAACCAAACTTGATACAAATTTAAAAAAACATCCTATAATACGATATCATTGTGGTATGTCCCTGATTAAAATATACTCTTTCCAGAGGTGCCCAACGTTTTAGAAATACTGTAGCTTATTAAACCTAGTTGACAGTAAGTTAATTATAATTATTTTAATCTTCCCTTATAAGATATTACACACTACAAGTAGGATCATCAAACCAACGCGTATTACTACCCGTCTGAGCTATACGCCTTAGCTCTTGTTACTTGCGATTACAAACTAAGGTGAAAGGTTGGGAAGAACAACATTTTAAGGAAATCCATCAAAACTATCTTGAAGACAAAATAAATTCTATTCAATATTTAAAAACAGTCGTGAGTGCGTCCATTAGTGCTTGAATATGATCCTCGTAGGTCGATATTTGCTGCGTTATCCGCGTGGACAAATATCCCCACAAAGTGCTGTTCCTCTTTCAATACAGTAAACAACAGGCTATATATATATATATATACACTCCATTAACGGTAGGAATTACTCTCTGAAAGGTCTTTTTTCCTACCAAAATCCTACTATATAATAGCTTTCAGGTAGGGAAAAAGGCCTTTCAGAAAACAATTCCTACACTGAACAGACTTTATATATCCATCAGCTTAATTGCGGTCAAATGGTCTATGACGCCAATATTGCAATCTACTTGATTTACAGCGGCTGGGAGGTCAAGGTTCGAATCTCGTCTGGATGTGCTGGAGGTGGTTTTAACATCCCCGCTCCACGCTGATGCTGGTGAAATTCTTATTGATGGTCCTACACACTTGAAGGAAACTGTCCTCACTTTGTGGCGTCGATATTTACTATGGAGATGGCGGTTCTGACCTTTGAAAACCACTTAAACTGTCCTCATTTATCTTGAGAGTTTCTGTTGTGATCCTATTTAAAAATAGATCTTCATTTGTTTGAGGAGGGAAATATTTATTTTTCTAGTGGCTTAATTTGATCTCAGAGCTGTGACTTTTTTTTATGTGTAACGTCGTTGAGAATGAGCGAGTTTCTACTTTTGATTGTTTGATTTAAAATAATAAAACTTAAAAATCAAGGCCTTTAATACCATAAAGACATGTTAATACCTTTCATTTCCATGTTGGCGTCCAATATACTTTTAAATATCAAATCACTTTTTAAATAACGCTAAATTTATCGACGTCTAAAATGCGTCCCTGCGTTTATGTAGTTCAAGGTCGAGCTGTAGCAGACACGAGTAAAGACCAGTGTTTTTGATGTTTTTATAGCAAAACCTTTTTTACCAGAATAAATAAAAAAACTACTCCAGTAGAGAAAGGGATTTTAATTTTCTTTACATGGTGATATCAACAGTTGTTGAATATATGTCCTGGAATTTAATTCCAACTTTTTTCCTTCATCTGAAAATTTGTAGTTTCAATGCCGTTATCATTATGCCAAATATTCCAGAACTATCGTGTAACCATGTGAAGAAAATTAGACCAAATATTTTCTCTCGAGAATTGAGTTACATGAACAAAAAATTTTTTCTATAAAAAAACTGGCTACACTGACCTTTTCTCGTGTTCCTAACATCCCCACTTTAAAGGTATTCAAGCGAGTTTTGAATAGATTTAAAAATTTCATTTTTTGTTGGGAAACTATTCGTATTTTCTGGACTAACAATCCTTTCTTCTAAAACAAGCATTATTTGGGGCATCCTCTAATATTTTCATCGATATATAAAAACGATTAAATTTTTTATTGAAGTTTTAATTATATATTGTTCTTATTACAATTTAGGGGCTACATTTTAAGTACATTTTTAAACAATATTTATTTTAGGACAAAAGTATGTAGCAAATATCAAGAGAGTACAAATAGTTTCCCATCAAAGAATCAAATGCTTAAAACAATAATTTAAATGTAATGGTACCTTCGAATAACTCGCTTGCAACATTAGTTTGTAAAGTATCAATAATAATAATAATAATAATAATAATAATTTTTGGAGAACATTATAATTTTATAATTATATTTTTATTATTATTAACGATAACAAAGAATACATTCAAAGATGATTTATTAACTTAATGCCTCACATTTAGTTATAATTTGCCCTGAGTTTCTTTAAACGCTAACATCGTGTGAGGGAAACCTCTAACTGCAACTCTTTAAACCCCTGATGATGGTGCCTCTGCACTCGTTGGCAACAATTAGCATAAAACACAATTTTCATGAAAACCCTTTTTGTCAAGGGAACAGAACCAATGATGGCTTTTCATGGGGTAAACATTTCCATAGGTAAAGTAGTCCCCCTTTCTGATCTCTGGACGGAGACTTTTTCAGGAAGAACGATCAACAAAGAACAATCGGCAAATAAAACTTTCCCTTTAGACATAGGGGCTTGAAATATAAGGAGGATGAGAAGGGTTGGGAAACTGGAAAATCTGAAAATAGAGATGGAAGGTTGTGATGTGAACATATCGGGTTTACGTGAAGTTCGGTGGAAAGATCAAAGTGAAATAGTGTCTGGAAATTACACAAACTTTTATTCAGATGCAAAAAGTGCAGAAAGAGGAGTGGCATTAGTGATGGAAAATGAAGTAGTAAAGAGTGTTACTAAAGTGATGTGTAGTAGTGATAGATTAATGTTTGTGAAATTGAACTCTGAACCAGTGGATATTTTAATAATTCAAGTGTACTTGCCAACAACTGACTACAATGATGTCGAGGTAGAAGAAATATACGATGAAATAGAAGTAATTATTCAACTTGAAGGAAGAAGGAAGGTGAACACCGTCATCGTGGGTGATTGGAACAGTGTGGTTAGAGAAGGATGGGAGAGGAATATCATAGGGTCACATAGACTGGGGAAGAGAAATAACAGAGGCTCATCGAGTTCTGCCAGGAGAAGATCTGGTGGTGATAATCATCTGGGTCAAGAAACACAGGGAAGAGCCCAGGAGAAATATACATGTACCAGCTAGAATAGATCCTTGTCAAATAAAGGTCTAGGAGCTGAGTTAAGTACATGAATACAGAAGCAGACATCGATTTGGACCACAACTTTCTGGTGCCTTACATTTAAACAAGAATGAAGAGGATCAGGAAGAAGAACAAGAGAAAACAGAGGTGGGAATTAGAACAGTTAAACAAGAATGAAGAGGATCAGGAAGAAGAACAAGAGAAAACAGAGGTGGGAATTAGAATAGTTAAACAAGAATGAAGAGGATCAGGAAGAAGAACAAGAGAAAACAGAGGTGGGAATTAGAACAGTTAAACAGCAAGATTGACATTGTGAGTAATTCAACTGGACAAAAGTTAAGTGGGGTGACAGAAGAGAGTGTAAGTGTGGAATGGAAGTGAAATAGTTCTAAGAATATTTTTTGGAGGTGTGCTAAATCCTTGAGTAGCCACAGAAATGCTTCAGAAAATGAAATAAATAAATAAATAGTAAAACCTAAAAGAAGACGAATATATGAGGCTAAACAACGAGTTAAGGAGAGAAATAGACAAAGCGAGGAAATATTTTATAGAGAAGACAGGCAGAGGCGTAACTAGACAGTAATGGGCATGTGGCAAAACTTTCATGATGGTCCTCCAAAGAAAAGAAAGCCCCCGTCACCCAAAAATACATTTAGTGTAATTATGCATATGTAATTGCATTGGCATGTATTATTGGAATTATATTATAAGTTCTGTGAAAATGTATGAATTTAAAATTGTTGAGTAAACTATTTATTGGCAAAAAATAACAAAAAGAGTTTTTTGGTTATTTACTTATATGTGGTTAAATATTGTTTTTACAGAAAAATATGTACAATTTTTTTAGAGCATCAAATTATGCACAAAAAGTGATTATTGAATAATGAGATTTTTACGAAACAGAATATGCCAAAAAGACACAACTTTTAATTCTTACCGAATTCATTTTGGATGGGTGGGCCTCATTTTAGGCGTGGGCCTGTGGAATTATTCTACCTATGCCAGCCTATAGCTATGCCACTGAAGACATTCGATAAGATTATCAAACTACAAAGAAAAGGAAAGTATGACCTCATGTACCAGAAACTAGAGGAACTGGGAATAAATGAAAACAAAGGTGTGTGAACAATATAAATTTAGGACCCTAATTTCAGATGGTGACGGATCATAAAGAATTTCTTAGGATCTGCGAAATATACATGGAAAAAACTGTACAACAAGGAAAATTGATCAGGGAACCTGAAGATTGAAGCAGAACACGAGCCAGAGGAAGACGGAAAAGGACTCGGCATTTTAAAGAGTGAGGTGGATAAAGGAAGAAGGAAAGCTGCTGGAGATGATGACATACCAGCTGATCTGGCGAAGGAACTGGGAAATAACGAATTAATGGCAATAAGAAAACCTATAAATAAGATTTACGAAACAGTAGAATGGCCCAAGGACTTTATAGACGTAACCACAGTGGACCTAAAGAAAAAGAAACAAACCAAGAATTGCAGTGACCACAGGACCACAAGCCTTATTTCTCATCTGGGGAAGATCATGGCAAGAATACTAAACAAGTGACTGGAACAGAAAATGGAAAGTGTGATGGAAGAAGACCAATTTGGATTCAGAAAATTAAAAGGAACCAGAGATTCCATCGGGATACTGAGAATAATTTCAGAAAGAGTGCTGGAAGTCAAGGAATAAGTCTATACTGGTTTCATTGATTGGCAAAAGGAGTTTTATAGAGTGAATTAGAAGAAACTGATGAAAATACTCAGGCATTTTGGCATAAACTGGTTGGACAAGAGGCTGATTGCAAACCTGTACTTGGGACATATTTTAAAAATAATTTTTCTCAAAAAAATATTTTTCTATAATATGACTTTAATTTCCCTACTTAGAATACTTCAAAATAACTAATATCTCCTTTTAAATGTTTTGTACTCTATTGTATGTTTTATTTAATTTGACAAATTACGTTACATCAAAACTTTTTTTACACTTAATGTGAACTATAGCTGAATTTGAAACATTAATTATTTGATAAATCAACTTTGAATTTATTCTTTCTTATCAAAAATAATAATATTAATATTTCCAGTATCACAACTAGAATCATTGCCTATGCTCAGAAGAGGTTAAAAGGAATTCTAACGGCTAAACAGGACCGATCTTTATTCCATCTTGCATCTGAAGTTCTAAAATAACCCGCATTAGGGGATACGTGGACAAAGACGTCAGTCTCATATTATCTGGTTTGATTGTTACACGAAGGTTGCTACTCGAATTAATCTTATTCTGGTGTATCGTGACGATTTATTTTAAAATTATTTATCGCTCTTCCTCCATGCAAATGTGGATGCACCTTCTATACCTTCCTCAGTCTTACTACAAATAGTTTAAATATGCTAATAACGTGTATGAGTATAAAAATGTGACATCAAATGGGTACTAAGTAAGACTTGTCCTAGACGGGTACTAAGACACAGTACAAATGAGTATAAGGACGCACCCCAAATTGGTAAAAATATTAGGTCTTGACGAGGATTGAGACACGGCCATGACAGGTACTAAGACTTGGCCCACATAGGTGTTTAGGCATGGTCCAAACGGGTATAAGAATTTAGCTCAATCGGGTAGAAAGACGTGGCCCAAACGGGTAGGCCCAAATGGGTATTGAGACTAATCCAAAACGGGTATTAAAGCGTTACCCAAATTGATATTAAGACTAGGATTGAATGGGTATTAATACGTGGTTAAAGCGGGTATAAAGATGCTGCCCAAATGGGTACCAAGACGCAACCCAAATAGGTATTAATATAAGGCTCGAATGGTTATTAATCCGTGGTCCAGACGGGTGTTAAGACTTGTAGAAAGAAAATACAGCTATATTATTGGATTCTATTCCCAGACAAGAATTCGAGGCCCATGTGTGATATTCGGTCACGGCAATGTTTGATCGATTGAAACTTCGACCTTGAGTCGTCTGTCTTGCCCAAACACGGGGCATAGACCTATAATAGAGTTGATCGAGTGATATCATTGTGGTTATAAAAGAGAAAGTAAAATTACATTCACTGTTTTTTTAGCACCGTATCTTACTACCCGTTCGGGCTATACGTATAAGTACTAATTACGCTAATGGATTAGGAATTGGGAAGGTTGAATTTAGAGCAAGTGAACCCGCATTTGCGTGAAGGGAGATTGGAAAACCATTTAGGGAAAGCCACACCCCAGTTAACCCGACCGAGATTCGAACCTCGAACTCCCCGTACTCGGCAGTATAGCTCAACACGACTAGCGCGTTAGCCAAATACGCCACCGAGGCGGGTTACTTTCACTGTTTTTAATATTATATGATTGGGTGAATTATTAAACACAAAGTTTTTACAGCGATGGTACTATTTTCATTGTCTCTCTTCTACAAAACTTTGTACTCAAAACACATTTTCTTAGAAACATTAATATCCATCCAAAAGTTATTTATATTTTATTTGTGGTTTTTAACATTCACCATAAGACACCGAGTGATATCTGAACACGACATTCAAACTAATTTATTTTTTACTCCAAACCTAACACCCATTTCACCCGCTTCGGTGGCCGCACGGTCTAACGCGCTACTCTCGCAGTAGACTAGACTGACCGATGACGGGGAGATAGAGGTTCGAATCTCGGTCGAGTATACTGGGAATGGTTTTTCACTCTACCTTCGTGCAAATTTGGGTACACTTCCTATAAATATAGCCTAAGCTCCCTCATTCCTAAAATCATTAGGGTAATTAGTATATAAGCGTATAAACCGAACGGGTATTATGATGCGGTGCTTGAAAAACAAACAAAAAAGCTCTATCCATTTCCTCGGCCATCAATTATTCAAAGGGTAAAAACTGGAAATGAGGTTAAAGGGTAAAAAGGGTGAATTGGCTAGAAAGGGTTAAAAAGGGTAAATGGGCTTAAAGTGTATAAAGGGTCAAAAGGGTACACTGAGTTTACGGGGTAAAAAAAGTAAAGGGGGTAGATGCGTTAAAAATGCTAAAATATTTGTGATTGGATACAATTACAACCCTTTTTACCATGACATAATACCATTTTTGTTATTTTTCTCTTTTACTTTTAACAATTTTTACTTATCCCTTATACACTTAAAAAATCTGCTAATATTTATTCCTTTATGACCTTTGTGCTTACTTTGAACATTTTACACCTTTTTTAAACCTTGGGAGGTTGGGGTTAAAGTCCTGGTCGGGTGTACTGAGGTATTTCCCTTCTATAATCACGCAAATGTGGGTACACTTTATTTAATCCCAACCTACAACCTTATTACCCAATATGTGTTAATATACGGCCAGTCCAGACGGGAAGTAAAATAGGGATCACCCTCAAAAATGCCTTTTTAAAATATAGAAACTTTAAAAAAATAGCCAAATTTGTCCAAAGCTAATTATTTGTGTTTCATATATTTAGAAAGCGACACAGTATGTGAAATTAAAACAACTAAAGCTTGGCGTATGATTGCAGGGATGTATGCCTATTAAGTGTTTGAGCTGTCGACTGGGTTTGTTCCTACGGCAACCTAACCCAAGGTTTCACCGGCAATACGCGCAATATATTTCATTCTCTGTAATTGTACATCTATGGCAAGAGAGGTATGAACAATATCGATCAGCCACGGTGTCGTAAGGTCTAGTAGTTCCAAGAAGTCGAGTCATTACTCCTGGTCGCCGGAAACAAGAGTTCGCCTGCTTGCACGCAACACTTCTTACACGGCAATCACAATGGAACAACTACTAAACACTCATCTTTACCGGTACGATCACAAGAGCTGGTAATTCCTTCCAATGCAACCGATTTTCAGAACCTTTCTGTGTGATATATTTGACAGAAGGATCTTTGTTCAAAGAAGACTTTTTATAATTAGTTTATTAAAAACTATCGAGCTATTTTCGATATCCCACAGTCCTTATATTCAAAACTTATAGCTGGTTTTCCAGATATCGGGCCATATTTAACAGTTTTAAACGTTACTGACACCCCTTTGTATTGTTATACTCGCTTTGCTCGCTGGGGGCTCCGCCCTCAAACCCCCCAGTGAGTTTTCTTTGCACGTGGATTGTAAACTAATGTAATTCCAGCGTTTTTTTTTGATAGGTCTTACCGTTTAGCCACAAGAGACCTCCAAAGAAAGGTCCGCACCGACTTTAAAGTTGCTCCACCATTTTGAATTTTTTTCGGGGGTTAAATTTTTTTTTTTACTTTTTGGAATTTTTCCATCGGTTACAGGCTAGAAGTTATAAGTTTGCCAAATTTCAAGTTTCTAGCTCATCTGTAAGTGGGTGAAACATTAATGTCAGTGAGTGAGTCAGCCGTGTGGCTTTATAGTAGTATAATAGCAAGTTGTGTGATTATTTGAACATATCGTGAAGTTTTAACATCTCTAATACCCATTACGTGGCGTATGAAAACATTAAAGTTTATATTGCTACACTTAATTTACTCTGAAAGGTCTTACCATGACTGATTACAAAATATCCCTGTCCTATAAGCTGCACCCTAATGTGATAGCTCAAGGTGATACTGGCACCTTTCAAGGTAAATATAGTGCATAGTTATAAAATGACAAAACCAAAACATAAATGAAATACAACATAAGTAATATATTCTAATTGATGATTTAAATTTTTTTAATATTACTCACAATTTTAACTTGATACAAAGTTGTGAACTTTATTTCTAAGAATTAACTTTGCAGTTTTTCCCAAATGAGCATAATTAGAGAGTGGGCCCAATAACACGCTGAGAGAAATACAGTCTACAAGGAACTCTTGTTTCGCCCAGCATTGCTGGAATACAAGGGTTAAGTAGAGTTTAAACTCCTCTTAAACCTTTGAAACCGGAATAGATAATTTAGAACTAGTGTGCTAACCTGTGATCCTAGAGATGTGGGTTTGTATCCTGAACAAACACACTTGGAACTATTTAATTCATTAGATATTTACGTCCACTTCTAGATACATGATCCATCTCGGTGATTTTGTGGTAAAGTGCTCGATTCAAAACCCGATGTTCGTGGGCTCAAATCCATCCAAAGCTAACGGATTTTTCTTGAGGGGTAAAAGTCCGTAACACAACTTCCTTCGGAGAGGAAGTAAAGCCATCGGTCCTATGTCGTTTGTGGCGTCTAAAAGAACCCTAGAAGGTATGTGAAAATACCTTTCCCGGCAAAATTGGTAGGCTCTTTCGGTCTCGTTCATAGAGATTCTCTTGTTTTGATATAATCAGTAGGTTCAGAAAGTACACGTTAAATACCTCCAATAAATAAATGAAAATAGATAATCTAGTTATGTGGTAGTGCGTTTGGATTAAAGCCACCCCGTCATCCCCTCAGCCTGTTATCTCTATGTAAATCAGTGACGTTCCAGTTTGCTATAGGCCTATTGGGTGACCTGGTGGTCTAGGTGGAAGGTGTCAGATTTCTGTGCTGGGGTCCGGGGTTCAATCCTCGGTCCCAGCAAAGATTTATCTGATTGCCAAACCCTTCCTTCACCTCTGACAAGATGTGTATTAATCACAACTTGTGAATGTGTGGAATGCCAGGCCTCCACCGTGGTTCGGATCCCATGTTAAACTGTAGGTCCTCCATTTCATCTCACAATCACCCTACCATTACACATTAGCGTAAGTGCGTATAGGCCGAACGGTTAGTAAGATGCGGTGCTAATAATAATAATAATAATAATAATAATAATATATATGCCTAGTACGTACTTAATACCAGTATTTTTTAAAAGCACCTTTGAGCTATATTTCAAGCTCGTGAGTCCAGTGCAGCCGCTAAAGCCGAACATTTACCTGCATCATTGGACACGTGGGCCGAACGTAAAGCTCGAGTAGTCTGTTTTGCCGCTGACAGGAAGATCGGGGTTGTAATCCCAGATGGTTTTACCGAGTTTTTTTTCCACATAAATGGCTTCCCATCCTCCCTCCACGCACCTATGAGGTGTTCCTTCAATATTCTACCTTTTAAATGTCTACTTCATGAGTGTATTTTTTTAACCTCCGTAAGAACCATGAAATTCTGTCGTGCGCATGCGCATTAGCACTTCAACTGTAACAAATAATTCTAGCGCTCACACCGTGCTGACAAACTTCCTACAATATCTTATCTCCTACCCTCTCACACGACACAGTTGCCAACATTACACCAGAAAAGCGCTAATCACAATGTAAGAACGTGATTGTTAAGGTTATATAAGCTATCACATAAATTTAGATGGATTAATTATTAATTATTTAAAATAAAATAGTATGTAAGTGTAATCAAAATATTGGTTGTTCATATGTACATGTACTCAGATACACAAGCAATCACAGGATTTCACCCAACATAAAATTGGTACAGGCTAATTCAGAAGTTGTAACCAGCTAAAGTTTTTAATGATCTACCTAGACAAGTGAAATATCTTCTTTTTTTGCACCTGTTTTTTGGTCTTCCATTGCTGTATCGATTGATGACTTCTTCGCCGATGTAAATGTATCATGGCACGTATTCCTAGTGACTACGAAAGATAGCACACCTTCTGTGACTAAGTCTTGGAAAACTACGGATCTCATCATTTGATATTTCCATCTTCTGTCTGGGTTGAGTATTAGGCTTAAAGCACGAGCGCAACTAACGCTGTGGAATACTTTCCTTCAAAACTAAATTGTATGTTTTATTCTAGTCAGTCTAAAAATTTTTCTTCGCCTTTAAAGAAATAAAATGTTACACATACGTCAAAATGCGTAGTCGAAGTATAAAACGTCTTCAATTTCTTCGGAAGGAGGAATCTATCTAAAAAAATTTGACAAACTGGACAAACTGGAAGCAGGAGGAATATCTTTTTGGACTTTATCCAGGAAACGAGAAAAGATTTCTCATCGAAAAAATATCGATTAGTAGAAATTTTAACTTTAACTTCGACAGTGAATTTGTGATATGTTCTGACTGCGGTTTTATATATTAAAAAAATATATCACACAATTATATTCTTCTTTATTTCTCTCTTAGATTTATTTTGAGACCAATTTATGCTCCTCTGTATTCGGGATGTCCCGCTAAAAACAACGGGACTGATTTAGGTGATGCAAATGGGACCGTTTTGAAAAACAGACGTTTTGAGCTCTCTCTTATTTACTCTACGTGTGTATTTTTATTGTTTGTTTATCTTAAAATTGTATTTACTTTTTTTTTATAGTCAATGCATGTTTTTGTAAAAGCCCCGTCCTAACAAACTCTCTCAAAGACGTTGGGACAGCACTATCATAATAAATTTAAATTATTATTACTATCAAAGTGAATGAATGGTCTGCATGAATAGCTATAAGTTAAAACGTTCTATTGAAGTAGTCTGCCTTGAGCAGGGATATTACAATTAAGGCATGCATTTATCGTAAAAAGTTGGGAGCGAATAAAGTTTGCTTTGAAGCGGTTGTTTGTTTCATCCAAACTTATCTACGCTTCTATAGTATTATTTTATAAAAAAATTTATCTCTCTTCCTCTCTGTACATTTCTGTTTAAAAAAAATGTAATATATAGAAAATGTTCACTCGTTTGAATCATGAACAGCGCTTATAACATTCTCGAAACTCAAACGTTATTTTAATTAATTTCTAATATTAGTTCTTGAGCTTAAACATATTTGAAAGGATCTTTATTTTTCTCTACATAAAAGAGTTGAGAAAAATAATGTGAAACCGAAATAAAATTGATATTAAAATTTAAACTAATATTGTACTTTTTTATGTGCCCTTTTTTGTGGCTGAGTGTGTAATTTATTAGTCTTCCACAGATTCTAAGTGGTTTTGCCAATTTTTTTCCAAATGCTCTCTTCTATCTGTGTACATAGTAAATGAGAAAAAATAAATATAATAAACCATAATTGTAATTTGCTGATAACAAAAAACTTAAAATATTGATTTGCTCGAAAACAGATAATCTTTTAAAATTAAATGTCTCTCATTTAGAAAACACAAAGAGCTATAGTGATAGTGTTTTTAGCACCATTTTACTACCTGTTCAGGTCACAAGTATATTATCTAATCACGCTAATGCGTTAAGGATGAGGAAGGTTGAATTTAAAGTCTACCCGCATCTGCGTGGAACAAGAGTAGAAAACTATGGGGGAAAACATCCTCAGCACACCCGACCGAGATTCTAACCCCGATCTCCCTGTGATTGCCAGTATAGTCCATGGGGAGAGTGACGCCTTAGTTCATGCAGTCACCGATGCAGGTATACAGTAATAGTTTATAGGTCAGTTGGTCTTTATGTCTGTAAACCGGGTCTCTGATATTACATGACGAGAAGACATTTAGAATGTTCAAAAACAAAGTATTTAGGAAGATATTTGGTTCAAAAAGGGATGAAGATGATGGAGAATGGAGTATAATATAATTATGAGTACTCATCAACTGTTAGGGTAAAAAATCTCTCAGGTTAAGGTGGCAGAACATCCAGCGTGAATGGTATGGACCTGTGGGAATACCTAGACTCAGACCGAAAGGTAACATTAGAATGGGTATTAAAGAGTTTGGGTGTAAATAAGTGGACCGGGTAGAACTAGTTCAAGATAGAGATATGTTGTAGTAAGGTGGACTAGATAAAACTAGCTCAAGATAGAGATATGTTGTAGTAAGGTGGACTGGATAAAACTAGCTCAAGATAGGATAGGGTGTAATGAGGTGGACTGGGTTGAACTAGCTCAAGATAGGAATAAGGTGTAATAAGGTGGTCTGGATAAAACTCGCTCAAGATAGAGATATGTTGTAGTAAGGTGGACTGGATAAAACTAGCTTAAGATAGAAATATGTTGTAGTAAGGTGGACTGAATAAAACTAGCTCAAGATAAAGATAGGGTGTAGTAAGGTGGACTGGATAAAACTTGCTCAAGATAGAGATATGTTGTAGTAAGGTGGACTGGATAAAACTAGCTCAAGATAGAGATATGCTGTAGTAAGGTGGACTGGATAAAACTAGCTTAAGATAGAAATATGTTGTAGTGAGGTGGACTGGATAAAACTAGCTCAAGATAGAGATATGTTGTAGTAAGGTGGACTGAATAAAACTAGCTCAAGATAAAGATAGGGTGTAGTAAGGTGGACTGGATAAAACTTGCTCAAGATAGAGATATATTGTAGTAAGGTGGACTGGATAAAACTAGCTCAAGATAGAGATATGTTGTAGTAAGGTGGACTGGATAAAACTAGTTCAAGATAGAGATATGTTGTAGTAAGGTGGACTAGATAAAACTAGCTCAAGATAGAGATATGTTGTAGTAAGGTGGACTGGATAAAACTAGCTCAAGATAGGATAGGGTGTAATGAGGTGGACTGGGTTGAACTAGCTCAAGATAGGAATAAGGTGTAATAAGGTGGTCTGGATAGAATTAGCTCAAGATAGGGATAGGTGGCGTACTTTTGTAAGTGCAACAATGAAATCGCGAGTTTTTAATACCACAGAGTAAGCAATTAAGTCAGTTAAGGTGTTATCAAACTAACAATATGTTATTCAAAGTATTGCTGTTTGTTCATTTAAATAGCAAGAAAAGTTTGATAACTTAACATTTCAAAAGGAGGGCATAATAAATATTAGGGATCTCGAAATTTTCAAAACTAATAGAAACTTTTCAGTGTTGTATACATTTGAAGTTTATCAGGAAGGTAGAGGGACCCCACTACATGAGCATAACATTTTAAAATTTGAGATTACCTAATGTGGTGTTGGAAATAAGGGGCAGGATTGAACATTTACGTAGCCAATACAAAAACAAAACAAAACAAAACAAAAACACCTTTTAATCTGGCAGAATATTGGAATATTTTTTTATCATTCATCTAGTCATTATTCCACTAACTTAATGCTAGATTTGATAACATACATCTAAACGTTCACCATCTTAAGCGACACCACCCATTTTTATTTGTATTTACTTTGAATCCTATTAGGATTTATCAGATTACTAGAGTTGCAGTAATCAGATAGTGAATGTAACAAGGTCAGCCTTTGCTTCAGACGTTTTCAGAACAAAGAAACGGTTCGATATGACGATGAATCTATTCTTGAAGGTGCAAGGGCTACGGGAGATCTTTGGAAAGGGGGTAGTTGAGCTGAGGTGGGGCGAAAGGGGGGGAAGGGTGGAGAGATGGGATCCTGTCCTGGAAAATTTAAACCCTGGATGATTCTTGAAGATAGGATAGAGTAATAAAATAGCACGAAGAGCAGGTTGAAAAACAAAACGTATTTTTTTTGTTGAAAATATGTACTTTATTATTATTTTATAGGTATTGATACTATCTGTCAAAAGTGACAGCTAAAAATAATATGAGTTGAAGTTAGTATTATTATTAGGTGTTCTGTCTTACGACAGTGAAATTATACCATAAATGCACCCTGTCCTCTGTCCCCTCCTTTGGCTCCCAGAATTTTCTTCTTTCCTTCAAGTCATCCAATATTTAAATCCTCCTCCTTCCTAAGCTCCTCTTTCCCTCAACCTTTCCTTCTATGACGTCGTACAGAAGACAGTTCCTCTTAAGGAAATGTCCGATCCAGTTTGCTTTGCACCGAAAAATCAAATCCAAAATGGTTCTCTTCTCACCCATTCTTCTTAGTACTTCATTTATCACCCTGTCTGTCCATCTGATATTCTCAGGTCTTCTCCAGCACCTTATTTCAAAGCTCTTTAAGTATTTTTCCCCTCCATATTACTAAGAGTCCAAGTTCCTGCTCCATACAGCGCGATACTATAAATGCACCATTTCATCAGTTTCTTCCTCAGCTCCAAATTAGAACTTGTTATCAGCAGTAACCTCTTCTAGTTGATTTGACGTATAACTATTTAAAAAAATTCTATACACTTTTGTAATACTCAGTTATTAAGGTAATTAATAACCCTACCGAGGACTAGTGACTAAACGATTAACTATATCCTAGCATCTGTTTACTTAAAAATAATTTAGATTTTTTAAACATATAATCTACTCAAAGTCGTGAAAATAATGATAAGTTCAGCCAATATTTGTCTTGTCTTTATAAACAAATTCTTAGGTAATGTAAGACGAAGAGAGGAACACACGTTTTACCATCTTTGACGACAGTAAAAGTAGTAGATTCACTTATTATTAGTTATATTATTAAGCTAAATAAAATATATTAGGGTTTCAAGCAATGCTACACGTAAGAATTTGTTTTATGTTTATTCAATATCTATCTCCTTAACAATACTAACACATGCTTCGGTGGCCACATGGTCTAAGGCGTCACTCTCGTGTTAGACTAGACTGCCGATGACAAGGAGATCGTGGCTGAAATCCCGGTTGGGTGTACTAGGGCTGGTTTGTCCATAATAGTTTTCCCACTCTCTTTCCACGCGAAATTCGGGTACACCTCTTCTAAATTCCACCTTACTCATCCCTAACTCATAAATATAATTAGTAGATATACGTATAACCCGATTGGGTAGTAAGACGCGGTGCTGAAAAAAACCCAATACTAGCCTACGGCCTTGCTAAATCATCAAGAGAGACTTCGTTCATAAAAAAGGGTTGGACCCCTTTGTGATATTATTCTTTAAAGCGAAAAACAGATAGAGCCAGGGTCAGCAAACTTTCTTTTCACCAAACTACACATACACACATATATAAAGTATTTATACACATACACACCCATACATTCCTCCCAAATCCATAAGGTCTGTGTGTCCCCCCCCCTTTTCTGACTCATCGCAAACCCTCCCTACCCCTCCCACAGTTGACATCTATCTGAGGGAAGGAATGTCCACTACTACCAACTGCATGTGAACAAACAATGCAGGACAGATAGCAGGCAGGTATCCTGACAAGATCAATTCCTTCAGTCGGTAAGTTGGCATGTTCAACACGCTTGCTTCACTCCTGGTTAGTTCCGAGTCAAAACACACATATGTTGGCAAGATTTGTTATTAGTTTATGTAAGTCGTCGTTTATAAATGTTTGACAAGATTAACATCAAACTTGGTGCAAACAAACATCACATTTTAAGGTCAAATTTGTTAAGAATAATCCAACGTTATTTGTGGCAATGTTTAGCAAAATCTTTACCCTAGTTTGGATGCATATATGTGTGTGTGTGTGTGTGTGTGTTGTGTGTGTGTGTGTAAGGGTCAGGTGGAGAGGGCAAATATTATACTATCCAGTAGCGGTGCGTGATATATTTATTTTTGGTGGAGCCAGGTCAAACCCTACCGGTAATGATTTTTTTCTCACCACGTGTTAACATATTAAATTAAATTAATTTTAAGTTTTATTATTTTAAAAAAATCACTAGAATTTCAAAATCACTAAACAAATCTACAGAGAGAAAGAATAAAATAATACAGGTTTTGAATTAAACTTACCAAGGGATGACACTATTTCTTTATTTGTACAAAAGTTGGGCACATATGTTCTTCTGACTCGATGCCTTTCTGGTTTGAAGTTTGGAAATTCAGAAATTTCTTCCTTATGTATAGAACAATGAACAAACAGCCAGCGAATTTCAACCCGTTGTGTGGGGGTTGCAAGACAAAGAATAAAAAAAAAGGCAAGATCACCAGGGATATTTATTTGACCTACACTCAAATATTCCAAGCCCAAGTATTCAGACCTAGCTATCTTAACTTTCAGTTAAATATTGTATTCGACTATTGACGTTGAGGGAGCTAGGATTTTGCTTAATGTAAATGTAT
The DNA here is from genome assembly GCA_033556935.1 of Timema podura. Lineage (NCBI taxonomy): Eukaryota > Metazoa > Arthropoda > Insecta > Phasmatodea > Timematidae > Timema > Timema podura. The sequence goes on along the minus strand of JAVRXN010000004.1, from coordinate 1,918,054 downwards.
AAAGAATGACATGAAATTAACATTGCCTGAAGGCCGTTTGTTATCAGAGTATAGAATTAGACTCAAAAGTGTAATGATAGGGAATTATACATCTCAATAGTTCATTATTAACATCTATATTCAAAATTACATTATTAACATCTATATTACCCGCCTCGGTGGCGTAGTTGGCTAACGCGCTAGTGGTATAGAGCCCGACTGGGGAGATCGAGGTTCGAATCTCGTTAGGGTAAACTGGGGGTGGTTTTTCCTAAATGGTCTTCCACTCAACCTCCACGCAAATGCGGGTTCACTTCCTCTAAATTCAACCTTCCCAATTCCTAATCCATTAGCGTATTTAGTACTTAAGCGTATAACCCGAACGGGTAGTAAGACGCGGTGCTAAATAATAATAATAATAATAATAATAATAAAACCATCTATATTCAAAATTACGATATTATAAATGAGAGCGAGTAGTAAGATATATTTATATTATGTTGTTAAGTTGCAAGGTATGGCGACATCTTTCTACGTCTCTGTTTGAAAAGCCAACTCAGTCTTGTAAACAGAAACGCACCTGGATGACCACACCCTTTTTCTTTTGGAAAGTTTAGAGAAGGAAATGTCACTAGATATACCTCTTCAAGGTACGCATCTCTTCACTTGCCTTCCTGACGAGGAGCCGTGTAGGTTGAGTCTATGACATATTAACCTATATTCTAAATTTCACGTGTCGGGAATTATCATGCATATAACGCAATAGTCGGGGTTTGATTAAAATCTACGTGTGAAATATCTAGCAGAAAAAAGTGTGTCTATCTAATAAAAATAAAAACTATAAAACACCAGAACTTTTGTTTTTCTAAAATAATACATTATCCCTTTTTAACTATTATAATACAGAATAACAAACTTGAAACCAATTCAATAATTATATAAAATATCACATTAATCGTGGCGAATAAACATCAACATATCAGGCTAGCTCTTTTATACGTTACAAAAGGTAAACAATATAATATTTAGAGATTGCGGACAATGCGCAACAGTAAATAATCCAATAATATTTATCAGGAAGCAATATATTTACTTAAGTATATAAAACAATATTAAATGAAAGCGTTCAAAGCGCATCTAACTAAATATGAGAATATTCATCGTAAGGAAACATTACCAGTTCAAATGTAAACAAAATTGATTATTGCGAACAATATCGCAACCCGATAAACTTTCCATCGCTTTACTGTGTGTTTTATGCGGTCATTTTTGCTGTCAGTTGACTAAGAAAAGCATCAGCTTTAAATGATAACAACCAAAAGGGAGTTTTTTAAAATTATATTTTAGTTTAAAGTTTGTGTCTGGCCAAATATAAATTCGATTAGTAGCCACCTTACCTCGAGACAAGGGTTGACAGGCGCCCTTTCCAAGTCAACGATTACGTGTTAGTAGCCCCCTGTGGTGGCTAGGAAGAGAATGTGTACTATTTACTTGTTTTGATGTCTTCGCTTTTATTCGAATTTCACTATATAGGCTAGCAGGTGGCTAACCTAACCTAACCTAACCTAACTTTTTCAACTGGGAGGTACGCCAGAGCTGCATACCATCTACATACGTTGTAAATAGTACACATTCTCTTCCTAGCCACCACAGGGTGGCTACTAACACGTTTTTCTGCAGGGTGGCAACTATCACGGTGGCTGCTAACACGGCACGAAACTGTAAACCTCCCTCTCCTTTCTCTTTAGTTAAGATACCATTGTAGACGAGGACTAGAAAATAAACACTACAACACAATCGCATATAACTTTTTAATATTGTGTATTATATTAGCTTCGAGGAAAATTTTCAAAAAATAGTTTTTTTGCACACAAAATTATAAACCATTTATTTCATGTTTTACAAACGAAAGTAAAACATTTTAAAATGAAAATATGTTTGATACTCTTACAATAATTTATTTCAATGTTTTTAAAGATGGCTTTAAAAAAAAATGAAAAAAACTCGTGTTAAAAATATATAATCTAGCTTTGAACATTCCTTCTACAATTGTTTGTATCTTTAAATTAGCTTGCTCAAAATTATAATATTTAAAACATTTCTAATATCATTGATAACACTCCTTATTTAAGGCATTACTATTTTCCACCATTTATGTTATCAAGAGAGTGTTCGTTATAATTTTTTTTTTTTTACTTTTGCTCCTTCATTTAATTCCTACTTCATCCTGGCCCCAAATCGCTTGGCAAGTAATTACCTCATTCAGTCCTCCTTGTCTGAATTCCTTCATGTGCCACATTTTGAGTCTCTCATTAGATCCTTTCTTTACCTATTGTCTCCGGTTCACCGAAAGGAATACCTTGGAACAATCTCTCCCCCTCTTCCCCCCCATTAGCGTCCCCTCACGTGGAAATATGACTCCATTAAGCTTCATTTGACTCAACTAAAGCTCATCTTTCATGAGTGCCTCATTCACTGATTGGCTGCTGAGTGGGACATGGCAATAATAGAACATACTTTTTATTGGAAGAGCAGTATTTCACACATGCGATCCTCAATGCATGTGTTATCATACATGTAAGCGAGCTAGGGCGTCCACATGATCGTATGTATGAAACACAATCAAGAAACAATATGATGATGTAATCCAGTCAACTAGATTTTGAATAAAATGTATCTCTTTTTGAATTAGGAATCTGTTTTAGAGTTATTTGTATATCAATAGATTCAGATAATTACAGATTATTATCAACTGCTCTAATCTTATCTAGACAATTTGACCTTGACGTGAATTAAGAGAAATGAGATCTGGAAGTTGTGCAGAATATTGATGGTAGCCTAGTTGGCTTCTTGGTGGCAGCAGACATGGAAAATAAGGAGGAAAAAACAGGGACTTTTCTTGATGTCACGGAAAACAGGGAAATGTCTGGGAATTTAATACAAAAAATAAGGAAAAATCAGGGAATTTAAATACTTAGCTATCTATCCACCTTAACATTAAAACAAATGTGAAATATTTTATTTCTTAGTGTTAACAAATTGCCTTGCCTATGTAATAATATTCTAACATGAAATGGTTTTACGGGGTTTGTTTGGTAACGCATTTACAAGAACACAAATAATACATACTGGAAAAATTACTTAAAATAATGTTTATCTTTAGTACCAGTCAGGATTGTTTAAAAAATATGTTAATCGATGCAATAAATGCCCACCAAGAGAAGTAATTGTAAAAATGTTAAGCCTAGAATGTTTTAAAATTTCTGGGAAACAGGGATATTTTAAGGAATGTTGTAATAAAATTTAGCCACCCTGACTTTAATCGACTGGAATGCCTGTTCAGAAAACATTTTCAATTTGTGTTTCATTGTATTACAATCGTACGCTTTCGTCTAATGTAATGTAAGTTTCTTGAAAATATTATAAATTAGTAATATATTTAAGCTATTTAAGTACATTTTTATTCTATCGCTAGTAGTTGAAGTGGTAGGTAAATGAATCTTCACATAGAATCAATCAATAAATCATTGAATAATTATGTATAGTACTATCAGACTCGCGTGTAGGTTTTAAATATCCCGTAGTGTATTCATGATCTGTGGTATATTTATACTAGGTGCAAATAATCCGTCCAGCAGTGTATTCATGATCTGTTGTATTTTATAATGGCTGGTAGAAACATCAGAGTGAAGTTGAATCTCACACGTGGCTGAGGAATAATGTCATTATGATAAATTAGAAAGTTCTTTTATGTATTTCTCCTTTGCCAAAACCTTAGGAAAATGCACTAAGAAAAATATAGCAAAATGTCTTACTCTAATATTGTGTCTACACCACGGTCGTATACTCAGGTCAGGAAACTCTGGTGGTGGTGATGGTGGTGGTGTTTGGGGGGTGATGGTGGTGATGATGGTGGTGGTTGTGGTGGTGGTGATGGTGGTAATGGTGGTGATGGTGATGGTGGTGATGGTGATGGTGGTGGGTGGTGATGGTGGTGATGTTTGTGGTGATGGTGGTGGTGGTAGTGGTGATGGTGGTGGTGATGGTGATGGTGATGGTGGTGGTGGTGGTGATGATGATGGTGGTGGTGATGATGATGGTGGTGGTGGTTGTGGTGGTGGTGATGGTGGTAATGGTGGTGATGATGATGGTGGTGGTGGTGGTGGTATGTGGTGGTGGTGATGGTGATGGTGGTGATGGTGGTAATTTAGTGGTGATGGTAGTGTGTTGGTGATGGTGGTGATGTGATGGTGATGGTGGTGATGGTGTGGTGATGGTTGTGATGGTAGTGGTGATGGTGGTGATTGGTGATGGTTGTGGTGATGGTGTGGTGATGGTGGTGATGGTAGTGGTGATGGTGGTGGTGATGGTAGTGGTGATGTAGGTGTGGTGGTGATGGTGGTGATGGTGTGATGGTATGGTGGTGATGGTGATGGTGAGTGGTGATGGTGATGGTGAGTGTGGTGATGGTGTGTGGTGATGGTTGTGATGGTAGTGGTGATGGTGGTGGTATGGTGGATGGTGTGATGGTGATGGTGGTGATGGTGGTATGGTGGTGATGGTGGTGATGGTGGTGATGGTGTGATGGTGGTGATGTGGTGGTGATGGTGATGGTGGTGATGGTGGTGGTGGTGATGGTGGTGGTGATGGTGGTGATGGTGGTAATGGTGGTGATGGTGGTGATGGTGATGGTGTGGTGGTGTGTGATGGTGGGATGGATGGTGGTGATGGTGGTGATGGTGAGATGGTGTGGTGGTGTGTGATGGTGATGGTGGTGATGGTGGTGATGGTGATGGTGGGTGGTGATGGTGATGGTGGTGATGGTGTGGTTGGAGTGTATGGTGGTGGTGGTGTGGGGTGTGGATGGTGAGGTATGACTCATTAATGAAGACTTTTTTTTTAGTTTCACATGAACTCACCAGATTCGCTGCGATCTAAGGATGTTGTCTAAGTTTTGAAAATAATTGTCTGAATTATTTGTCTGGCTGTATTTAAGTAATATTTTGTCAGAAATAATTAAAAATTGATGTGAGCTATAATTTATATATTTTTTAAAGATTTTAACACGACTGCAATCAATAGAGCTAAATTAGAGTTATTTATTATTACTGTGTTTTGATTATTTTTTAATATTGTAGGCATATATTGTATATTAATCACACTTATATACCGTATATATATTATATATAAGTTATATATATGTGTATTAATTACACTAATGGTGGAAGGTGATGAGAAGGTAGATTTTAGAAGAAATGAATCATCACTAGCATAGCATTGAGTTCATATACATCTCGTTGACGAACTAATGTTTTATTTGAAATTTATTTTTTAGAATTTTAAAATCGATGAAAGCTATTAAAATATTATTTCCTAATCCTCCACAGTTATTTTATCTGAATGCAGTTATTTGTTCGCGTGGTCTGGATTGTACTGAAGCTGACAGCGAGAAGGAAAAGGGGAGGGGGTGGGGGGGGACTCGCTTGTCTGCCGGCGTCCCAACACCCCGGCGTCACTCGGGTGGAGAGTCTGGTGGAGGGCTGCACCCCTCGCTAATCCTCCCCTCCTCCCACGAGGGTGAGTAAAGCGTCGGATGAGGGCTGCCAACATGACACTTCAGTGATCCTGACATCGTTCACAGCCACTGCATTCGTGTGGTGTTCGGTTAGTTGGTTCTTTCTGGTGAGCCTCGTTTGAGGTTGGCAGCTGTCACAGGACTCTGCTAGGTTGGCGACAGTGGAGGGAAAATCGTTGTGACAGAAATAATTGCTTAAGTTTTATTCCTAGCTTTTTTTTTTTAGTCGGTTAGGAAAATGTCATGAAACTAACTAGTGTGACTGTTCTTTCCTGTTTTTTTTTTAGTTTTTTTAATTCATTTTGAAATATCAAAGTTTAATATTTTGGTACAGCCCTTGATGGGCTTACCGATGAATTCCCTCCCCCAACAAATAAAATGGTGTCCTCATCTGGGCCATTCCGTGGTAGAGTGTTGAGAAATGATGTAAACAATAACTTTGTCTCAGCACGTTATAAAAAAACATTATTGTTTGTGTGTTCATCAACCAGGCTCTCAAATAATTACTAATAAGTTATAATCTGTGCTGTTCAAGGTTAAGAGCCGTGCCAGGGCAATGCATAGTCTGGTTTTGCACGAGAAACTTACGTGACTGATGTAGTCTCATAAATACATCGTAGGAACAAAGAACTTGTTTTATTTGGTAAAGGAAGGATGTAAAAGTGAAATCTGGCTTATAATTATTTTGAATTTTACCTATTTCATTTAGTATAATTTTTGAAAATATGCTAAATATGACTAAGTTTGACACATCGTAGAAACTGTAATCTAAAAGCATACTTATCGAGTAGTTTACTATCCACGCAGAGGATGTAACGCTAATATCTCATCCCTTGCTACTAGGGCTATCTCTGGACAGAGAACTGAACTATAAGGGGATGGACGCAAGAAAGGTCTAAGCCACACTCATCTTTTAATCCCACCCAGGTATTATATATGAGAACTCCCAGAAATATTATAATCCCCTATATCCACTTACCACCCTTTCCCCCTGCGCACATGTCTTATTCTAATTTAATGACCTGTAATCGAAACTCATCCCATGTTAAATTACTTTGTTCTACCAACAGGTCAGTGCAGCATCCATCATGTAGGCCTAGTAAATGTTGTTTGTGTGCAAAATGGTAAAATATTTAATGTGTCTTTACTTTCTAATGAAAATACAAATTATTGTAGTCTTGAATATTTTCAACCTCGAGATTTTGAGAAATATTAACTTTTTATGTTCGCCAGGACCCAAAAATTAGAGTATTAAAGTTATATCTTTTTATCTGTCAGTTATTTTGATGTTTTATGGTCACAACCAATTTTTGTTTTCTTAATATTTTTATTCTAGCTTTAAAAATTAAAGTTGGTTTGCTGAACACATTTTTTTTTTTGAAAATTCGAGATATTTTAAAGTGGTTTCAACAATTTTGTTCAAATCGGATAGATGGGAAGTTTTAGACATGTCAAATAACAGGGAACGTCGTTCAATGCCACTGTTATGTAACTATCAAAAGGTTTAATCCTATATGAATCTTACTGAAGGTTCACGCACATACACAGACTTATTTTTAAAAATAGAGATAACGTACAATGAATTAAACTGCCCATGTTAATTTAGGAGATAAAAATATATTTCATAAAGTTACTTTCAAAGGAAATTAGCAAAATGGAAAGAGAAAAGAAATGGAAGTGAACCTAAAGAAAACTCCATCAAAAAAAGTAAGTTATTTAAAAACGAACAACTTTTTGAAACGAAAGAGTACCATTCTTTCTTTTTTTTGGTATGTTTATTTTACTCAAAAGTTTTCCCATCTATGTGGATTTCACACTGGCTGACAGCCTAGATGTAGAAATGTGTTCCTTCTGTGAATGGACAGTACTTTCAACTCCTTTCCAATCTTTACCACGTTCTTTCTCTTGTCGCTGTCCCCTTGTGAAGGGGTGTTGTCATGAACACTGGCTGAAAAAGAAAGGGGTGAAGGGGAGTTTGAAAGGGTTGCGGGCACAAAGAAAAAGGGGGGAAAGGTACCCGACAAATCATTGAGCTACAAGTTTATTCAGATTACACATAAATCAAGTAGAGCAGGGTCTTCCAATTCTCTGGAACATATTTCACTTTTATTAGCGTGTTAATTAATTACATTGTCTTGTTAATGAAGTTCACCATTATACTTGAATTGTTGTGACGTCATCTAATAGCAAGTTTAATTTATTATTGTTGAGATTTTCATCTAAAGCTTCCAGGGAAACTGCAGATAAATATCAATTATAACCATTTCATTTGAAATCTAATTTGCGCACACTATATCTTGCCGACCGTTCCTGGAATTTGCAGATTCACACTATTGGGGTAGTAATATTAAGCGTAGTTTACCTCTTTACTTTTTTTGTTGCTATTTGACGTGCACTTTCTGAACCGACTGATTATATCACCAAACAACTTATAAGCTAATATAAATCTAGGACAGACACAATATCTAACCTCCGCCCTTTAATTCATTAATCATCACTGCGAAAAAAAAGGAAAATCCACGTTTCCCTTTTATTAATTTTTTGGCCAAGCCAGGAATCAAACCAGGACCCTTATCTCAGCAGACAGACACGCTAAGACTTAGCCAGGGTGTCAGGCTGGGGGTTTACTGATTGGCAAAAAAAAAAAAAATCGATTTATCAAAATCTGCTATAACGACTTTGATTAAATTTGGTATCCAGCTCTGTTTAACATTACAATCAAAATTGCGATTTTATTTTCCCATTAATATGACAACTATGCATATGAAAACATTTCCTATTTTTTTATAATCATATCTCCGTAACTATTTACGATACGAAATAACTTCTCATTTTAAAGATTCGATGAGGGTCATTTCGTGATTTGGCTAGATCCTCGGGCTTTGACCATGATACATACACAGCTAAAAAATTATATAGTCATACCTTATTCTCGTGACATCAGAAACTCGGTATTGATAGCATATATACATTCACGAGTAACGTCAATGCATTGCTACAATTTGTAAAGATCAGCAAAGCAACTTAAGTTCAGTCCATGGGCAACCCCACTGTGTCTTACTTGCCATCCGCTATATAGGCATATTAATTATTGGGGATGAATGATGACTGTGGGATTGAGAGGAAATGTACTATCACCAACTTGTACAATTTAGGATAAAAACCCTCTCGGTTGTAATGATCCTGCTTTGTTGCAGAGCTTTTTGGAGTAATTAAATTCAGTTTGTGTCAAATTTATTAGTCGCACTGTACTGTTGTTGCTAAACTTCCGTACACGTGCAAAAACTACGGGTTAGGAACATTCAGTTTGCTTGCTTCTAGCCCTAGTAATTATTAAAGAAAAAAACCTGCAGTGTGAGTGCGAGAAAGAGAGCAACATATTTATTTGAAAACTGTATTTATTTTGATTTCTTTTAAAAAGTAGTTTTGCTTGTGCTCGCAAGAGTTCAGCAGCTCTCGGTATCAAAATTGATGTTATAGCCAGGAAACTGGTGGGGGGTATTAATTTTGTCTGGGACTTGTTAACTAGGTGCTCTGAGAGAACGAGCATGATGAAGAAACGCGGGTGCTATTGTGGCGATTTCTTGAATGTATCATCTTAATTTGTGAAAATAAAAGTTATAAAATGTGTTGATATAAACAATATTTAATTACAACATCATCAAGCGTTCGCGAGAACGTATCGCGACACGGTGCTCACAGCCAAGATTCAAACCCCAACCTTCCTACTATCGGGAAACCAGATTAGATGAATGAAGACTAGTCCGCGCGCCCACCGATGCGGAAATGTTCAAAGCTAATTTCTTTTGTTTAGACGACGTTATCTACTTGGAGATTTCGAAGCTATTTTGCGAAGCGGGTTGCATATTAACTTGACCCACCTAAGCAGACTAGCACTACTCACTTAGACGCCAATTTACGAAATAGAAAAAAAAGAGGGAAGAGAATGAGCGTTTACTCTGTGAGGCCTTTCGTTTATTTGTTGATCACACCTTTCCCTCTTCCTCTGACTAGTTTACACACTCATTCTACTATTTGCGCCTTGTAAACATTGATTTGACTTTGATACATATAATACCACACGAAATTTTTAAAATCTATATCCGGCCGGGAAGATTCCTAAAGGACATTTTCGTGACAAGCCAAACTGCCTAAGTTGAAGATGATTTATAAAAATACATATTTACAAAAATACTACTTCAAGATGATAATAATAATTTTGTGATACCCTTGGAATATTCTTAGAATTGTTGGGAGCCAAAAAGTGACCAACATGTTGAACAGATTGTACACTCAAAATTAAGAATGTGCATCTACAGAAGTGCATAGTAGAAACTAGGGATTGTTGCAACTTAGGACGGCCGCCGAGCTTACAATTACATTCCCAGTCCTGAAACAATGGCTTCTATACTGGCCATGTAAATTCCAGTTAGGGATGAACGGCCGGTTCATGACCCGGAGTTTATCCAGGGACTCAATGACTGACTAGCAGTACAGTTGTGTCCTGTACTTCATCAGAGGATGTTGTTAGACTTAAGACCTCTGCATGGTCCAAAATATTGTAGAGTTAGGGTAGTTTACTCCTAGACAGTCACCATGTACCAACTATCATCGTTTGTAATTAATTGTATATTTTATATTCTATGTCATTAAATTAGTTAGTTATAGAATATTTAACATATCTTGTATTAATTAAATGTGTAGGTGCGGTCCCATCCTCTACGAATTGGTGACCAGTCATAGCTGAACCATCGAGGAATTTATGGTTTTTTGTTTCAACATTGTATCTTTAAAACTCACCGAATGAAACGTTGATTCATTAACATGGAGCATCCTATCTTGATCTTGTGTGACGTCACAGGTAGGTAAAATCCTTAGGCGTTCACTTAAAAAGTTCCCAGAACAGGAACTAGTTCAAAGAAGGCCTTCTTTCCGAGCATTGGGCAAGAGGAGGAAGGGGGTCAGATGTAAACTTTTAGCAGCACAACCTTTATTGTCCTTTAAGGAGGTTTTACTCGTGTGAAACGGGGACCTTAATCCCAGCTTGTCGTTAAGAGCGTGTCCTAGATCCGAAGATAGCCCAGGGTGCATCTTCAAGTAAATCCGAACTTGGCGCGAAGACTCCGTTCAGTCATCCGAGATAATCCGAAGTGACGGGACCTTTCGTTTCCTCTGATTCCTGGAGAAAGAACCACTAGAGCAGAATAAAGAATTTATATCTTGGAATTAGTCTTGAGAGCCCAACAGTGCCTAAATCTTCCTCTTCTTTTATTGATTTTAGTTTAGCATTGCTTGGAAAATGCTTCTTTTTTTTACTGAGGAAATACAAAAGTGATTTCTTCAAGTTTATTTTGTTGGAAAGGTATTTATAATAATAGCGATTGAGTGTGTATGATTTCTATAGCTCAGGAAATAATTATCTCTTATAGATCAAAAGAGAATCTCTTAGAACTTACTGTGAAATGTTTGAATTAATATTATGGTCTTCCTTTTAAGTGATTGAAGCTCATCATTCAACCGTTGAAGTTCATTATGGAAACTGAAGTTGTAACATTGAGAATATTTCATCAATTCATGTCTCCGTCCCGCCCGGAGAAATGAAATTGCTTTGTTGTAAATATACCGTTATGACGTGCCTTTAATTGCTAGTTTCTACAAGCTTGATTGAATTATTGCAAATGAATGTGTATAGGCTGTGAGAACATTAACTAATAGCATTTTTTGGTGTTTTATTTGAGTTTGTTAATTAAAGCATTTTAACTCTTTTCAAACAAAGGCTGAAATTATTTTACATTTATACCATATTTCACTAACAATAATCTATAACTTTATATCTACTTAAACTTTAACTTGTTTAAATATTCATGATATCATATCATTACTTACAACTTACAAGCTTACATAGCTTACGACACCACACTCAACATACAGACACGCGTTGGTGAGCTATGGCATCAACATCGTGTGGTACGGCTGGTCGCAAGGATATAACGGATCAAATTCCGAACGGGTGTATTATGTTTGGGCTTTCTTAAGGAGTTATCGGCACTCCCTTCAAACAAATGTGGAAACACTTATTCTTAATGCTTCCTTTCTCAAATCTACTTTGTTTTTAAAATAGAAACAGGAAGTCATGTTACTATGACAGGAATGTTTATCAAAATCGTTCCAGATTTGCAGGAACAATCTTTGTTCCAATGACGCAATCTTTGTTACAGTAACAGGACCCCTGTTCCAGTAAATGGAACTTATAACTTATTGCTCTCCACCGCAACTACCAATGGTGGGAAGATTCCTTTTGGCTCCAAGCTATCTTGTATTTGCTACAATAATCATAAGGCGTGGTTCCATAGAACGAGTATAGAATGACCTAGGTAGCTTATAGGAACTACACCATTCTTTACTAGGAGGAAGAATGTAAAACCAAGATGATAGTTATTGCTATTAATATAACTCGACCTAGTTCCCAGTAGACAGACAGATTCACTAAACGTGCTATAAAACAAAATCTCCCAATTGGTTCCAGAACCGGATCAATTTAGGAAACAGAATGGAATTCATTCACCATCTAATGACGAGTGGAATAGAATCGAAACAATCCAACCCTCTGTACCTGTAGGGTTTCTTGGTATGACGTGGTGGTTTACTGAGCATCATCACATGTCCGGATGTGTGAGCTATCTGTATTTCATAACTCACTCGAATTATCTGTGACCACTTATGCACACACATGTGTTTATCAGTAAATTCGATAAAGCAGCGATAACGCTTGAGAATATATCGATCATATTTTCTGTGTCAACGTTTCATGAAACCATTTCCATTATCAATGGGGAAAAAACTACTATTTTATTTACATTCAACAATTTACAAACTATAAAATATACTGCTAACTAAAATCTGCATTTTTAACTGGATTTTTTTATATTAATATTAAGAAAATTATATAATATTTTTAGAGTTATTTTGAAATATTTTATTTTGATTTCTAAGAAAGCCGAGTGTTTATTTAGTAATCAGTCAACACATTGTGAACTCCTTATTGTTTATATATTCAGAGGCATTACAAAAGTATTTGACACTTGGGTTCTTCCTTTTCACCCTCCGTAAAGGTTTGAAAAAAAAAAATAAACAAACGGAATAATATATTGTGTTTAAAATTAGATTTTAAAATAATACAGTACTGTCACAAGTAAATTGAAGATAATAAAATTGAGGTAATTGAAAATTCAGTGGTCAGTTTATTTGATTAAAAGCCACACATGATATCCAGACCCAATACTTAGGCCTATTCTTGAAAAGTAAATAGAGAGTATTCACAGTTTCTGCTACTTAATCTCGCAAAACAATGAATGCCGTCATCAAGATTATTTTTCTTGAATATCATCTTGTTTAAACTAAGCCAGTTTAGTTAATCTTGTCTTGCTCGTGGTCGAGCGTAAGAAATACTTAACAATTTCAATCTCAATTTCAATTCATTTCACATGAATAAATATATACACATACATCAGAAATAATCTTAAGTCAGTAAAAAGTTGGCACAGATTCATAAAATGTAATAACAATAAACCCCAAAAACTGCTATGCTGTCCATTTCTTTGCTTTTTCAACGCTGATTTTTGGTAACCTAATAAATGCCTCTGCAGTCTTACAATTCCCACACCCAACCTTCATTAGAGAATTCATAGAAACTGTGAGTCAAATTTTGGATATACGTCAGAAGTTCTTCTGTTGCAACAACAAAATAATGTATTTATCTGAAAAACGGTGAAAATGGATGTGTTATCTATTGTCTTGAAACTCAACTCCTAATTATTGACTAAAGCGATCAAGACATTTCAACATATTTCTTTTTACTTCTTCTGGCAATGTGTGATCAGCATCCTTTGACCTATCATCCTTTGTAGAGTTTTATCCTCCCTCTTCTCTTCATTTGAATTTTCGTTTACTCACATTTAATAGCTACTTAATGAATATCCCTTTCTAAAATTTCATTTCAATGATCTTCAAGAAACTGTTCTAGAGCTTCAAGCTTCACAATGTCCATTTACGGGTTGATTACAACCGTTTGCAACTACTTTTGTGTGAGATGAAATTCTTACATGACTTCACACCAGAAAAAAAGTTAGCTCAAAAAAAAAAAAAAAAAAAATCACAAACAGAATTCCTCAAAATATGATATGGTCTTCTTGTGTCCACATTTCCTTTAGAAGCGTACAATACTTATAGGTTTCAGATCAGATTAAAAAAAAAATCCTTCACTAGGTTCCCGAATTCATAAAAAGCAGTCCATCTTGTATGGGAAAATGCATTGAACTGTCCTTTCTAAATTTTCCCTCAGCGTTTCACATTACGAGGTGTGAAGGAAAAGAAGGAATAGACATTCTCCTTGTTTCATAACAATATCACGTATGAATAACTGCATCCGAATGAGCCGACTCCAAGAAAGTTTAAATAATGATTTGAACAAGACACAAAACTCTTTGGAATAATCTCTGTGTTCTTTGACTGAACCATTTGAAAATAACTCTGCCCATTTCAAGAAGTTTCTTTTGTTTGATGATGACAATAATGTCCTCTTTGTGATCATGAAAAACAAAGATTCTCTTGATCAAGAGACAAGGATACATCTAAGAGGCGATGTAAAATATCCCTTTATTTTTTTTTACTCTCTTTGTTCGTCATTGCTAGATGAAGTTGATTAATGGTTCTTTGAAGCTTTGAAAAAAGGTTTAAAATGTAAAAAGAATTGTTAAAAAAATAAAGTCTCGATGGTAGTATGAGTTTTTAGAAAATCAAAATCAATTTAGTACAAATTTCATTAAAAATACATCCAAACAAATTTTGACCAAACATAATACATCTTTTATTCTTTACGGTGTTGTAAATGGTGTTTAATGACACTAACCGCCATATTCTCGGTAGTATTGGGGTATCGGAAAAAAAGTAATGATAAAAGTAGGTAATGGTATTGAAATGTTATTTGGGTGAAAATTTTTTTTAAAATCTGGTAATAAAAAACACATATTTTGCATCATAATGCTATTTCCATATTTAATAAAATACTGAAAATTGTAATTACTTAACCATGTTATGGTATGATTATGTTGGAAAGTATGATAATATTTTATGAAGGGATTATGAAAGATTTTTACTTATAATTCAATTTTGTAAACCTCCCCCCTTAACCTTGAAAGCTAGAAACTTGCACTTCTTGCTTAGTTTCACTTTTTATAAAGCTCTGTACAAATCAGAAAAAAAAAAGGAGTCTATATTTAATAGTACTACATTTTTACAATTATAAGTTATGTCCTGTCTAAAATAGTTGCGTAGATATGATAAAAATGGAAAATTTTTACTCAATATGTTAAGTACCCTCAAAATCATTTTCACGGTAAATTGAATATTGCCAATTTATTTGAAATGTTAAACAATGTTTAGATACAAAATGTAATCAAAACCGTTATAGGGCATTTTGAGAAAATAGATTTATCTCTTTTTCTCTTCGGTAGATTACACTTAATTTTAGGGTTGGACAGTTGATTCCAAAAAACTCGTTGGGGGAACCTTATGAAAACCCTAGATAACGAGTTTCAGCCAAATTGGTAGAAATAGACAGACATACAGACAGACACATACAGACGATATTGCTGAACATATTTTTTCGGGTTCTGGAGGTCATGAATCGTCGATAGCCCTCAAGATCTTAAATTAGATCGCAATACTTTCTCTACCCGAGGGGTCACGAGAACGTAGAAGCGTTAAAAAGATTTTACTAAAAAAAATTAAGGATTTCACTTCATTTCAGTCACTGGGAAAGAGGAGTCGGTCCATTCTTTCCCCAAAAAGTCTGTTCATTGTTTTAGTTAAAGTAGTCCCTGCTTTGGAAAATAGATGCTCTGCTACCAAACGGTTGTTTATTTCGAGACCTGTGCGAGATTACTCATATCAGTAAAAGTATCGAGTAAAAAAAGTACTAGTATCTAAAGTAAAATATCGATATTAATAAAGTATCGATACATTTTTCACTGCCCTAATCTAGAGCTAGCTAACGGAGTAGGGACGGATATGTTAGAATTGATAGGAGACGCACCCTCATTTGTATGAAGGTAAGGCGATAAATAGCCCATTTAAATAAACCGCCTCAGTACACGTGGACGGAATTCGAACCCCAAACACCCCCCTCCATCACCAGGAAGCCTGACTAGATGAGCCTGATTTAATAATGTTTATTCCCGACATAGTTCACCTCTGAGCTGTAAATTCGTACCAAATATTAATTTTTTGTGATGTATTTCACGCGATGTTCTGGAATGGAAAATATCATCTTAGTGATTTACAAGAATTGCTCTTGTGTGGGCTGCTTTCCACTCTCTGTACGGGAGAAGAATAAATACGGTGGTATCTTCTACAAGTAGTAATGCTCTTACAATTTGATTATCCTCCATTTTGTCAAGTTGAGAGGATTACTAGAGAAACCCAACCAACATTTCCTATTTCTGTAAGGGGAAACGGGGGATTTCATTTTTATCTTCTCTTTTTTTTTTTTACAATTTATGAACTATGAACTGTATAGAATTTCTTTTACCGAACGACTTTATTGGGGCAGTGGCTATTGAAATATCTCCTATTCAACTCTTTCCATTCTCGTCGATCCTGATGAAGACTGCTGGACAAAGAGAGAGAGAGAGATATTGGTGTAAGATGGAACTCTGCGTCTTTAATCGAGTGTCTGACTTGATTTAATTATCTATCCGCCATGTCTGATTTTATCAAGCCTGCAAAAAAGAAGAAATTGTATGATTAGACGTACTTTTTTTTTGAATAAAATTAAATGTGAAAGAAATTGAGTAGGTCTATCTATAATTGAACTTTTTATAATCATATTGAAATATATTTGAGTAGATAGAAAATAAATTAGTATAACCACTGACGAGAGAAGACATATTTAATTTTTTATATATTTTATTTATATCGTATTTAACATAATAAGTGAGAATTATAAATACTACTAATATGTATTTAAAAAAATACTTTTACAGCATTAATTTTTAACCCAAATCAATGCATATTATTAATAGATTAGCAAGTAAACTATGTTTAATTTTTTATAAATAAAATATAATAGTTAAAACTACGATACGTGCTACCAAAATACAGATATACATAACTAAATCCATCCTTCGGCAATCAACCCCAGGAACCGGCCGCAAAGATTGATAATATTTTTTATTATGTATGACCTAATGTTTTAGTTATTTGAAATATAATTGGGACTATATGGGAAACATAGGCCTTTATTGTTACCATTACAAAATTTGAAATGGCTCTAATTTGATATTTGTTTTTATCTTTGCAAATTATGTGGAATATTTAGTTAGTATCTTATATATTCAAGAATCAAATAGCCAAAGCTATTGTTTTTGCTTTTTAGTGAGGATTTACTCCATATAGATATCATATTCTGAAAATTGAAAAAATGACACCTAGACACGGGAATCGAACTCGGAACCTTTGGCACGTCCATCATAGACTCTGCCTTAAAACACAGTGAAGAATGACCCTGGGCACGGGAAGATTCCTTGATAGCTCAGTGGTTAGAGCATTGGCGTACTAAGCCAAAGGTCCCGGGTTCGATTCCTGTGTACAGGTTTCATTTTTCAATTTTTAGAATATGATTTAATTTGAGTACGTTTTAACTACAAATTTAAAAGTAAAAACAAAATTTTGTTTTGTTTAATTCAGCTGAAATACATCCAATAAGTGATTTTTTAATGTATTTTTTTGCGCATGGTATCTTTGACCGTCAGAGATTATCTAGTTCGGTTGCCTTATGTGTAAACCTTTAGCTACTTTGGTAGAACATAGCTGTATAATTGGCTTTTTTCTTAACTTATTGAAATAACAAAACATATTATTAAAACTATTTTTTTGGATACTCGATGAGCTGAACGTTTAGTCTGCGTGCCCACTGATACAGATTGCAATAATATTGATATTATACCTCTATAAAGCCACATGGCTGATTCACTCACTCACTGACATTAATGTTTACCCGCTTCGAGATGAGCTAGAAACTTGAAATTTGGCAAACTTATAGCTTTTAGCCTATAATCAACGGGAAGACTAAAAAAAAAAAAAAAATTTAAACCCCGAAAAAATTCAAAATGGCGGAGCAACTTTAAAGTCGGTAAATACCGGTAACTTTAAGTTGTTACGTTCAAAACAACGCTGGAATTACATTAGTTTACATCCACTTGCAAATAAAACTCACTGGGGGCAAAGCTAGTTTTGATATACAGCCATACACATATAATGTAGATTTTCTATAAGCTAAGCTTATAACAGACTAATTTATTTTCATAGAATTTGTGCCTGGACTTATTTGAAAAACAACCTATTTCTATTATTATTCAATCCAATATTTCTAGTCTAATATTACAGACAAGATATACTCTCATTACTATTTATTGCGGCCAATACAAGTTATTTCTAAAAGGGTTCAAGATATTTCTAACATCAAACAAGTTTTAAGCTAACTCAATAACAAGGAAGAAAATGCGGTTTTATTTTTTTCCCCAATTTACCTCAGAAATAAAATAATATGGCTGACTCCAAATACTGTCCCTTGTTGAATGATATCTTGAGAGGGAAATATGAAGCATCATTAACGAAGGCCTCAGGCTTGTACAAATTGGCAAGATGAGAAAATACGTCTCGATTTGATGAGGTAGCATCCATTAGTGGAAGAAGGGTCGATATATCACTTCAAATTGTGTATTATTAATACGGTTCATTTCATAAGTTGATGCCACTTACAATAGAATAGCGTTATAATTTTAATAAATGTGCATTATAATAATATTAAATATTTATTTGAGGTATTTAACGTGCATTTTTCTGAACCGACTGATTATATCAACCAATGAGAATTTCTGCGAGCGAGGGTGAAAGGACTTACCAATTTTGTCAATAAAGGTATTTTCACATACTTCCCGGGTTCTTTTACATGCCACGATCTACAAGGAACCGATGGTTTTACTTACCGTCCAGAGGAAGTTGTGCTACGGATTTTTTGTATCGATTAAGAAAATTCCGTCGACCCTGGTTGGGTTTGAACCCACGAACATCGGGTCCTGAAGTGAGCATATTACCCCATGACCAACGAGGTTGATAACAACAATAATTATATATCAACATGCTACAAAGCATTCTTGACTTACATCATGATACGAGTGGAACCCTCCTTGTATAAACACGTCAAGTCTGTCATGCTAGCATGCTCTCTAAAGGACGCCATTGTGGAGTTCCCCTATCCCAGCTCGTCCCGAGGAAAGATGGCGCTGCCTTACTACCCAGACTAAGGGAACACCGAGTACAATAAAGCAATATTGAGTGGGAAAGTTTGTTCCACATCTTACTGTTCATCAGAGCTAGCCGAATAATCATACCAATGAGGTAGGGATAAGTAAAGACGAACTCTGAGTAAATGCTGCTCTATATTATACATACACATATATATAACTGTCCAAACCCAATTCCAGGACATACTAGATCGGACTAGGCCGAATTGATACATCCTAAGAGATTCAGGGTGTACTAATTTAGCCTAGTCTGAATGATTTAATCTTGAAATTTTGGCCTAGCTCAGTTGGTAAACTAGTATGGCCTAGAGTTTTATTAGGCCAAACCAGGTTTAGGTTAGGTTGGATTAGGTTATCTAACAACATTTGCACGTGAACTGTTAATGATGAAACTTGTCCTAGGTCGATTCATCGTATGGATTAAGAAGGATGAAAACTAGTATTGACTAAAGCATCAAACTGTATCGGTTTATCCTACAAGCTGCTGGTTGTACCAATCCAGCCTAGAACCAGCTAGTTTGTTCTGTAATCGGGTTTGGACCGTAAAATATGTTAATATATATATATATAACCGTATATCTCACTACACTAATATACACACAATAACACACAGGCCGGAAGTAAAGCTGGGGAACCCCCGGGTCTATAAATGATTAGAGGCCCTAACGATAAAACAAACACTTAACTGTCCAATGTTTACAGATAATCATTTTTTCTTTACAATATTAACTGTTAAAAGCTCAATGCTAATGATATTATTTAGATAAGGAAATTTTGTTATCACAATGAATTATATTTGCTAAAAAAACCACACTCTTTGTCTTAGTTAATCTTGCTATGACTGAAAATAATGTACACAAATGACCGAAAATGAGTTTTATAAAATTGGCTTGGATATTTTATTTATTGCAACGGCTTGTGGAGGCCCTGTCGCTTTTCTTTAGACACGTGCTTGAAAAACACACACACACACGATAAACATATTGAAACCCTCGTGTTTTTCTGGTGTATTGTGAAAGCCCTTTTGTTCGTTTGTGGATCGTGGATCACGAAACGCATTCTTCATTGGAACCGATACTTTGTTCATGTTTGGAAGCGTTATTTTTTTTAAAATGTTGGTTAAAAGTAAAACAACAGCAGTTGAAGTATTCTAGGACCCATTTATTGACCAGAGTAATGAGTTGGTTTCGGTCAAACAAACTGGAGTTCAGTTTGCTTTGTGTAGTATAGTGACTGCAGACTGCAGACTGACCCGTGAGATATCATTCCGGTAAACTATCAAGTTCAACCAACGGAATTATAGTGATTGGAGTTGAACTGTGGTCCCACCCTTGTGAAAGCCGGAGATCAAGACCACGTGACCTAGTCCTATAGCTCTATACTTGGTGGGTCCAGAGTTCAATACCATGCGGTGACGTTAGGGTGACGCCATACTCCACAATATACACTCAATATTTAATCAGGCTGTTCTCTAAAAGTTCTCAAAACTAAAGTTTGTTAATTATATGAATATAACATATTTTAAACTTATCAACAGGTTTTGGTTTGCGTGTGGAACGTAGCTGCATCACGTATCTAAAACACGTAGAAAACATAAATATAATATTGTTCGTTCTTTCCAACGATATTGATCGTGAAAATCTCGTTGTAGAATTTTCAAAGGAATTATATAAACACAGAAGGAAACTGTGCTCAGAATATCAATCGAGCTAGGCAATATCTTCAGAAGTTGTGGCCCTGTTAATTTGATCTGTGGCTGTGTGTCCCAGATAACGGTCCTCTAAATATCTCCCAGTTACCGCCAACTGCTCCCAACTGTGTCTGATTGAATCGTTTATTCCTGAGTTACGTTGGTTGCCGAGATGAGGATCATAGACGTATAACTGGATTTACTTACTGTAGCATCGGATGGTCAATAAAATACACAACTGCTATATCGATGGTTGAACCTTACCCCATTTGTCCGTGATTGGAGGCGACGTGGAAGAGCGACCTAACTTCTGCTATGCACACCTTCCTTCACCCGAGAGAAAAAGTATACTGACGGAGCGAATTGAACGGCGATTTAGCGAACCCCACATGTGGGCTGGGCATGCGCAGTTATAGTTATTCTCTTCTAGATTGCGCCAGAAAAAACCACCGGTCTCCCGAGGCACGTAGAAATGCGCATAACATTGTTCCTTGATATTCCAGAATCTTTCCCCTCTTGCTTACCCTTCATGCCCCTCCTCTTTTGTTGTATCTGTATATATATTTGTGTCTGTCCCAATGTTCGTCACAATTGGGACAGAGCTGGTTTAGGACTAGTACAAGCTTCGGCTTTCTGCTTTTGAAAATGTAAGAACCCAAATTCTATCTCGGCTAATTTAACATCTTTTTTTATATATTTTCTTTATTATTTCAAAATTCCTTTTTGGCTTAATATTTTCAGTTATCTTAAAAAAAAATTAAATTTTAAATAGAAGTCTGGCAATTAACTTGTAATGGCGTCTTGTCACCGGTTGAGGTGTAATGATTTATTTGTATTAATTACGGTGGAACTCTAAATTAATTATTGCTTCATATTGTGGTATTGGACTTATAAGCCTATGTTGTCTTTTAACAACGCGCCAGGGCGAAATGGGCGTAGTCACGATTTATAACTTATACAAATTGTTATGTTAGGGGAACTATTGACATTTACTGTTATGTTTATATTAAATAGTCTTGTTGATATAATACTTAGATTTCTTGGGGTTATTTCGCAACCTATTAATGTTTTCATCTTGAGAAATATTTACCTTTTAGACTTGAGAGTCAATGTTGTCGCAATACAACACGCCAGCGCTGATTGAACCAAATCAGGATTGATAGGGTAAATAATTTTTAGACCGATTGTATTGTCCATATTTACTATTATTCTATTATATATATATATATAACCGTACATTTTTTGTTTACTTGTAAAGAAAATATTACTCTAATTGTAACTTTATTGTTGGCAGAATATCATTTCTGCCCAGACCCGTTATAGTGGGCTAATTTTCAATGTTAAAGTCCAAAGCACTTGTACATAATGTACATATAATTGTTATAACAACAATAATTAGTACTTATTTGAATTGTTAAACTTCGGATTGTCCTATCCAAAATAAATATTGGTTCAACATGACTAATTTTTTATTTTTAACTATTATATACCATCACATGTCCTAGGTTTTTGGTTGTTTAATGTAATTTATCTAATATTTTTCAGTGGTTAGGAAGGGTGACGCATTTTAAGGCTCTCTAGTGATAGACGACTCCCATATATTTTGATACTCTCAGTAACAGGTGGGAGTGGCGAGATTAGACGCGTAATGTTTCTCTACGGAACATTTCTAGTCTTGAACTCATGTGCACTCACTCTTGTTATTGCTATTTAACCTTTTGTATTTTCCTTGTATTATTTTGTGGCCTCCTCGCCTGAGGACGCTACATTACGATCAAATATAGCATCGTGGATTCTCAATAATAAGGAACCTGCGATGACACCAGATTTTAATACATTTATTTTAATATTTATCTTTAATACTATCTTGTAAGATTGACTTTCTTTCCTGACACATTCAATTATTTTAGTGTGTTTCACATTATATATTTTTGATAAAGTTAATATTTGATTTAGTAAAGAGTAATAAATGACAGAACGAGTGGCTGACCAACATTACATCTATCAATGACAGAACGAGTGGCTGACCAACATTGTACCTATCAATGACAGAACGAGTGGCTGACCGACATTGTACCTATCAATGACAGAACGAGTGGCTGACCGACATTACATCTATCAATGACAGAACGATTGGCTGACCGACATTGTACCTATCAATGACAGAACGAGTGGCTGACCGACATTGTGCGACTGTTGTTTCTTCACGTTATCCTTTGTCGGAATGATTGAAGGTCATTAACAAGCACTTAATACACTTTTTACTTGAGAGCTCCCCATACAATAAAATCTAATGGTGTTAAACAAGGTGAATGCAGAGGTCAAGTCACAGGTCCAGCGCGACCGATACATCTTCCAGGAAAATTAATATCGAGCCATTGGCGAGGAGGGCCTATGCAGAAAAACGTGTTTTTATTTAGTCTTTGCGTGAAACAGAAGCTAAAACGAGTAAGACCCCTTAAATAAAAGTTAGTTTTTTGATATCCTACCACTTCCCAAAGCTTAGCCGTTACCCGGGAACATCCTGTATATAGATGTTGCATCATCTTTAGGTAGGTATTATGTATGATAAAGATAATAAATATTCTTTTAAATAAATATTATCAGAAAGTCTGTGGAAGTTTTGAGACATTAAATATTAATATTTTGTGGGCATTCACATGTACATTAATTACATTCAAAACCTCGAAATTTTCACAAACTTTCTAATGGAATTTATTTATTTAAAAGAATATCATCTTTATCATAAATAATATCTGAAGATGGTGTAGCATCTATATATACCTCCGAAACATGTCGTCATAGAAGACTAAGACTAATATCAAATAAAGAGAAGGGAATAAAAATAAAGAAGATATCATTTTTATCAAATATTTTTGAGTTATTAGACAACTAAGAGTTTTGTTTGAATGTAAACAATCATAAACTCTTACATTAAAAACTAATAACATATGCATCGAAATATATAACAGTGCAACTTATAAACTTGAGATGGGACAATAAAATACTAGAATCCCTCAAATCCTATGGTATTCGAGGGATTAGGGATTCGTAAAAATCTCGAAAAATATCTCGTGTATAATTATGACGACCTTGACTTTAAATAACAATTTTAATCAATAGCTAAAAGGAATAATATAGGCTTGTGTGATTGGGAAGATAAAAAAAACTAAAAAAAAAATTAAGACAAAATTGTATTAATATAATAATAATACAAAAAAAAGTGTTTTCTTGGTTGTTCATGGCGTAAGCGAAATGTCAAACAAACAAAATATAATTTGTCAGTGGTCCAAGCCTATAACAATTAAATTTTTTTTTACTTTAGCTAAAATTGTACATTTAAAACTAATAAATCAAGGATTAAATTTTTATTTAAGATTTGAAATAAAATTTAAGATTCGGATTTGAGTGCTATAGACGTAAACCCATCTCTAGCTATCTTTATAGTATTATTGGTTCTTTAGTTAGACGGCACAGCTTCATTGCGGAGAAAAGTGATCCCGAGTTGAATTAAAGGTGTCAATTAAATACATCGGAATTACCATCACAAACAGATTTAAATATTTAGTTAGTTAGAAATAAAACACTCATGCACTTTATATATTTGCCTGGGTCCTTGTTTGCTGTGCTATATTTATTAAACGTAATTACGTGATGTAAAATAAATTAAAAAATAATCTCAACCCGCATTGGAAACCAAGCAGTCCAAAGAGTTGTATTAGAATTGCACTTTATTGTCGTTGACAGATGTGGAGGATTATAATTCCTGTAGGTCACAGTGAGCTGAGTATTCTATACGGGTGACCTGGTGGTCTAGGGGTGAGGTGTCAGACTTCTGTGCTGGAGGGTCCGGGGTTCAATCCTCGGTCCCGGCACAGATTTATCTGATTGCCAAACCCTTCCTTCACCTCTGACAAGACGTGTATTAATCACAACTTGTGAATGTGTGGAACGCCAGGTCTCCACCGTGGTTCGGATTCCATGTTAAACTGTAGGTCCTCCATTTCATCTCACAATCACCCTACCATTACACATTAGCGTAAGTGCGTACAACCCGAATGGGTAATAAGACACGGTGCTAATAATAATAATAATAATAATAATAATAATAATAATAATAATAATAATAATAATAATAAAATAATATTTGTTTCGTCAAAAATCAACAACTTAGATTAATAATTCCATCACTAAAGGGGCTAGAAATTCACCACTATGAAGAGTCAAACTATACTTGACGTATTTCAAATCTGAATAACCCGCCTCGGTGACCACATCGTCTAAGGCGCCACTCTCGCAATATACTGGACAGCCCATGATGGAGAGATTGTGGTTCGATCCCAGTCGGTTATACTGATGCTGGTTTTCCCTAAATTGTTTCTACAATCTACTTCCACACAAATGCGGGTAGTCTTTCTTAAAATTCAACCTTTCTCATTCTAGACCTTAGCGTAGACTAATTAGTAGCCTATATAAGCGTATAGCCCGAATGGGTAGTAAGACGTGGTGATAAAAATATCATGGTTAAGAATATATCAATCTAATTATTGAATTAAACTTACTATGGCGTATGCAAACATAAAGCGATCAAATAAAGAACAATAACTTAAATTTAACTGGTCGCGTGGACATTTGTGATAGCCGTTAATTCCAATTTAGGTTTCAATTCCTACTCTAAATGTCGATACAAACTCTGCTGTCTACTACTGACATAAATAATCGGATTGTTAATGTCCATTAAGTCCAGTCACGAGTGCTCCTATGATCTGATTATTTGATTGCAGTTCCGGTGGTGCGAATATGGTTAACATGCTTCTTATCAGTGATATATGTGGAGAACACGACAGTGGTTTGTGCACGAGTGCGCGGTCACAACTACAGCATGATACAGATAATTTATTGGTGTTTGTATCGTGCACGATTGATATAGGAGTGTGAACACAATATCTGGTAAACATTAAGAATCTACGATCTGACCTACACACAACATAATCGTCAGATGCTCTCTAAACTATAGCACTATGGAGAATACACACTTTTATAGAATTTGGTGACTAAATATAACGTTTGTTGTTGAATACATTATACTACAGAGTATTCATCTTCACCATTTCTAGACAAGGGACTTGAGTGACTTATACACCACGGTGCTAGTGACATATGTGACTTATACACCACGGTGCTAGTGACATATGTGACTTATACACCACATTGTTAGTGACATAAGTAACATGTGTACCACACAGCTAGTGACATATGTGACTTGTACACCACGTAGCTAGTGACATATGTGACTTGTACACCACGTAGCTAGTGACATATGTGACTTGTACACCACGTAGCTAGTGACATATGTGACTTGTACACCACGTAGCTAGTGACATATGTGACTTGTACACCACGTAGCTAGTGACATATGTGACTTGTACACCACGTAGCTAGTGACATATGTGACTTGTACACCACGTAGCTAGTGACATATGTGACTTGTACACCACGTAGCTAGTGACATATGTGACTTGTACACCACGTAGCTAGTGACATATGTGACTTATACACCACGTAGCTAGTGACATATGTGACTCGTTCTCCATTAGAAATGTAGAGTTTAATTTTCTTCACATTATGATATCAACACTTCTTGAATATCTGTCAAAGATCTCATGCAATTTTTTTGACAACTTTTTCCTTTAATTTAAAATGTGTGTCATCTAATGCTACTATGATCGTGACATATTCAACAACAACTGTCGGGGTCACCATGTGAAGAAAATTAAACTATGTTTCTATTGGAGCAATATTTTATTTATTTTGATAAAAAAAGTTTTTTTATAAAAGTGAAAAAAACACTGGGTTTTCCTCAAGTTCCCTACATCCCCGTCTTAAGCGCTGAGGGTTAACAAAGCGGGGAAAATTGAAAACCATGTCAACCTCACGGTCAGATTTGGAGGGGAAAATTGAAAACCATGTCAACCTCACGGTCAGATTTGTAGGGGAAAATTGAAAACCATGTCAACCTCACGGTCAGATTTGGAGGGGAAAATTGAAAACCATGTCAACCTCACGGTCAGATTTGGAGGGAAAATTGAAAACCATGTCAACCTCACGGTCATATTTGGAGGGGAAAATTCACCTCCTCTTCTTATTATGATATTAAAGTATATTTTCAACCACTAATATAAAAACACCCCAAAAGCTAGAGGCTGTCTGATTAAAACAAAGTATTATACATGATTTATTTAATAATGATATAACAAACCTAATCGGGAATACTTGGTTTCAAATCTCTATGAGATCAAAATTTGCTCTTTACGCATTCTGAAAACAAGCGTAGTACCTGTAATTTGAAGATAAATAAGTGTTTTATAAAGTAAAATAGTTCATAATAAGACTTGTATCTTTTGTTACAATACTTACTTCCTGACCTCATGTGTGGACGTTATTTATTTCGTATAGCTCGAACGTCTAGTAAGACATGGACATGGTGCTAAAAACACAAATCTTTATATTAGTAAAGCCGTGTTGGAACCAATCTGCCGCAACAATATATTATTATTATTATTATTATTATTATCACCGCGTCTTACTACCCGTTCGGGTTATACACACTTACACTAATGTGTAATGGTAGGGTGATTGTGAGATGAAATGGAGGACCTACAGTTTAACGTGGGATCCGAACCACGGTGGAGGCCTGGCTTCCCACACATTCACAAGTTGTGATTAATACACGTCTTGTCAGAGGTGAAGGAAGGGTTTGGCAATCAGATAAATCAGTGCCGGGACCGAGGATTGATCCCTGGACCCCTAGCACAGAAGTCTGACACCTTACCCCCTAGACCGCCAGGTTACCCTCGCAACAATTAAGGCCTCACTTGTCGAGCGTTCCAATAACTTTCTTAGATTTGGTTTTATTTATTACTGTCCGTCCAAGCTATCTACACTAAAGGGGTAGGTATTTTAAAATGAGTATTTAGAAGAAATATACCCACATTTTCATGTAGAGAGTGTGGAACCATTCACGGGAAACAACTCTTAGTATACCTTGCTGGAATTCCAGCCCCAACTTATCCGTAACCAGCAAACCAGACTTGACGAACCTGACGTTCATTCCGCGTGTCCACCAATGTTAGTACTGTTATATTTTTACAGAGGCTACAAGTAATCACGAGTTATTGCAATTTATTGTGTCATCTGTTGTTCAAATATTCTGACAGTCTTTTTTTTTCTCTTTCTTTCTAGGTCTCCTACAACTCAGCAGAATTCGGAATGTTTTCAATTTAACTGCTCGAGGGTATCAAAGATAATTTCAACCAGGATACCTGCACTCATTTGACTGTTCAACGTCGTAAGGTGAGTTCAATCCCCTCTCATCACCTTGGGGTAGTTGTCTGTCCTTGTTAGAATACTTGTGTACTAGGGGTTCAATTAAGATACACAATAAAACTATATTTTACTGAACTAATTCAAACAACACATGAATATAATTTAATCTCTATTCTGATCTGTTTATAGCCATTTAGTAGCTTTGTTAATGACCATATAAACACTGTTTTTTTTAAAAAGGAAGCCCATTTTCAACCACCAACATTAACGAAATTCACCAAAATTCATTCTAGAAATTTGCCCGCTTCGGTGGCCGCGTGATCAAACGCGCTACCCTCGTGTAGGCTAGAATGCCGATGACTGGGAGATCGGGATTCTAATCTCAATCGGGTGTACTGAGTTTAAAAACAAATCTTTTCCACTCTCCCTACACGCAAATGCAGTTATACTTTCGCTAAATATAGCCTTCCTAATCCCTAAAACCATTAATGTTATTAGTCCATGAGCACAAGGCCGTAGCCAAGGGAGGGTTTTGGGGGTTCAAACC
Organism: Timema podura; assembly: GCA_033556935.1. Classification (NCBI taxonomy): domain Eukaryota; kingdom Metazoa; phylum Arthropoda; class Insecta; order Phasmatodea; family Timematidae; genus Timema; species Timema podura. The sequence continues at coordinate 1,889,573 of JAVRXN010000004.1, read as the reverse complement.
CCCTCCGAAATTCTATGAACAAAATATATATGGCTTTATTTATGGTTCAAACAATATAAAAATTAAGATACAAGTACACATTAGGGGGCTGTGTTACCATAAAAAGCACAACAGAGAGCTTCTAGAACTCTTTATCCTTTAGAATTTTTTCTAGCTTCCGGAAATTGTTGGGTATGCCCACCAACTTCCCATCCCCCCTGAAATTATTGGCTGGCTATGGCCTTGCATAAGCGTATGACCTAAAAGGGCAGTAAGACAAGTTATTTAAAAAATCTAGATATATGAAATTTTCCAATAATGCTTTGTTATGTATTACTCTATAGTTTATCTTTACATTACCAATTAAATTGACATTACAATGGTAATTTCCTCCAATTTGGCGACATAGGCTTCCAGTTTTCAAACAACGACCTTGCTATTAAACTCATACTATATATGAGGCTGTGTTTGTGTAAGGAAACAGTAGCCTGTCCCGACATCTATACAGCTTGATCGAACATCTAATGAGGTGCTTAGATATCAAAATACTATCTTTATGTTTTTGGAAACTGTGGGTATTATGGTTTTAATGTTCTACTTAATTTATTACCATGATCTGTGTCTTACTTTTCGTTCAGGCCATCCACTTATTAACACTAATGTAATAGAGATAAATACTGTAGAGTTTAGAGGAAATAGATCTACAATTGTATGGAGAGAGGGTGGGAAAACCATTTAGAAAATAGCAACTCATTTACTTCCTGACCAAATTCCAATTACAGTCATCGGTAAACTAGACAAGACGAGACTGACACCTTTTTCCAAGTATACATTGGTGTGGGTTTGTATACCAGTTACTTATTTGTTGTTTAAAACATGTTTACAATTTATTTCTGTGAGTTACGTGTCTTCCTGCTCTTTTGATAGACCCAATCCTGACATTAACATGAGCACACGACCCAGAATGAGTACTTTGAAGGAAATTCACCCAAATTCGCACAAAACCCACAGTGATAGTCACAGAGGAGAAATGAGATCTCTAACTGCTCTTATCAGAAATTCTATCACTGTCCGTACCTCACGGGTCAGAGTAGAGAACACCAGTAGAGCTCGCAGGCACTAAGCAAACTTAAACTGTTCTGGTAAAACTTGGGTGGTTTAAACAAATGTAATATAAAACTGTGCGCTACTAGTTCCCCCTACCCATTATACAGGTTGAACCAAAAGTCGCGCAATGTGCCGATGACGTGATAATCCCTCCCCACCCCTCTTAATCTTCCGCGCAGTTGTCTGGCGCAGCGCTGGAGGATAGTTACTAATCCCGCCGCTAGAGCTGCGCCGAGCTTTGTGGTGGGGAACTCATCCGTCACTGGGACACTCGTGATACCGCTCGCTTGCAATTAGTGATGGGCACAATCGAGTAATTCTAAGAATCGAGTAATTACTCGATTCTCTTTAAAAAGAATCGAGTAATCGAGTAAAATTACTCTAGTAATTTTTAGCAAATCATCTACTCGAATCGTCCCGTGGAAATCGGTTGGACAACATTACTCGGAGGTCTTGCAATGGAATTTGATACTAATAACAAGTCCATAATCTCTTCCTGTAGTATGCAGTCGACACTAACCTCCACCCCCTTATTTTCATGTTTCACTTTACATCTACAGTCAATATGAAAGTATGCGTTTTAAGAAATGTCTCACAAATAAAAATTGTTTTGTGCTCTTTTTAATAAAATAAACTTTTCTTTAAACATTCATGTTAAAGAAATTGATAATAATTGTACCTTTTTAAAAGCGAAAACAATTTTTTTTTTGTATCTTACTCTAATTAGTTTCAATTTATAAATAATCATATTTTACTAAGGAGAAATTAAAATAATTAAGAAAGACAATATCTAGTTTCGTCAATGCGATTGTGAAAATAAGGCTGCCGAGGTGCCGAGTAAAAAGAATCGAGTAACTTTCATCGAGTACTTTTGAAAAGAATCGGAAATGTGATACGCTTAACTAGTAGCATGCTTTTCGATTGTGTACCTTACATATGCGAGTAATTTGTATTGAGAATGCATGTGCAACGTTTAAACCATAAGGGTCATTTTTGCGTGGCAGCGGAAACTGTTGATGAAAAATGAGCTCTAAGGGAATATGCCTTTTAAATAGAAATAGCGTGGTAAACAGTCTAGCCAATAAGGTCGATTCTTACTTATCTGGTAAGAAAAGAGAAAATAAAAGAATAACACGGTCCGAGTAAAGTTACTCGAGTAATCCCGGAAGAATCGAGTACTCCCGATTACACAACACAATCGAGTTACTCGACTATTTTTACTCGATTGTGCCCATCACTACTTGCAATGCGCAAGGAATCGACCGGGTCAAGGAAAGAGGATAACTTGAATGTACTTCATCAATATCGTTGTTCAAAGAAAATAAACCATTATTATTCCAAGTTCAACAAGTGTAGTTTCAATCAGTGGGCCACCAGGACGGGTTCGACATTAAAGAGGAAACTTTCAGGGATGGCTAAGAGTGGGGGAGTTGAATAAGCTAAGGAACTCCATAGTGCCAGAGGGAGTACGAGAAGTTTCATGGTAGTAGAGTGCCACGTATCAGCAACCCTGTTTTTTCCAAGGATATTTCTCGCAGAAGAACATGGAAAATAAACATGTTGTTTTTATGTATGACAACATTGTAATGTTGGCCGAGTGTTGTGCAGGTCGTGTGATCTTGAGACATACACTAGGTCTAGCCAATTGAGTTATAGTATTTGAAAGTGTAAGATGAGTTTTTCACAAGCAGAGCAAGTATTCATTTTGACCTCTGTCCTAGCACGGATTTATCTGATTGCCAAACCCTTCCTTCACCTCTGACAAGACGTGTATTAATCACAACTTGTGAATGTGAGGAATGCCAGGCCTCCACCGTGGTTCGGATCCCACGTTAAACTGTAGGTCCTCCATTTCATCTCACAATCACCCTACTATCACACATTAGCGTAAGTGCATACAACCCGAACGGGTAGTAATACGCGGTGCTAATAATAATAATAATAATAATAATAATAATAATAGCGTAAACATGGCTAAGTTTAACCAACAACAGGTGACAGGTCTGTGAGTGAGATATTTGGGCACTGATTCAAGCCACACAGTTTTAACGATCATAAGCACAGCACGAGGTCTGTATCCGTACATGTCTATTCATTTTATCACAAAGGTTTCTAATCGACCATTTGTAATCCATCTGAATTTAAATTTAGATTTATTAATTGACATCTGAATTCATGATATGAACTTTGGACCATCGGGACCTGTGGTCAGAAGGATAACCCTGGGTTTATTTCAATGTCGAGGTCGATCAAGCTTATTAGTGGTTTGATAGCGTTCCAGGTTTGAAATTCTTCAAGTAGTTCAGGAAGACTGTTAATGAGCCACAGCGATCATTTTGTGACATTCCGACGTTTCTTTGACTAGTTTGGCACCAATTAACTTTGAAGTTTTATGGGTAGTTACACGGGAAGAGGTGCCTGTCTCATTTCGTAAAGTTTTCCGATGACGAGTGTGTAGAATGTATTTTCCTAAATGATTTCTCTCCAATATTTCCTCAAAGTCCCCTCTACTAATCCCTCCCTGCCTCATCAGTGTAAATATGTTGACAGCCTGAAAAAATTTAATAATCAAAATGAATAACGAGTAAAAAAATTCTGAAGCTAAGAAAATATATATGATATATGTTTTAATATCCATGTTTTATTTTTTATGAAAGAGATATTTAGTATATAAATTATTATAAAAAATAAAATCATTTAAATCCTGCTCTTTTAATTATTACTTTAACTAAATCTCCACAGTATTTTACAAGATGGCATTGATTTACTAATAAATAAATCGCACTGATTATTTATCATGAAATTTCCACTGGCTTTTGTTTCTAACATTTTGTTCACTTTGAAAGAAAACTTAAAAACTAAATTCTGTCTATGTAATTTCTATCAGTACTAAAAAAATCAAATTAATTTTACTAAACAATCATTAGTTTGTTTTAACGGTAAAAACAAAACACCCAACTAAACTGGTAGCCTATGTTTGTGTGTAGTGAATTTTACATTAATTTTCATGAAACAATACACACATAGGTATTTCTAAAGCGATTCCATACAAAATATAATTAATCCAAATTTGTATCATGTTTGTGTGCGTGTGTGCGTACCACACATCAGTAACTATAGCCTCCCGTTTATCGCATTTGAGTCTATTGTTTGGTACGATCCACTTCCGAGTGGGAATAAAACAACCCGACATTCAGGCACAAAGAGTGCAAATCAAGCGAAACATGCCTCGCTGGCTTTTTTTATTGGTCTCGCATCAAAATTACGCTCCCGGCTTTAGTCTGGTTTAATGTTGACGAGTTGGATATCTGGATGAGATTTGTATTTATTGGTGTTTGATAGGTGTTCATTAAACTGTAGTTTGGCGTAGAGCAGACGAGATATGGGAAGAGACGTGGCATTCAGCAGTAACTCCGGAAATTATCATTAGAAATGAGTAGAATTCACTTTTTCTCGAATACAGTTTTTCATTTTATCAACAAATATTGAATTTGACTCTTACAAAAACATGCTATATATAGGAGGTTAAATTTACCAAATTGTATTGGTGTCATAGTTCTTGATTCAATTCTGATTTAATTCTGATTTTGTTCACACTAGTGTTTAAGTTGCTATATAACCTAATTTTTTTTTCCATCTTCCACTACCAATTGATTTTATACGCACATATATTAATTAAGCTAATGTGATAAGGATGAAGAGGTAGAAACTAGAGGAAATGTGTCCACATTTATATATAGGAAAAGCAGGAAAACCTATAGAAAAGTTAAAAAATGACTACGATTAATATAACAATAAGCTGAATTTTTAATACTATAGGATTAAGTGATACATATACATATTTAATCACGCCATTCCCTTACGGGGTAGGCAAGAAACTGTGCATGTAGCGTGATTCACGATGAAGGACAAACAAAACCTCTGGAGGACCAGCGTTACGAACACGGACAAAATGGACTGTATGGGAAAGAAATGGGTTAAGGCAGAGGCAACTAAACTTCACTTTCTTTGTCTGATTGGCGTAGATCGTGTCTTGAATCACTCATGAATCACTGCCTGACACCTAGAGAGTATAAGAACCTGGGAACGTTTCTAGGTGAAAGTTCACGGAATTATAACTCACATCACACACTAATGAGTTTCAACACATGACTGGATAAAATGGATGTTAAGAATCAAATAGCCAAAGCTATTATATTTGTTTTTAGTAAGTGTCAGGTGTCATTTTTCCAATTTCAGAATATAAAATAGAAGTACCAAATCCTTGCCAGTGACATTTGGCAAGCCCGCCAAACTATAAATACACAATAGGTCTAAAGTGTTCCAGGTAGGTCCGTGTTGCCTCCAAGAGTAAGGAAAGGTCGAGGAATAGTGGAGAGGGTTCAGGAAAGGTAGGGAAAGACAGGGAACAGTCTTATTCTCAACAAATATGTAGCTCAAAAAAACAACAACTCCGTAATTTAACCATCCTCACCAAGTTTCTTCAAATTTCCCTCTCCTTGCATACTCCCTTCGCTTCAACAACATCCACATACCGAGTCATGCATGCCTTTTTATTCTAAAACTCTTAATGTTTCTCTTTTTTCACACATTCTTCTACCACATTTAGCCAAGTCTTTTACGGCCTACCCCTTACTTTTGACTCACACACTCTACCTTCATATATTTGCTTCGTCACTTCATCCACAGTCATCCTCCCAACATGCCCAAACTAACGTAACACGCTTCTTTCTCAATGACCTATTGGATTCCTTTTCAAACCACACTCCTTCAGCACCCATGACTCTGTCCATTTGAGTTTTTCCACATACATTTATTAGATATTTCATTCCAATTGCATTCACCTTGCTCTTGTGTTTATCCTGACAAATTCACGCCTTAAATCCATAAAATAATGTTGGCGTTAACACACTTTTATGTACTGCCATTAAGGGATAAACATGCAAAAAAAAATATTCATATTTACTAGCCAATACCAATATACAAGTTTAAAAACGTAGGCTAGATTTAGTTAAAATCAATGTATATTTGTTATTTAAATAGAAAACGCTAAAGAAATATAATTCAGGAACTAGATAGCTATGAATTGTAATTTATAATTTAGGATATAATTTGAACCAGAAGGCACTTACATACCTTGGTTTTCCACAACTCATGAGATTAAGAAAATAATTAATTACTATTATATAATATTTAAAAAATAAAATCGGTTTTATTTTAAATTTAATACATAAAATGAATTTCTATACGTATTTAAAATTACAAAAATCCTAGATATTTTACATTTTCCACTACAAAATAAGCCAGCCGATTGCAATGACGGGAAAATAATGTATATCCGCACGCTTTGCATTCACACCCCAAATCCTTGGTTCGTATCCTGACCAGCCTAATACCTAGTAGTTACTTATCCTACCAACATTATATGATGAGGTTATTATATATTATACAATGTTTACTAAGTTGATTAATTTAGGTTTATTTATAGAAACATTGTGATTGTTGATAGCAATACAATGAATCTATATTAATTTTCCTTAATATAATTCAAGATAGAAACTGATTTGGAACAATCATTTAACCTCCACACCTCGTGACTGGAAATAATAAGTGCCGCCTCCAAATTGAGTTACACGGTAGATTGCTCCCTTAAGGTGAGATGGAAGGGGATGTGAGAGAAGGTCAGTGTTTTTGTAGTTTTTATGAAAAAACATTTTTTTGCTAAAATAAATAAAATATTGCTCTAGTACAAATGTAGAGTTTAATTTTATCACACGGTGACTTCAATAGTTGTTGACTATCTGTAATGAGCATAGCAACATTAGATGAGTGATTTTTACTTTCTCGCCATCTTACAGGTAGAGAAAGTATTGTGATCCTCAAAAAAAATCGAACCCGAAATTTTGATGAATCTCGACGTTTCATGCCCCCCCCCCCCCCCCCCCCCCCCGAATCAGATTTTTTTTTTAAATTTCCGTCTGTCTGTATCTCCGACTAGAGCCTAAAATATTTTACCTATCGGGCTAAAACTTGGTATCTAGGGTTTTCATAGGGTTGCCCCGAAGGGTTTTTGGATTTGGATATCCAACCCTAAGATTAAGGTTAGTTTACTGAAGGGCAAAAAGAGAAAACATCTATTTCCTCAAAATCTGCTCTAACGTTGTTGATTACATTTCATTTCAAAACATTTATAAATATTCCAAACAAAATGGATACTCTCAATATTTTGGCAAAATGATTTTAAGGGTTCCGGTCTGATGCGTAAGCTATAATTTTTTTTATCATATCTACGAAACTGAGTTATGAAATTACTTATTGCAAATATGTAGGGATATTTATAATACAAATATTTTATTCGAAGCATATTTTTATAAAACCAATAACTTTCAAGCTATACGCAAATATATATATATATATATTTATTTATTTAACTTTTCGAACACTGAAGGTAAAGTATTGCAACCGTAAAAAAATCTAACCCGAAATAATGATGGATGTTGACGTCTCATTACCACCAAACCCTAAAAAGTTGTTTTTGCAATGACGTATGTCTGTGTGTCTGTTCAACCCTAAAACTAAGAGTAGTTTAATAAAAATTGAAAAGAGAAAAATCGATTTTCTCAAAATTGGCTCTAACGATTTTGATTAAAATTCGTATCTAGGAGTTGATTAAGATTATAAATAAAATGGCTATTTTCATTTTCCCATAAAAATGAATTTTATGGTACTTTACAGAAGCAGAAATTTCCGTATCTCCACAACTATTTGAGATAATAAATAATTTATCATTGCAAAATTGTAGTACTATTAAAAATAAAAAACTTTTATTTGAAATACATTATTATAAAACCAATGGTTTATTAGATGTTGGCAATATATTAATACGATTTGTGAGTTTTAGTTGTAAAGAGATACTACTTAAGTTTTAACGCAATAATTCTTCAATGCCATAGAGTAATTACATATGAGTAAGTCTCTCAAAATGTTTATGTTATTTTTCCTTTAATCCCTTAGGAGAAATGTTTGCGCAGCAATGATCTATCTCTTTCATTTTAGACTCAATAGTCAATATTAAAATTTTTTTGCTCAACATTTATAAATGAGGAGTTTAATAGCAATGCGATGGCCTGAAGATGTGCAACACTTAATAAAATGTTAAAATTTTAAACAGAAGTCGAAATTTTAATACGAAGTGTTGACCCTTGTGAACCCAATATCCATCTTTTTTATTGGTTCATACATACAAATAAGGACATTAATTCTCTAAAAATAAAACTATAAAATTTATAACCGGGACTCAAAAAAAGTTTTACGTAAGTATAGTGCAATCTTTGCTTGGGTTTGCTAGTGTATTATTTCGTTTTACATATATTACGAGCTTTGAGTAAATATATCAATTTTTAAAATATAGAGCGAGAAAGTCCTTGCGGATTTCCGTAACATTTATTTTAAATAAAGGGAAAAATTTGTCATGAAATTTCAGGACACTCTTGACAGATATTCAACAACAACTGTTGATATAACTGTGTGAGGAAAATTAAACACTATGTTTCTACAGAAGAAATATTTTATTTATTTTGGCCAAAATATGTTTTGTCATAAAAACTGCAAAAAAAACCGGCCTTTTTCCACATCCCCTTCCATCCCACCTTGATAGGACCAGAACCAACACCACATTAAAAAAAAATTCACCTTAAAAAAATTATCGTGTCCCGTAACGTGCACCTGGGAGAGTGGAAATTAGCCTGTATTTTGTATGCTAGGACAATACACAACTACCAATAGAACATTCTTTGCTACCTTGTCAGGGAATTCTTCTTTGATCGTGTGGAAGAGAAAGTGAAGATTGACGTAGCTTATCTTGTCTTCTTTGATCGTGTGGAAGAGAAAGTGACGACCAACATATCTTATCTTGTCTTCTTTGATCGTGTAAAAGAGAAAGTGACGACTATCTTATCTTGTCTTCTTTGATCGTGTAAAAGAAAAAGTGACGACTATCTTATCTTATCTTGTCTTCTTTGATCGTGTAAAAGAAAAAGTGAAGATTGACATATCTTATCTTGTCTTCTTTGATCGTGTAAAAGAGAAAGTGACGACCAGCTTATCTTATCTTGTCTTCTTTGATCGCGTAGAAGAGAAAGTGACGACCAGCTTATCTTATCTTGTCTTCTTTGATCGCGTAGAAGAGAAAGTGACGACCAGCTTATCTTATCTTGTCTTCTTTGATAGTGTAAAAGAGAAAGTGACGACCAGCTTATCTTATCTTGTCTTCATTGAGTGTGTAAAAATTAAAGTGAGGACTGACGTATCTTATATTGTGACAATGAAACCTTTCACTTTTGGAAAGGTCACTAAAAATTGTGTTTCATTATAATACCTGTATTGGGAAATAAGCAGTTTCCAGCGAGGGAATCGGCTACCACCCAACTTTTGGGCTGGTACATTTTTTATCTTTAATCGCTTCTATTTCGACTACCCCCGCCATAGCTTACGATCTATTTTTTTTCAAACTAAATTTTCTCCTACTAACATTTGTTGTACCACACATGGTCTAGTTATTGCACACTTGGTGATCCAACATAACTTGTGCTACACACATGTACGAACACAACCCCTTTTCACGACCTTCACTCGCACACGCCTTATTCACGTCCACACGCCGCCATCTCACGCACTGACTGTCCTGTCTCTCGCCTGTAATCACCAGTCTCGCCAACCTCACGCAATAAGTTTTAGTGAGTCTCTTACACATTATTTACCTAATTCTTATATAGCTCCACTCAAAGATCTCAATTATTATATAATATATTATCGGTAATAAATATTATTTTTCCATTTACAATTTGAAACATTTAACAATACATTTTATTTCACTTCAATTCTTGTTTATTTATGTGAATTGACGTATATACTAAAGAAAACTTTTAAATCCTTTATTATTATTATTATTATTATTATTATTATTATTATTATTATTATTATTATTATTATTATTATTATTATTATTATTATTAATATTATTATTATTATTATTAAAAATGTACATTACTAAGAGGTGTCCGTTATTTGAAAAAAAAATAATTATATGTATATATTTAAATAATACTTCTTGAACACAGTTTAATCTAAATGAACCTATATACTTTGAATATAAAGTAATACAGTATAATTATTGCATAATACAATAATGTAACCACGATTTGTAACTAATGAATAGTTATCATACGTAGCTTACAGTACAGATTTAATACTACACAGAACTATACGCAAATAGATTTAAATGTAATAAAATTAAATGTAAAAATTAGGTAGCAGACACGAGCACCGACAATTGATGAAACATCCCTCGTAAGGTGTGACCTTGAAGTACCGTAGTCATTATTACGTAGGGTATTTTAGAAAGTTTCCCTGGAGCGGGAAGGCGGGAAATGTTCACACTTTGCGCAAGACAATGGAATTCTTGACATTCCTACAGTCAAAGACTGTAAATGGACCTTTTTCCTTCAATTTTTGTCAGCTGTTTAGAGATTTCTATACATAAATATGCTTCTTTAGAAGTGTCCGTTTCCGTTACTGAGAAAGTCCGTTATTGGGAGGTTGTCTTGCCTTAAGAGTCCATGTTATTTTGCCGTAGAAACTTAAACTGTCCGTTATAAAGGAGTATCCGCTATTCAGAGTTGTCCGTTAAGGGATATTTAACTCTTATCAATTCATCGTCAATTTTTGATTTTATCATAGTTATATATCAATTTATAATATTTTTTTTGAACTCACGGTTTTACTTTCTATGTCTTTACTTTAAGTTATTGAAAGCAATATTGTCTAAAACCCTCAATTTCACAATTTAATCAATTTTCCTTCTTGCACAGATTTATCTGATTGACCAAACCCTTCCTTCACCTCTGGCAAGACGTGTATTAATCACAACTTGTGAATGTGTGGAATACCAGGCCTCCACCGTGGTTCGGATCCCACGTTAAATTGTAGGTCCTCCATTTCATCTCACAATCACCCCACCATTACACATCAGCGTAAGTGCGTATAACCCGAACGGGTAATAAGACGCGGTGCTAATAATAATAATAATTTTCCTTCTTTAAAATTTAGACTATATTTAAACATTTACAATATGATTAGGGTATTTAATTACATTTCATAATATTCCTCAATTTTTTATTTCTAAATATTTATTATAAAACGTAAATAAGAGGTGGCACATTGGACTAGATCAAAATTTAGCTAGTCTTTAAATCTCACACCGGTCAGAAAAGTTTCACCGTTGCGCCACGCCGAGATATACCCAAAGCGAGCTGGATAAAATAAGTCCCAATATCACGATGATTATCTCTCTCGCTTTCTCGCTCCTTTTAGCCTTTCCATTTTTCGTCTACTCTAGTTTTATCAAATTGTTCCGGCATGCCTCAACCTCCGCACCCCCTAAAACCCCTATCGAACGCTTAACGAAACGTGGGCAGGGAGGAGAGGGAAGTAACCCTGTTGAATTATTGGCCAATTTCCGTCCCTGGTCTGCACTCTTCGGCCGTCCAATAAGAGCGCCTCACGTGTTTTGCAGTGATATTACGAATCACGGTTAAACGAATACCTGATGAGTCCTGACTGATCCAACTGCCACTTGGTTAGTTTCCACCAGTGTGCCGTCCTACTGAGAGCCGAGCTATATTCCAGATCACTAACTTCCTCTCGTACTGATTTCAATTAGTTCTTTACGAGGAAATTTGGTAGTGGCCGTATTGCATGATGGAATATTTGTAGGAATAATGTTGAAATATACAACATTGATGTTGAAAAGTTAATTTTTTTACATGATTAATATTATCAACTGGTATTTAGGCCTAATATCTCACATAAAACTAACGTATTCTAATAGTGAACAGTTTAGACCTCTAGATCATGACGAATCTTTAACATTTTATGGCCTCCCGAACAAAAAACAGTAGATTTTACCATTTCTGTCCATCCCTGGGCCTAGATCGAAACGGTCTGATGGATTTGATTCAAAACTGATACTTAAATACAAAAAGGATATACCTCAAGAAATTTGATTGATTTTGACCCATGTCCTTTAATTAGTGATAAGTAATTTTTTTAAATCAATTTTTTTCTAAAATAGATATAACGATTTTGTTTCAAATGTTAATCTGGGGGTTGTTTGATATGACAAATAAAATATCCACTGGTTTTTTGAGAAAAATCCTTCCAAAAGGAATTTCCTGATCAAATGGCTGATTTGCGAATTTGAAATATTTTAAATTTAGCTTTAGTGATTTGGTTTCAAGCTATAGTAAGCTATATTAAAAAGTTTTTACGATCGTACCATACCACTTGTATACCCAAATATTGCTTTGAAATTAGAATTTTATTTATTGTATCTTCGAAGTGTATACTTGTTATATGGATGGATTGAAACACGCTTCCATTGCTTTACATTGATGAATATTATCTTATACTTATGAGAATTCAACATGGCTCAACTGACATAAGTTTCTATTGAATTGCATGCATTAATTATCATCTTTTTATGAGCATTCAACATGGATCAATTGTCATAAGTTTCTATTACATTGCATTCATGAATTATCTTCTATTTATGAATATTCAGCATTCAATTGACCTAAGTTTCCATTGCAATGCTTACATGAATTATCTCCTAGCTATGAGCATTCAACGTGACTAAATTGACATGGCATTGTGCGCATGCATTATTTGCTACCTATGGGCCTCAATGGACACAAGTTTTGATTTAATTGAATAAAATTAAGTAAATATCTGCCGATTTATTAATTTATAGTTGACTTGTTTAGAGCATGTTCAATGACATTATAGTCACCAGTATCTACAAGCAAGTGAACTCAAAACATAACTTTGTATATTATAACATTTTAAAATATAAGTAATACAATTAGGGTAACATTTAGAAATGTTTGGTAGAAGTTAAATCTTTTAAATAATGTGTATTGGTTATATTATTAAATTTATCACAACTTGTGAATGTGAGGAATGCCAGGCCTCCACCGTGGTTCGGATTCCACGTTAAACAGTAGGTCCTCCATTTCGTCTCACAATCACCCTACCATTACACATTAGCGTAAGTGCGTATAACCCGAACGGGTAGTAAGACGCGGTGCTAATAATAATAATAATATTAAATTTATATTTTATAGACATTTATCATTGTGTAAACTAGTTTTTATGTCGTTTTAACACCAATCTCCAAAGATGTACAGGCTTAAACTTACTTTCTAATGTAATCAAAAGACTTAAAATTTTTTATCCTAAAGTTTTATAAAATATGACATTTTCAATTTGTTGAACATTGCTTCACGAACCAACTCACGCCCCCATCAATATTTCCACCCCTCCCATTACCTCCCAGCACCCCCATTTGTTTCCGAATGAAGTGCTCCTAGTCGGCTTGCATCACCTCGGAGTGACGTAGCTTTTATCGACGTCACAGAGTTTCTTGTCAACACAATTTATACCACATTATGACGGAGTGGAAAAAATAACAGAATCTGGGAGTCACCACTTTTTGGATTCAACCTCTGTTTTTATTTTTACTAAACTAAAGTTATATAAATAATAACAAATTGTACCAATGGATAAATGGTCTAAGGCGTCACGCTAACATTAAACTGAAATGCTGCCAACGGAGAGATCGGGGGTTCAAATCCCGTTTTGAGTTTGGCTATTCCTAAATTGTTTTCTTTCTCTATCCCCACTCAAATTCTAGTACATTTCCTCTATATTCAACCTTCTTACCCACATTGGTGGCGTAGTTAGCTAACGCTCTAGTATCGTGTTGAACTAGACTGCCGAGGACGGGAAGATCAAGGTTCGAATCTCGGTTGGGTGAACTGGGTGGTTTTCCTAAATGATTTTCCACTCTCCCTCCACGCAAATGCGGGTTCACTTCATTTAAATTGAATCTTCCCTATTCCTAACCCATTTGTGTAATTAATACTTAAGCGTATAACCCGAACGGGTAGTAAGACGCGGTGCTAAATAATACCCTCTTAATTCATAAAATATTAGTTAATTTAGTACACTACATAATATTTGTACAACCCGAATATGTAGAGAGATGCAGTAATATGTTTTATTTACCATTAACAAAGATTCTTAAAACAAACAAATTACACTTTATTATTTTGGAGGATTAAGAACGAATCTCTTGAAGCTGTCAAATAAAAATGAGTAGATACTTACTTGGCGTCTTACCAACCATCCGGGATATACGCATTTATAAACCAATGGTAAGAAGAAGATACAATCTAGACTCTAGAGGCTGGAATATCATTTAGGAAAATAACCTCTCCCTTTGCCTTACTGGGATCCTAACTCTGACCTCCCCATCACGAGGGAAACAGACTATACTATCATCGCAGGTACTTTTTTTTTTTTTTTTAGCACCGCGTCTTACTACCCGTTCGGGTTATACGCTTAAGTACTAATTACACTAATGGATTAGGAATTGGGAAGGTTGAATTTAGAGGAAGTGAACCCGCATTTGCGTGGAGGGAGAGTGGAAAACCATTTAGGAAAAACCACCCCCAGTTCACCCGACCGAGATTCGAACCTCGATCTCCCCGTCCTCGGTGGTCTGACTCAACACGACTGGCGCGTTAGCCAACTACGCCACCGAGGCGGGTCGCAGGTACTAGCTAATAACTTTCATCGAAATATTATTTGGGTTTAAATTTATAAAATTAGATCGAGCCATTATTTACTACTTAATAATCCACGTGGGCTATCTGTGGGCGGTGAGATTGGGACAGAAAAAACCAAAACGTTATTATATTCTTCAAAACTGAAAAGTGACACCAGGACACGGGAATCGAACCCTGAGCCTTTGGCTTACTATATGCCAATGCTGAGCCATCCGGGAATCGTCCCGTTCCCAGGGCCATCTTTCACTCATTTACTAAGGCTAAATCTGTGATGGACGTGCGGAAATCGTCTGTTACAAATGTGTGCTCATTTAAGAATCACAAGCTACCAGATAACGCTCGGTAGTTGGCTCATTGCTGCCACTTGTACAATTATTATAACTGTACGAGGTTGTAGCTAGCATAGTGGTAGAGCATTGGCTTACTAATCAAAAGATCCCGGGTTCATTTCCAGTGCCTATAGTGTCATTTTTTAATTTAAAGAATATGATATTTAAATACGACTATAACCGTAATTGTTTGTTTGATTTTAGCGCCCCGTCTTACTACCCGTTCTTGTTATATAGGCCTATGTACTAATTATACTAGCGTGTTGGGTATTAGGAAGGTTTAATTTAGAGGAAACGCACACGCATTTGAGTTGAAGGAGAGTAGAAACCATTTAGATAAAATATAACCTCAATGCACCCGACAGAGATCGAACCCCAATCTCCCAGTCTTCTGCAGTCTAGTCCAACATGATATTAGCGCGTTAGACCACACAGCCCCCTAAACGGGCCAAAACCGTATTTAACTAATATAATTGATTAGCTATTTAATCCATGAAAACGTTATTATTTGGTAATAGCAAATGTGACTGTGTCCAGGGTCGTTTTAATACCTTCGTAGGCCCTAGGAACTTTTTTATTTATAGAGGCCCGTGTGTCCGATAATTTTACTAATTTTTATACTAATTATATCGTTTGCACGCACAAAAAACAATTTATGAATTTTGAAAATACTCGCAACATTTTTAATGCACCGTGAACGCCTTTGAACCTCCTGCCGACACAAAATACGGGTTCTGCCAATGGTTCGCGATACGTGCAATGCAACTACGCGTGAAAACATAAACCTGGAAACGATTTCAAACATTCTTTTATAAATTTTTCTCCTGTGAAATAAAATAATAACCGTGTCGCAGTGTCATACGTACAGTAATATTTGTTGGACAAGACACTGTTATTATTATTATTATTATTATTATTATTATTATTATTATTAGCACCGCGTCTTACTACCCGTTTGGGTTATACGCACTTACGCTAATGTGTAATGGTAGAGTGATTGTGAGATGAAATGGAGGACCTACAGTTTAACGTGGGATTCGAACCACGGTGGAGGCCTGGCATTCCACACATTCACAAGTTGTGATTAATACACGTCTTGTCAGAGGTGAAGGAAGGGTTTGGTCAATCAGATAAATCTGTGCTGGGACCGAGGATTGAACCCCGGACCCCCAGCACAGAAGTCAGACACCTTACCCCCTAGACCACCAGGTCACCAACAAGACTGTTCATGCACGAGATAGTGAGGTAACAAAGATGCGGACTATTTAAGAGTTCTCAATCGAGTACATTACTACAGAGTATTTACATTAAACTGAAAGCATCTACTAGACCAGCCGCGGGCAAACTGCAGCCCGCAAGGTCAATTTGTGCAGCCCTCACACAAATTTAAAACTTTCGTGATTGTATTAACAAATATTAAATAAATAATCGATGCCTGTTTTTGAACATGTGAACAAATGTGAAAGCTCGTTTATAATGTTACCTGTGCCCACACATAAGCTTGTGTGTACTGTAATTATATGACTAATAAATGTATTTTTGTGTGGAAATAAAGTTAAATATTTAGTAAATTTAGATTTTTGTCACATAGGGCCCTCTGGGAGAAATGTTTGCCTACGTCTGTACTAGACCGATACTACTGTGTCTGTGATTGTATCAGTGAGGTTGTTGTATAGCAACTACTGTGTCTGTGATTGTATCAGTGAGGTTGTTGTATAGCAACTACTGTGTCTGTGATTGTATCAGTGAGGTTGTTGTATAGCAACTACTGTGTCTGTGATTGTATCAGTGAGGTTGTTGTATAGCAACTACTGTGTCTGTGATTGTATCAGTGAGGTTGTTGTATAGCAACTACTGTGTCTGTGATTGTATCAGTGAGGTTGTTGTATAGCAACTACTGTGTCTGTGATTGTATCAGTGAGGCTGTTGAGAAACGTGAAGACTTAAATTATTGTTTTTTTCATTCAAATATCGAAATACGTATTTTAGATTAAAATTTGCTGTTTTTTTCTTATATTGGGAATTTTTTTGTTTATACTTTTTTCAAGTGAATAATATTAGGCCTTAAAATATTCGTAGGCCCTAGGCAAGGTCGTAGTCAGGCAATAGTTTCAGGGGGTTTTGGTGGGCACATCCCCCAATTGCCGAAGGCTAGAAAAAAAATATAATTTACTAACCGTTCTAGAAGCTATCTGAAGTGTTTTTTATGGCAACATAAACACCCTAACTGTTGAAGGCTAAGAAAAATCTATTTATTTTATAACCTATAGAAGTTAGTGTTTTTTTTATACATAGTAACATAATACCATAATTGCTGAAGGCAAGAAAAGATTCTAAATATTATACATCTCTAGAAGCTATCTGAAGTGTTTTTTTTTATGGTAACATAGTCCCCTAATTTGTACTTGTGCCTTAATTTTGATATTGTTTGCACCATAAATAAAGCCAAATATATTTAATTCATTAAATTTTTTTTGGGGGTGTGGTTTGAATCTCCGAAATCCCCCTTGATTACATCCTTAGCCCTAGGCACTGTAACTAGTCGGCCTAGTGGATAAAGCGGCCCTGTTTATATCCTACTTACAGTAGCCCCATGGCTTCTTTGGTGCTGACTGACAGCTGACGGCTTTGAAAAGCTACAGGACCAAATTATGCATCCCTACGCCGAACCATATGATCTGCAAAAAACATGTGTTTAGCAGCTGTCACTTCTGACAGTCAACATTTAGGTATATACCTGAATGTTGACTGTCAGAAGTCAGCTGTGAACTGTCAGAAGTCAGTTGTGAACTGTCAGTCAGCACCAAAGAAGCCATGGGGCTACTGTACGTCGTGCTGGCTGATAGTCCACTCTTGCCACGGTTCTCTCGATTGAACCAAGTTTCCTTTACACGAACCTCCTTTAAGAGCGTGTGTACGCCGTGCTGGTCCCAGTTTGTGCTCACAAAACATCAATCATGGCGTGTATAAAGGCCAGCCAAGTCACTATCATTTGTTCACCCGTCCCGTGTGTTTGGACAAGTTTTTCAATTTCAATTTTCCACCGGGAAGTAAAAATAACCCCGACGGAAGGCAAATACTACCTTGAGGAAGGGTAGAAAGTCTCTAAGTCCTGGTTATATATGGGGTCGATTTCTTGAACGGGGAGGTTTGTTTTTGTTACTTTAACTCTTCTTTTTTGAGGTTTTATTTTTCGTTCTTTTAGATATTCATTTTGTTCAAACAAGTGGCTTCAGTAAAGCAGGGTAGGCTAGAGTGTTTTTTTATTGAAATTGCTGGGTTATTATCAGGTTTATAACGTTGGAAACAAAACTTTTCCCTAATTTAATTTTCATCGCATTCTCTTTTTTTTTCACTTGGAACAGGTTGAAGATCTCTAATAACAATCCGGACAGATCCCTATAGAAAATTGTTTCCGAAATTATGATAATGCCTGTGTTATTTTACTTTTAAAATTATATATATGTTGAATTGAGCTTTACATATTTATTTCGAAGGCAATACCAGGCTTATATATTTATTGTTTTATGTTAATCAAATCCTTCATTTTAAGCATTATTTATGTTCTAGATATTTGTACAAATTAAATTTGTAGCAGTGCCAGTTTGAAATATTAATTCTTATAATTTCTAAGACTCCGTGTAAGCAGATGCCCGCCCGCCTCTGCTGGGCCCTTGGTGGACTCGAGAGTAAAATCCCAGACACTGCGGAGGGCCTAGTTGGGGGAGGGGGTATACTGGGGGGGTAAAATACCTGGGGAGAACCAACTGGAACTAGGGGGTAGTTGAATTTCAATTAAATTAAGAGCCAAAACCTGTTTTATAATTTAAAAAAAAAAGGAAATTCATATTGTGATTGTAAAAGTAAAGTCAAAATTATGTGGAAAAACGGCCCGGATTTAAAGTTTGTAAGATACCCAGCCTGTAAACACTGAAAATACATAAATAACCTAAATGTAATTACAGCCGTATACATTGTTTTGTAAAATATGGGTAGAATGATAATTATACTATGTAAACAAAATATTTGTGTAATTCCCTTAATATTTTTAAAAATATAAAAATATATACAAATTAAGTGATCCTAGAAAACTATCATTAGTAATTTTGTTTTACTTCTTACCAAGTTTACTTGAAAAAAAAAAAAGAGAGTTAATTTTTCCCAATTTTTTTTCTAATTTAAAATTTGCATTGTAACATTACGGTGAAACTATTAGTATTCCATTACTATACCACTATTATATTATTAATGTTAAATTATAGCTTAACGGTGAATATCCTTACCTCATTAATCTAACTAGGCTTATAGACCGGATGGGTATTAGTACGCTTTGAGAGGGGTAAAAATAAAATATTTACAAAATAGTATTGCCTATTATGACTATAATTACTATATATTGTGGGTCCTAATCCCCCCTGCCTTCCTTCCACTCGCATCTAGTCATTGTCTCCTGAACTGTTGAATACATAACAAAGCGTGGTACGATGTGTTATCTACCTCTTAGCGGCGCAAGTGAGCTATAACTCTCTATCTCTCTTTGTCCATGGTCTGTAATGAGAGGATTTACCTTGGTGTGATCAATGGGGGTTCATTACTCGGGTTAATGAGGAAACAATGCACCTTATTATATAACACGTGTCCACAAGTAGTATATGGGAAATAACCACACGCTTGGGGAGGAGACTTGGGAATGTTTATACCAAAAATTAAGTGAAATATTTATTCTAATTTACTCTTGAGAATGTTAAAAAAAAATGCACTAAAATGTAATATAATATACTTCAAATATACATAATCTTTTTTTTCAAATATACATTAAACTGACAAAATTTCCAGAAACTATTTTATAAATAATGTAAATCTTATATAAGTTGTTAAATAAGTATTAGATATTAATGTATTATTTATTCAAACATTACAAAAATATACAATGGACAAGAGGGCTGAGTTTTTAAGAGATACTGTAACATTGTTATGTTACATTTACCCACCTCAGCTATTTCCACCTGATCAATCTTACTACCCGCTCCATGAAACTACGAAGAATAGCCACAAAACAATAGTAATCTTCACTATTGTAAATCCAGTCCTAATACAGTTCTTTAATTAATACGTCTCTTTCTGCCCTATACTCCTTCAACAACCACAATTCAATTTCAAATAATAATTCCATTCTATTACTTACCACCTGGATCTGCTGTCCGAGACACGAAGATTGCTCATAAGTAAAAATAAACGTCCTAATTCGGCGAGTGGGGCAAATGTACTGTGAGTACCCGCACTTGATGCTTACAGCTGACCCTCTAGTTGGATACTAGCGGGCGCAAATTCATGATAATAATTCTATCAAGACAAGATGACGTCACCTGACCTCGCCGGGGCTAACTACAGACCACTATACGTAGCAAGCCAATCGTCCGGGGAGGATTTGAAAATTAAGACACCAAATCCGTTGGGCCGAGCGGTTCATCCAATCATAGACCTGCATGCTGAATTCCCAAGAGATGGCGAGACTTCCACCTGCCCAACAACGTCACCGGCCAACTGTGGTTACCACCCCCCCTTTTGTGATACGCAACTAGCACTGTATATAACCTATGTCCATTATTGTGAAAAGATCATTCGGAGTGCTACAAGCGACCCGTGTGGTCATTTTGCTGTACGAGTAAAAGTAAAGAAGAATTAGCAGTTAAATATTTTCTAAATGTTCGGTTCGCTATATAATTATGTACGTGAAGAGTCCAGAGAGGACGGGATTGATTCAGTACGAGAATTAGTCCGTATTCACGTAATTAGATCTGAATGTGCGTTTAAACTGTTATGTTGACTGATGACCGGCACTGGTGGTCATACGGTCCGAAGTGCGACTACCGAAGGCAATGGATAGACTATATCTATATAGAAGTGCAACACTATACTGCGTCGCAAATTAGAAGACGTATAATGTCTCGCCTAACTGTACGCTTGTGCTCCATCTCTATTGCTGCCAACAACCTCTGCTCCTGTCGTCGGCCACGTGGGTTTTCACCAGCACCGCGTGAAAATGTGGACTCATCTCTATCGAGGAGACATGGCAACAATTGACTCGGTAATGAGAACATTTCTTATGTTGTTATATATTTTTGAAACTAAAAGATCGGACGTGTCAACTAATGGAGTTGACGTTGTTTATTGGACTATCTAAATATTATTGTTGAGAGACTTTACGTTATGAACTTTATACTGTGTAGAATCATATTATGTATTTACTTGGTTTCATGAATAGTCAATTTTACGTTTGCATATATCTTGTATGAATAGCTTGAAATGCAGTTATCATTTATCATTGGTATTAATCCAGTTCTTATTATTGTAACAAGAAAATTTTCAATAGTAAAACTTAGGTTTTCTTTTACTAATCCATTATTAATAAATAATAAAAATGTTTAGGATGTATTACCAAAGAATGTTTTCCTATAATCTATGTTCGCAAATACTTTCGCTGCTAGGATTGTCTAGGCCACAATGTTGATGTTATTGAAAAAACTTGCTTATTAAATGACTATTTACTTTAAAATCTCTGATTATTTCCTTACTTATTTATTTTATGTTTCACATAGCTTATGCCCCTCTATACTCGTTATGTTGTTTACGGTGGCCTTAAACTACGAGGTAATAGAGAGGGCGTAACAATACTTGTATCAAATACTGTATAGTGTATTTTAAAAACAATATCCCTATTATTGTTGATGATATGGCCAAGGCCAGAGGAATGCTACACATCATAAAGCGGTGTATTATGTTAAAATATCGACCCAAAGCTTGACAAATGTGTAGTAAAATATTTATAAAATAATGCTAGCATTACATTGAACACGGACCCAATGAATGTACTTGTTGGATATATTTGCATAATAAATCCCCCCGGAAGGTGCTTTATGAAGAGTGCCGAGCTACAATAACCTGCCCTAAGCTCACAAAAAACCGGCACAAAACACAAACATTAATTTATGGTTGGAAATGTAAGCTCTCACTGGTCAGTGTTCCAGTGGAAATCCTATTTATGAGTTCAGCGCGGGGTGGTTGTTGCGGGAACTAGCGGCTTGTTGAAACCACATTTTTAAAGCTTATAGGATTGGAGGGATACGTGATTGTATGGGGATTTAATAATTGTTTACGAGTCCATGTATTTGGTATCCTTGTCAATAGGCTTTTGGGGGGTGGGATTCAGCTACAGACTTCTATATACTTCGAGCCTGGAACTAGGATTGGTGACGTCACACGAATAGCCGGCTCACCCCTCTCTGCGCGCATGTATTCCCAGCGTAATGGATTATAATTTAATAAGAATTAAACATTACATTCTGTAAAATATTGTATTACCTGTCAACGTAAACACAGGCATGTCTTTATTTATTTCTGGTTGTGAATTGTTTTTAAAAAGGTTGTAGCATTTACATATATTTATTTAACTAGGGGAATTTGTTGAAATTATTAATTTATGTATTAATCACAACTTGTGAATGTGAGGGATGCCAGGCCTCCACCGTGGTTCAGATCCCACGTTAAACTGTAGGTCCTCCATTTCATCTCACAGTCACCCTACCATTACACATTAGCGTAAGTGCGTATAACCCAGACGGGTAGTAAGACGCGATACTAATAATAATAATAATTCCGATGTTAGCCGAGCCCTGTGGCCCAGTATAGCTTGAGGTGAAAGTTTGGGAAGAATTCATCTAGGCACTATCCAAGTTTAGTTTGCCTGTCACTTACAGGCTAACGTACTAGTGAATAAATAACGGTATATAGATTGTTACAAATGTTGCAGAGTTTTCTAAAAAAAAAAGGGGGGGGGGGAACTGATCATCATACATAAGTGTCTTTCCCACTAAAGATATTTTAACAAAATTGTCTTGGTGTTATTTTTACTGCTAATAGTAGTTATATCCACAATTATAGTGAGCTACGAATGGAATATTGGTTCTATCTGCTTTAGTAGCTAAGGAAGACTAAAATATCGCTTGTCAATGATTCAAACGAAAATACCTTGTGAGATGGCTATTCAACTCATAAACGTTCGTTCAAATCAACAAAGCCATGTTTATAACTAAAACATGGAGATACAAGTTATAATATATTTAATTTTCCAGTGTAAATTGATAGTCTATATTAATTAAATAAAGATTTTTTTAAATATCTGTATGGAGCGGGTAAAATTGCTGCCAGGGGCACTTGTGCTATGAAATAATATTTTATAGCCACCCAATTTATGTGTACAACCGAATTATAGCTTTCTTAAAGTAGGGTTATTACTTATTAATTCTAGAAGACGTGTAAATGGACACGTATTTTAAAAATTCAAGCCATATATTTTCCACTACCAGCTTTTTAGGTCTGTCGTAGCTTCGTATGTCTTATAATCTAACTTAAGACTAGGATAGGCACAGCATCCAGTCCCCGGCCGTTAATTTATCACTGGGAAAGTCTAAACCCACATTTCATCAATGACAAATTTTTTTGGTCATGCTGGGAGTCGAACCCTGGACCCTTAGCTCAGTAGACAGATTCGCTACTGACTGAGCTAAGGTGTCGGATATTTGTTTCGTAGTATTATTATAGTTATTATTTATTAGCCGTGGTAGAAATTTATACGAGATCCTAAAATGAGTCATTTTCCGAAATAGGTCGATTGACATGTTGGTGAAGTAACCCTCTCACTCTTTAATTAAAAAGAGCCAACATTTCAAGGAACGATTAAAATTCACATTTATTTGAGGTAGAAAGATGATAAAAAACTTTTCGATTTTATAAAACCAATATTTGGTGCGGAGAGTAAAGAAAGTTAATTTGTTTTTTTATAAATATGCTAATTCAATTACAATAGTCTAATAACCAGCCGAACAGAAATACCAATTTAAATCATAGCTCGTGCGTATGACTTGTTCCTTAAATTAAAGAGAAGTGAATATTTGACTGTTCCTGACTTGAAAGAGACAAGAATATGGAGTGATAGAACGAGGGACACACATGCCCACCATATGTGCACACATGCTCTACTAACATTAGATATCTCTCAGACTGTTTGGTAACATCACCGTGGATACCCGTACTGGTGGACACGCGGAATATATGTCAGGCTAATCTGATATGCTTTATTTTATTTTAGCACCGCGTCTTACTACCCGTCTGAGTTATACACACTTACACTGTATAATGGTAGGGTGATTGTGAGATGAAATGGAGGACCTACAGTTTAACGTGGGATCCGAACCACGGTGGAGGCCTGGCATTCCACACATTCACAAGTTGTGATTAATACACGTCTTGTCAGAGGTGAAGGAAGGGTTTGGCAATCAGATAAATCTGTGCCGGGACCGAGGATTGAACCCCGGACCACCCAGCACAGAAGTCTGACACCTTACTAATATACCTCCAGGTCACCCAGTTAGTTACGATTTTGATTTTAGAGATTAGGGAGGTTATATTCAGAGAGATCGTACCCAAATTTGCGTGGAAGGAGAGTGGAAAACGGTTTTGTGAAAAAAAAATATCCTTAGTACACCCGACCTAGATTCGAACCTCAATATCCTCATCATCGGCAGTCTAGTATACTGCAAGAGTAGAGCCTTAGACCAAGTGACCACCGAAGCAGGTCTCATCTAATATGGATTGCCGGTGACCGGGAGGTCAGGTTTCGTATCCTGACTGGTGGTATTGTGGATGGATTCTCACTCGCCCTCTACACAAACTCGGAGTTTCCTATAATTTTTCCTTCTCCAGCTTATAACACACACACACACACACACACACACACACACACACACACACACACACACACACACACACACACACACACACACACACACACACACACACACACACACACACACACACACACACACACACACACACACACACCACACCTTCCTCCTCCCTATTCCAATTTAAATGCGAATACCCCGGCCTGAACGTAAGACGCAGAGCTAATAAAGTCCCATAGTATGGTCATTTATCCCTCGCTACACCAAGCTATGCAGATATACCAGTAGAAAGTACAAACTGGCAACACCGCTGCGTCTGGTAGAAACCGACCTAGACTGGATTATCAGGGGTAACAACCATGCCGTGTCCAATGGCATGGATCCCACCCTCGCTGTGCTTCTCGTGCTTAGTGAGATGGGGGTATAAATAATTGTTAGGGGAGTCACTAGAGGTTGAGGGTAGGGGGGGCGATTCTTTGACTCGCCAGTTATCGAACGGTTTTCCACGAGCTTTGCGTGACTTTGTTTGAGAGAACCACACCAAATACCAAACTACTAAAAAAAACAAAAAAAAAACGCGGCAACAATGGAGCTGTGTTATGTTCCGCGCGACGTTGCCGTCTCTCTATGTCATCAATCACGTCATATACATAACAGCAGCGGCGCTATTAATACTATTCAACGTACGCGTGGTTTGGAAGAGTTTGAAAAAAACACCAACATGTCAGTCTTTAATAGTCCTCTGTTTTTCTTCAAAGGAAAAATAATTTAAGTATGTATCTGCTACCTCAGTTTTTTTAATAATGGCATTGTGCCTAAATTACTTCTTGAATATTATAGGTTCCTTACTTATTGGGGGCAGAAAAATGAATCTATTTTTACTTTGAATTAGAATATAAAGAGCATTTCAAACCAAATGAAGGACACTAAAATTATTATAAAGGAATTAAATTCCTTAAGCCACATAAAAAAGTTATCTAAATAATTTACAAATTGTTAAAAACATAGATTTGCAATTCTTTGAATAAAACACAGATTTTCGGAGGGGGGTTCATACCCCCCCTCACTGACAACGCTTGTGTTGAACATACGTACACGGCTAAATGTATTCCATTGGCATATTTTGAAAGCGCAGTCGTCGTGTCAGTATAGCTTGTGCTGTCAGCGGTTGTTCTGTCATCAGGTAACGCAGCACATAATACGTATGCATGTGAACCACGCTTCATCTATCATAGATCTAGCCGCATGGAGAAACCTGCCCGTTGTGATTTATAGCCTGATGGCTCGGCCGCCTTGTTTTCGCCGCTGCCCAAGTGAATGTATTCCCGCGCAGAATGTCATTTTGGGCGGTGAAAAGTGGACAAAAGGAGGAGATTCTGGTTTGGGGCGGGCGGTAATTTCACGTTATCAAGATCCTGACTGGCTCATTCAACGCGTGTGGAGGGCAATAATGTTCGGTAGTCAATCAAAGTCCACGACGTCCAAGGCCTGTCACCCACTGGGGGGGTATGTTTATTGCATTTTGGGATTCAGGGTGCCATCAATTTTATATAATTTGAAACGTAAAATTAGACTTAGGGAATTTCATAGAACATTAAATATATTAACTTAAAACGGTTTATCTATTTGTATGTGTTTATATTTCTGAGTGAATTATTTAATTTTGGTAATTATTAAAATGTTTTAAACTTGATTAAGGTTTACATCGTTGGACATGCGGACTTAACATACAGCTTATCTAGTCCAGTATGTCAGTATTTGGTAGGTCGGGGTTTGAATCCCAGCCGGGTGTACTCAGGTAGGATACAGTAAGACCCCATTGTCCGCGGGTAGTACGTTCCTAGATCTACCACGGTTACGTGAAACCACGGATAACACCGAACTGTTATGTAACATAAATAAATACGGTAAAGTGTACTTGATAAATTATTCCCAATAAGACATTACCAACATTATATAAAGTAATAATAGCGTGTACTGCACACTACAGACTGGTGTCAAGTAATGTACAGTACGCTACAGACTGGAGTCAAGTAATGTACAGTACACTGCAGACTGAGTCAAGTAATGTACAGTACACTACAGACCGGAGGCAAGTAATGTACAGTGCAAAGTAGGCAAGTTTGTGTTGCTGGTAGTAAGGCCAGTTCTTGCTTGGCGCGTGGTTTCAAACTTTTAAACATTTTTTTTTCTTTAATTAAAAATAAATAAAATTGGCCAACGTTAAAACGCTGATAGCTAAAGCCGTGGATACAGAATCTACAGATACAGGGGCCCTATTGTATGATTATCTAAATGGCTTCCCATCATGCCTACATGTAAATTAGGGGTAAACGTTCTATATATTCTACCTGTATTAGTAGAGTAGTTAATCTCAGACGCTCCTGATGGGCCGTAAGATATGGTGGTAAACAGTAAACAATAATAATGATAATAAAGGAAACTCAAATGTTATTTGATATAATCTAAGTTCCAAATAGTTTTGAAGCGAAATTAAATAGTAGGTATTTTCCAAACAACCATGTAAAGCAGTAAAACATAAGATAATATTATACATAAACAATCTAGATAACATTTAAGATAGAGAAAAAGACAATCGTTAGAGGAGGATACTCACCAAAGTGGAGAATCTACTTCATGTGCAAAAAAGTTTGGACCTTAATTTGCTGGTAGTTTCTGCAAACTACGCAATGAAACTTGATAATCCCTGGGAATGCTAGCAAGATTAACCCTGGCTCTGTAACGACAATCTCCAAAACTTGTAATTAGTTGTGAAAGCGAGACCCCGCATAGAGGAAAATACTCTTCAACAGAGCTGGAGAAAACTGGAGACTTAGTTCCATCGACACATTCTGGGAGGGAGGATATAAGGGTTCCGTTCACACAGTAGCGTTCAGCTGGAACAGGAATATACAGCGTGGTTAATATTTTGTTTTGTCTAGTTTTAAATGAGTGTATAGTGTTGATGTTGGAGGCAAAGCCCGAAAACAACGAATGGACTTTTTTTTTGCTCAATCCTAGGATTGGACGTTTTAAATGACCTAAGCCCGAAATTCTATTCAATTTCGTGCTTTGGCCTTATCCAAACAGCCAAACTTAGGTTTGTGTAAATACTAGATGACCAAAGTTAAAGATACTGTCTTTAGGTTAGGTTAGGCTTCAAAAAAATATTTGGTCATGTCGTCTTGATAATTTAAAATAAATTTGTAATCTCTGTCCGGTTCTGTTTGCATATCAATGAGATCCATTTGCCCCCTTGAATTCATGTTGCTGCTCAACATTGGTTGCTTGCCACCACCTGCTCAGTCTGATCGAGAAACTAACTAAAATGTCGTTTCAAGCTTGGGTCGTTTAATATTGGCACAATCCTATGTTTGGCTGTTTGGAGACGGCCAAGGCCCGACATTGATTAGAATTTCGGGCTTTGGTCATTTTAAAACGTCCAATCCTAGGATTGAGCAAATAATACGCCCCCTTGCCGTTTTCGGGCTTCGCGCCCGACATTGACATAGTGAGGGCATAGTGAGGGCATAGTGAGGAGATAGTGAGGGCATAGTGAGGGCATAGTGAGGACATAGTGAGGGCATAGTGAGGGCATAGTGAGGGCATAATGAGGAAATAGTGAGGGCATAGTGAGGACATAGTGAAGGCATAGTGAGGGCATAATGAGGAAATAGTGAGGACATAGTGAGGGCATAGTGAGGGAATAGTGAGGGCATAGTGAGGACATAGTGAGGGCATAGTGAGGGCATAATGAGGAAATAGTGAGGGCATAGTGAGGCATAGTGAGGGCATAGTGAGGGCATAGTGAGGACATAGTGAGGGCATAATGAGGAAATAGTGAGGGCATAGTGAGGACATAGTGAAGGCATAGTGAGGGCATAATGAGGAAATAGTGAGGACATAGTGAGGCATAGTGAGGCATAGTGAGGACATAGTGAGGGCATAGTGAGGGCATAGTGAGGGCATAATGAGGAAATAGTGAGGGCATAGTGAGGACATAGTGAGGGCATAGTGAGGACATAGTGAGGGCATAGTGAGGGCATAGTGAGGACATAGTGAGGGCATAGTGAGGGAATAGTGAGGGAATAGTGAGGGAATAGTGAGGGAATAGTGAAGTCATACTGAAGTAGGTGGAACAACCACCTGATCAACCTCACCCTTTCTCTTTTTAGACATCCAAAAGGGTGCTGGTCACGCAATCACGCACCTCTGATAGCACCTTACGTTGTTCATAAAAAAGTAATGTTTTCCTTTAACTTGTTCTGGTTACGTGATAATCTGGTATTGTCCCCCTAGTTAAACACATAACATTGTTTGTTCCTCTATTTCTCCGCGTCTTACTGTCTGTTCAGGCTGTATGAATATTTACACTAATGAGGAATACGAGGAAGGTGAAACTTAGAGTCATGTAAAACAAAGATCTCGAGAGTCTGTATGGATAGATCTTAGTCACGTCAGACAATGAGCCCAAGAGTCTGTATAGAAAGATATTGGAGTCATGACAATGATCAAGAGAATCTGTTTAGTCTTAGAGTCCTGTCAGACAATTATCTATAGAGTCTGTTCTGATCTTGTAGCGTTGTGTTCATATTTTAAGATTGATATTCAAATTGATATGTTTTTTCCTAAAACTTCTAGATAAAGTAGAGTGGAGGTCATAGATTGCAATCAAATGAATGATAGTAATGCTAATCAGTTTAAAGATGGTAGCCACACAAAAATCGGTCTCTTTGTTTATTTGTTCCACGATAAATGCCAACTGTATGTACCAATTTAAACAAAATATGGTGGGGTTATTCTTTGAAACTATGCTGGATATTTTAAAATCCCTCCCTGTCATTATGTGTCTACGACAAAATAAGTCGTTGCAATAAAGATAACCCGATCCACCGGATCTTGGACAAACCCACAGAAACTACCCTCTATAAACCTTGATAGGATCTGTTGATTATAATGAGTGAGACATCACATAATGAAAATTCGCACAGTAAGTTAATTTATATTTAACGAGTCGATCTAGAATACATTTATAATTGAATGTTTTATTAGTTTAAAGACGTGCCTAGCCGGGTTGTAACCAGTGGAAAGCGATACAATCTAAACCTCTATTTCAAGTTGTAAGATTCGGATTTACGATCTTTGGTGTATCTTTCTTAATGAGATTGCTTTAATGACTGTCACAGTTCTTTGGAAACAGCAAAGAATAAACTATTTAAGAGTGCTAGAGAATATTTCTAATTTAGTCTGGAGGCAATAATTACGAGTCAACGCCCTACGCTTTGTTAGGAAACAATATTCTTCTCATCTTGAGAAATCCAGCATTCACTGGGGATATACTAAAAAACTTGAAAAGGGGAGAGGTAATGGCATTTCTATTATCTTTCCTTAATTACGTAAATTAACCGGAAGGAAATGCTTACAATATAGGCTTGCTCCCTTCCATTTCTGCGAAATGTCTCCGGAAGTGTGGAGGATAATAGTATCTGTGGAAACGTTACCGAAATATCAAATGTTCATTTTAGCTAATGGCCAGAGTTGACCAAGTTTTGGTGAGGGCTAATCTGTTGAAATATATCAGGACAGCAAAATGTTTGTCTTCGCAAAACTCTTTTTTTAACAAACAAGATAGTTAATTAGTATAAACATTATCCTTTAACATTATTCAACTTAGATATTATTATTATTATTATTATTATTATTATATTATTAGCACCGCGTCTTACTACCCGTTCTGGTTATACGCACTTACGCTAATGTGTAATGGTAGGGTGATTGTGAGATGAAATGGAGGACCTACAGTTTAACGTGGGATCCGAACCACGGTGGAGGCCTGGCATTCACAAGTTGTAATTAATACACGTATTGTCAGAGGTGAAGGAAGGGCTTTTCAATCAGATAAATCTGTGCTGGGACCGAGGATTGAACCCCGGACCCCCAGCACAGAATTCTGACACCTTAACCTTAGACCGCCAGGTCACCTTCAACTTAGAACAATTAAAATAAATATTTACAGTATTTATTTATTTTAAATTTTGTTTTAGTTACCGGTATATTTTAATTTTAATCTCGCTTGCATAAAAACTTTATTTTACCTTTGTAGTTGTTTGAAAACTTGCATGATAAAATGCTTTGTGTTGCTATATATTTGAAAGGAGAGTTTAAAATTTCCCAACGATAGTAATTAAATGAATTAATATTCGAGCTTTACAAGCTCTTGCTAACATTTACATCATATTATGAAGATTCACTTTTAGCTTCTGGCAATATGTTATTATCAAAGCACGCTACATTATCAGTATAATGTATTCGTGCTAGGACCTAATAAGTATGTTTTATATGCAAGGAGAATAAACCAAATTGTATCTTTATTAATTTATGAGACTATTAAAGGGTAAAATTAAAATAAATAGATACTTAAACCAATTTTGTTAAAACTAATGGCGTAGGTAGCTAGCAAAAATACTATCACCATCTTTATATTTTATCTTGGTAATACTCTGCAGTAAATATAATTTTACTCAAAGGTTTTTTTAACTTAAAAAAACTAATTTGCTGTAAATATATAGTAAATTTAATTTAAATTACCACTGTGATAAGCACACTCAAACTACCCTGAATGGTATCAATATTCCCTCGATGGACTATATATAATACAGCTCTATCTTGTAAGCAATACCATAGTGAAATAATTTAAGGTAAGCATTTCGGGGTAAACCAAAGATATATTACCACACGGAGAGCACGCATTGAGGACAGAATTTTGTAAGCAGCTGTGGACATATCTTTTGGTAGGATTAATGAGTTCAAATATTAAGTAACGGTAATCTTAAATACCATTAACCATATTAGAGTTGAAATTAGTAAAATGATACAGTCGTGGAATGTTAAACCACGTGTGGCATTCCCGTGTTTGAATCCTGACCAGCTCAATATACGCCTTGACCGCTCTCGATAGCGCGGGCTAATTATTAGTGGATGATGGACTATATTGTCGGGCGGAAGGTAGGTACGTCTCATAATAACGTTTTATGATAAGGTACCTTTATTAATGTAGTTATTATTATTAGCACCGCGTCTTACTACCCGTTCGGGTTATACGCACTTACGCTAATGTGTAATGTTAGGATGATTGTGAAATGAAATGGAGGACCTACAGTTTAACGTGGGATCCGAACCACGGTGGTAGGCCTGGCATTCCACACATTCACAAGCTGTGATTAATACACGTCTTGTCAGAGGTGAAGGAAGGGTTTGGTAATCAGATAAATCTGTGCCGGGACCGAGGATTGAACCCCGGACTCCCAGCACAGAAGTCTGACACCTTACCCCTAGACCGCCAGGTCACCTATTATTAATGTAGTTGATTTATTAAGAATAGCTAGTTGTGTTTAACATAATATGAATCAATATTGCCTTTATAACATTTAAAGTAAAAATGTATTAATTGTGCCTGTCCCTCGTTCATCTTACAAGACTTATAAAACGTGAGTCAGAGTGCTTAATTCACCTCCGTACTGTTTTATCACAAAACCTTCACTTCCTTACTGTCTCTACAACGAGTTCCTCCTCTAGCTTGAGTCCCGGGTTTGCTAGTTAGCTACCCCCAACTCCCCCAACATCTAGGGCCTAAAAAAAATGGTCCACCAATAATATTTTAGACCGGTCACGATTTCTCAAATGAAAAGAACTGTACCAGGGTTCCACTTTTTACCTAAGAAATAGCGTAGCACATTTTGATGGGATGAGTATTTCTTTTAAGGCTATACCTTTTCATAAATAAAAGTTTTATATCAAGGAAATGAACAAAACAACTAAACCAACACATTTCCCCCTGTCAAGCTATCCTGACAGTAGGAAATGAGGCCAAACTGTCTTACTCTAAGAATGAGAGTTCTATAGAATTTGGAGACGTTATTAATAGATATAAGGTCATTTGCGTGTCAAATGCATGCTATTACTCAGTCAGTAAGTTGTTGACATCTCGCCTGCTCTTAAGGAATGTCAAATTTAGAATAAACAAATCAACAATATTTTACAAGTTGTTCTCTCGGAGGGTGAAACGTGGTCTCTAACCTTATATGACGAAAAAAACAACAACTTTGGGGGTTCAGAAAAGGTGTTTGGAAAGATATTTGTCAAAAAAAGGGATGAAGATAATGAAGATTGGAGGAGGTTAGATAATGATGAGTTATATGCACTGTAATCATCACCAGACATTGTTAGGACAGTCGCATCTCGCAGACTATGGTTGGCAGGACATGGGGTACGAGTGGAAGAATCTAGAACCATGTTCAGGGTACCCATTGGCAAACCCATGTTCAGGGTACCCATTGGCAAACCCAATGGGAAGAAACCATTGGGTAGACGTAGATAGGAGTATAGCATTAGAATGGACCTGGAAGAGATAATGTATAGTGAGGTTGACTGGATAGAACTAACTCAAGTTAGGTTGTAGTGAGCTGGACTGGATAGAACTAACTCAAGTTAGGTCGTAGTGAGGTGGACTGGATAGAACTAACTCAAGTTAGGGTGTAATAAGTTGGACTGGATAGAACTCAAGCTAGGGTATAGTGAGGTGGACTGGATAAACTAACTCAAGTTAGGGTGTAGTGAGGTAGAGTGGATATAACTAACTCAAGTTAGGGTGTAGTGAGGTGTACTAGATAGAACTAACTCAAGCTAAGGTGTAGTGAGGTGGACTGGATAGAACTAACTCAAGTTATGGTGTAGTAAGGTGAACTGGATAGAACTCAAGCTAGGTATAGTGAGGTGGACTGGATAGAACTAACTCAAGTTATGGTGTAGTAAGGTGGACTGGATAGAACTCAAGCTAGGGTATAGTGAGGTGGACTGGATAGAACTAGAGAGGGCTTGAATCGTCCTACTGACCTCTGTTTTATCCAATATCTCTGCCTTCTATATTTTTATTGAATTAACTGAAAACATCTGTAACTACATAGAATGTTACGGTTGAGCCTGGGTTTCCTAACACACACAGTATGTTACTAAATATATTCGCAAACAACTTGTGTACGTATTAGTTCTGATTTTGCTTACAATTTCGCTTCATAGTTAAAGGGGACGAAACCCCTAGACCCTGAGGGGATGAGAAGCGACTTCAATATAAGACCGAGGGTTTTAGGAAGGAAGGGGGCCTCTTTGACAGCTATTTAATATCGATCTTTCCTGAAACTCTATTACTGGCTCTTCACGTTCGATTCTGCATTATAATGTGTTATAACAAAGTTTACTTTTTTCACGGATGTGGAATGTTCATGTAAAAACGATATAAATGACGTGTTAGGACATAAGTATACACGAATATCACTTCAGTTTGTTTCTAAGTGAGATCAAAACATTTGAACTCTTAGATGTGATAGTTTGTAAGATTTGTCATTGTCAATATCATTGTGAATTACTCTTACCGCAGGGCTTGTGGACGAAAAATGTGTCGGTTTATTGTAATATGGTCTGAAGAGGATCGGGAAGGCCAAGGTTCGAATACATGATGAATGTATTGAGATATTTTTCTTAGTTATTTCTCAATTCTCTCTCCATTAAAGTTCCGATAAGCCTACATTTTATCAACATTTCACTTTCCTAATAATTATACTCAATTAGTGTGAAAATACGCACAGCTTGGAATAAGTGGTAAGGCTTGGTTCACAAATAATAAACCCGAAGCAACCTTCAGTGTTCCAAGTTGGCCGTGATAGGCGTTCTTCTAGTTTCACTATAAATATATATATGTAAAACTTATACATAAATATATATAACATATACATTATATTATTTAATGCATATAGTATACATTATTTAATATATATTATTTTATATATGTATTATAAAATATTATTTAATATATACTGTATAATACTAATTAATATAAAATACATACAGCACATGTTATATAATATATATATGATATAATATATTATTTAATATATATAATATATGATTTAACATAAAATATATTATTTAATATGTATAATATATATTATTTAATATATATAATATACATTATTTCATATATATAATATAAACTATTTAATATATATAATATATGATTTAACATAAAATATATTATTTAATATGTATAATATATATTATTTAATATATATAATATACATTATTTCATATATATAATATAAACTATTTAATATATATAATATAAACTATTTAATATATATAATATACATTATTTCATATATATAATATAAACTATTTAATATATATAATATAAATTATTTAATATATATAAAATATATTATATGAATAAAAAATATTATATATATTTATATATAAAACATAATACATTGAGTCGAAGAGCCTAGGTAGCTTAGAGTTTATATAAAACATTTTATGTTGTTACTAAAGGGCCAATGACCCTTACACACCTGTATTGCTACCTTATTCACTACACTCATACAATGGTACATAAATCAAAAATTACTGACAAATTAGAACCCCGCTCCTTAGCCACTTTCATTCCCCCTAGCAGTTAAAAGAATGTCCACCTTCAACTTTGCATTTATACGGTGCTGAAACAGGCTCTTAAGACACTATTTCCCGCACGTGTGAAAGTAATCTCTAACAAACTTGAAGCATTGCCCCTAAGGGCATCCAGGGGATCAGGTGACAAGAGGGGTGGATTTCTATTGGCTGTTACAGTTTCCATTCGTCACGCGTGACACGATGCGTTGTCGATAGATCGCACCACTTACAACTTTACAGCAATTTAAAACGCTTCTTCTTTTTCTGATTTTATTATTTTGTTATCTAAAATATACCTAATAAATAATATTCTACTTTGAGTAAATTTACTATTTTATTCAAGAGAACATAAAGTGAGCAAAAATAAATTAAGAAAAGATGTGAGACAAGGATGCAAACTATATCTGATTATGTTCAAACGATTATGTAGAAGAAGAGCTAACAGAAGTAAAAGAAAAAAAAATATTTTTAGAACTAGAATAGGAGGATATCTTATCAACCTACTTTGTTTTGCTAATTGACATTGCTGTTTGTTCCAAAAGTGAAGAGGATTACATAGATATGTATTATGTATTAATTATTCATAAAAATAAATCTTCGAACTCATAAAAAAAATTTCAGACGCTCCTTCTTACATTGATTCTTTCCTGCACAGTTCAAAGTCTCAAGGTAAAAAAAAAAAGCGTCTATAGATGAAAAGAATTGATACTATGGCGGAGTGTACAATGCAAAGAATTGTCTAGAAGGATTTCAAACTTGTTGGATATTTTGTCAGACTAGTATACAAGCTTCAACGTGTGTAGGAAACACAGACTTCCCTTCGAGACAAGTCATCAGTCTAGTTTTGAATTCTACTTTATTTACTTTTATAGAGATAATCCACGTTCGTAGAAAATTGAATAAAAAATATTATAGTAAACGGAATAAAAAAATCAGTGTAATAGAAAGTGCTATGTCAAAAAATTTTTTTTTTAAATATGAAAATGCAACCAAGGATTCAGTAGTTAGTAAGATTAATTCTTTAAGAAGTTGCTTTTAGAAATAAATGAAGAAAGTGAGGGGTCTAGAACATTCAGGTAAATAAAATATTAATTTTTCATTGATCCTGTTTATACACTGTGTCTTTTCTATAATACAGGACTAGATTCAGAACAACCCATGTATGTGTGTTAAGATTTTCTTAGGTACTGGTGATTACGATGTCTACAAACCTACTTTATGTTATTTCGACAGTTTTTTGTTATAGCAGGAAACCCTACAAGAAAATATATATGACATATGGAAGAATCAGATGATAATGAAACCAGAAGCGAAGGCGACATTAATGTAAGAGATGAAGTATTACATTTTCTTGGTAAATTTCCCTTATTTTACTCATTCTATAATATTATTAATTGCCATTACAAAATTATCTGGCCATGCAACCCTACCCTCACCGTTAGAATATAAGAGATTCCTGCTGAAGATTCTTACTGCTTCTGCAGAATCCCTGGTCTGACCTTATTGTAATCCATGAAATAATCCTGGATCTGGTCTAAGAACAGGACAAACTTGGCCATTTACCCAATATTCTTCATCCTAGCTCATGGGTGGGGTGTAAAATTCTTAACACTTTTTATTTAAAATGGTGTAGAACACAACAATCTATCACAACTCATTCAATGTGCTTTAAGTTTAAATTGATAGCTGCATGGGAAATCCTGAAACGGAAAATCATGATCCAGAATACATTTTCTATAATCCGGCGAGCTCTGGGCAGCAAATAATTAAATGTTTTATGATCAAAATTCAATTGTCTCTGGCTAAAGGCTTTAAAAAATCAGTGCTTAAAGCAAATGCTTCATCTCCTACAAATACATCCTCTGTGCCAATATCACACAAGATAAATTCATAATAGGAATTTTCAATAGCCATTAACACTAAGCTTTTACTCTTCTTGTAATTATGGAATAATGAGCCGCTTCCTGTTGTGCTTCGATGTGCTTAATATCCACAGAACCCAAACAGTTTGGAAACTGCAATTTTATTTTGTAAAAATTGGCATAAATTTTTCCACAATTGGCTTGGGTTTTGAGGAACTATAAAAAAAATTATATCATGTTATTGAAATAAAGTATCTAAACACAATAAAATATTATTATAATCAATAGAATTGTATTTACCTGTAATGAATATTAAAATAAAGTATCTAAATATATTTTTTAATTATTTAGAATAACTATCCAGGAGAAAACGATACACAACATTTTATAATGACAACGCCAGATTTTCCTGTTTCTCAATTATCTTGTGGAAGTTCTACATCCATTAGAGTCAATAAGAAAGGGCGGATGGCTAATAAACGAAATGTTGAGCCTAGTAGCAGATATATTATAATCATCCGATTGGCAACCATATTCATCATTCGGAAATCACATTGCATAAAAAATGAGAGAATAACATAAAGAGCAAGCTTTTATTTTGTCAAAAATTAATAACTCAGTCGATTTTTGAAGCTAAGTTAGGAAATTTGGACAGAAGTGCCATTATATGGACAAAAAAAAAGTTATGTTCAAGGACAAATGCCACCTACGGTTTCTAGACAGATGAAGTTGCAACACTTGCTTACAATACAAACTCTCCACACTCACAATATAATTAAAATTTGCAAGAATCACTAATTATCAGTCCCTAAACCCGGGGTTGGTAGGCGCTGTGTATGGGGTACGTTGGCGCATCTTGGATAAATCACTCACCTTGCTCGTTAGGGGCTCCGCCCCCGAACCCCCAGTGTGTTTTCTTTGCAAGTGGATGTAACTAATGTAATTCCACGTTGTTTTGAACGTAACAACTTAAAGTTACCGGTATTATATTGTATATACCGCACCGACTTTAAAGCTGCTCCGCCATTTTGAACTTTTTTCCGGGGGTAAAAATTAAAATTTTTCACTTTTTGGAATTTTCCCATCGGTTACACGCTAGAAGATATAAGTTTGCCAAATTTCAAGTTTTTTAGCTCATCTGGAAGTGGGTAAACATTAATGTCATGAGTGAGTGAGTCAGCTGTGGCTTTATAGTAGTATAACTACCACTTAAAAATAAAGACTAATCACTTCATTGAATATTAAAAACAAATTCCAAACTAAATTGTTAAATTAATAGCTGGGGACTGGATGTTGTGCCTGTCCTAGTCTTAAGTTAGTTTATAAGGCATAGGAATCCACGACAGGCCTATCCAGCTGATAGTGGAAAATATATGGCTTGGATAAAAAAACTGACCCAGGCCACAAGCTGAAACCTAATGGACGTAAAAAAAAATTAGTAAAAGTTCCTTGGAATATTTTTTAAGACAAAAGTGTGTTAATTCAAGAGTTCTAAAGTGTATCCAATATTAAAACGAAAATATGAATTATTCAAAAATCCTCTTGGATGCCATCAAGGTATTTTCAAGGAGATCTTAGCTTACAGCAATTTCCGTTGAAGATCCCTCAATTGCTGTAAAGCTACGTAAAGGATACTTTCCTCACGGCCTCAGCTGGACGCAGCCTTAATGGAACAACTCATTACATAGAATAAAGTTAAATAAAATAATAAATGTGAAACACACGTGTAGGACGAACGAACCTTAGTAAAGATAAGAAAACGTTCACCCAAAACCAAAAACTCTGGAAAAATAAAAATAATACAGGCTTTAAAGAAGAGCTAACTCTATTACAGAAAACACATCGCAGATTCTCGTTCTATTCTGAGAAAACATTATTTTCTATCGATATCTGAAATCAGTTTCCTCGAAAACGGAAAGGGAGTATCAAGTGTCTGAACAAAGTTATCTTGTTCCGCCCGCTAGATATTCCTCACTTAGCTCACGTTTCAATTTACTATCTATCACAGGTTGTTTGTTTTCTCTCATTATTTCTTTCCCTCCATCTTGGTTGGCACTCTTTTCTTCCAAGATGTCAAATGCAATCAGGTCGACCGCTACAAATAAACGTATATACGAGCAACAGTGAAACATGTCCATTTTATCCTTTTTTACAGTTCTTCGGGAGTGACTTTTCTTGAGAACTTCTAACAGCACGTGGTCGTATCCTTGAATCCTTCCCTGAATCCTTTCTTCAGAGAGAAGTATATGGTCCGATCTCCTTGGATCCACGTGTGTAAGTTTGTATCTCTGCGCAAGATCTACATGTTTAAATACACTTGTGTTCGGGCGCCAGGTAGTTCCACGTTCCCTACCAACAGTTACACTGGGTTTGATTTAGATGAAATATAACATAAATAAAAAAAATAACAGATTAATATTTAGGATCAATTTATTCCGACACTTTGGTTATGGTTATAAAATAATGAATATAGTTAATAGAAGTTGAGTTGGAGTCGACTGTGCAAGTGTTTTAACACATGTCCTATCTTTTTGCTAGTGTTATTGAATGTTTTCTCCAATGGCTTCTTGTAAATCTCACAGCATCCCCTTGGATGATTTCTAATCTCAGAAAGAAATTGGTCAACGTCACTTTCATTGGTACTTAAAAAAATAACTGCAACTCGGTTCGGAGAGATCTTTTACATTTGTCCTGTTCTTTACTGCTAGTTTTTTTAGGATCTTATATACTAAAAAGCACAATATGTGTTGTATCTTATTTTAGAAAGTGAGACCAAGTGATGCTTCAGTACGTCTTCCACTAAAACTTATAAATACTTCTAAAGATATTGTGAAATGTTTCAAACTTCCAGTGTCGAGATATTGTGTCCCAGAATGGGCCTCTATTTCTGTTCATCCTTAATCGGTGGGCGTGTATCTTCTAGCCTGGGTTTCCAGTGACGGAAATATAAGAGTTCGAATCCCATTGAGTCTACTTTGGGTATTTATTCCTAAATTATTTTCTACTCAACATGATTAAAGTACCTTTCCTAAAAATAAAAAATAAAACCCTCATCCCTACCCAATCAGTATGATTAAAATGCGTGTTACCCCCAGAATGAGTGGGGTGAATATTTTCCAATCAGAAATTTTCAAAACAGAATTAATTCGCTCATTCATATGAATTTATTATGTTATTTTGTAGTTGTTGAAATTTTGGGTAAAATGACTACCTACTGCGGCTAGCGGATGAGACGGGTCGTTTCACTGTAATTCCCACTTAGAGCTTTTACAAACATTGAAGCTTTGACAAACATGGGAGCTTTTAACAAACATTGAAGCTTTGACAAACAGTGGAGCTTTTAACAAACATGAGAGCTTTGACAAACATGGGAGCTTTTAACAACAGTGGAGCTTTGACAATATTAGAGCTTTTAACAAACATTGGAGCTTGACAAACATGGGAGCTTTTAACAAACAGTGGAGCTTTGACAAACATTAGAGCTTTGACAAACATGGGAGCTTTTAACAAACAGTGGAGCTTTGACAAATATTAGAGCTTTTAACAAACAGTGGAGCTTTTAACAAACATTGGAGCTTTGACAAACAGTGGAGCTTTTAACAAACATGAGAGCTTTGACAAACATGGGAGCTTTGACAAACAGTGGAGCTTTGACAAACATTAGAGCTTTTAACAAACATTGGAGCTTTGACAAACATGGGAGCTTTTAACAAACATTGGAGCTTTGACAAACATGGGAGCTTTTAACAACATGAGAGCTTTTAACAAACATTGGAGCTTTGACAAACATGGGAGCTTTTAACAAACAGTGGAGCTTTGACACATATTAGAGCTTTTAACAAACAGTGGAGCTTTTAACAAACATTGGAGCTTTGACAAACAGTGGAGCTTTTAACAAACATGAGAGCTTTGACAAACATGGGAGCTTGACAAACAGTGGAGCTTTGACAAACATTAGAGCTTTTAACAAACATTGGAGCTTGACAAACATGGGAGCTTTTAACAAACAGTGGAGCTTTGACAAATATTAGAGCTTTTAACAAACATTGTAGCTTTGACAAACATGGAGCTTTTAACAAACATTGAAGCTACGACAAACATTAGAGCTTTTAACAAACATTGGAGCTTTGACAAACATGGGAGCTTTTAACAAACAGTGGAGCTTGACAAACATTAGAGCTTTTAACAAACATTGGAGCTTTGACAAACATGGGAGTTGCCCTGTGATGTAGTGGTCAGTGCGCCTTGCTACGAAACTAGGTGTCTCTGGTTCGAATCCCTGCTGGAACCTTGGGTGTATTTCTCTCAAGGGGAATTACGTTAGCGATCACCAGGGTTAGTTAATCAGGCTTAAGTTAGGTTTAAGATTCCACTGGCCCACATTTCTGTATTCAATATCGTCTCATTGCGGTACGAGTAGAAAACCTCCATGGGTTATACAATAAATAATAGAGTGTTTTTGAAAATATTATGAAATTTATTTGAGCCCTTGTCATATTTTAAATTTGAAGTATTTGCTGAAAATTATACCGGATAAGCTTGAAAATTAATTTTGTCTTACTCACCTATTTGATCTAATTGTTTAAATTGTAGTTCAGGCTGTGTGGAGAAAAAAGATATTAAAAATGTTTTTCAACTCGACAGTACATACGACCTAGACAAATGTGTTGATTTAAGATGTTATAGCCGCGCAATAATATATTTAAATATATCTTGGCTTGTCCTTTCCGATGATTTACCTGAATGTGCCCTATATTATATTCTTCAGTAAGATAAACACGACTTAGACCTTATTCCCTGTGTTCCATCGCCCAAAGATGAATTTGAAAAAATGTGGCTTAATGTCCTCCGCTTCATGAGTTTGAAGCGTCTGACCAAGTGGGAAGAATAATGCTTCATTTTGGTGT
The DNA here is from genome assembly GCA_033556935.1 of Timema podura. Lineage (NCBI taxonomy): Eukaryota > Metazoa > Arthropoda > Insecta > Phasmatodea > Timematidae > Timema > Timema podura. Next base: position 1,847,461 of record JAVRXN010000004.1, on the reverse strand, counting down.
GTCAATGGTTTGAATGGTAATGGAACTTTGTGAGGATGTGGCCAAGTCTCGAGGGAGGGAGAGTGAATGGCGGTGAAAATAGTCCAGAGAACGGCTCCGGTAAGTTGGGAGGGGTCCTTTCACAGATGGGAACAAGCTTTCACTCTTCAATGGAAGAGAAGTGAATGAAGGTCAGACAAAAAGATGCTTAGCGCTGGCAGAAATGTCAGTTGAAGACCGACTTTTGAAACTCCTTCTGAACAAAGGTGTACTTAGAGGTGTGTGAGTGTGTGACGTGAGCTTGTCCAAGCGAGGGACGCACACATGTGAGATGTAACGAGATGATTGTCACGATTGGTCCATGGACCACTTGGCTTTACAAACCGTGTTTAGAGCAATCAGCAGTTTTACGTGAATTTCTTACTCAACAAGAAATAGTTAATTAAACGTAATTTTATTATGAGAGAAAATTCATCAAAATTGTATTATACATTTAATAAGCTTAAAATAACCAAATAGTTAATCAAACGTAATTTTATTAGGAGAGAAAATTCATCAGAATTGTATTATACATTTAATAAACTTAAAATAACCAAATAGTTAATTAAACGTAATTTTATTATGAGAGAAAATTCATCAGAATTGTATTATAGATTTAATAAGCTTAAAATAACCAAATAGTTAATTAAACGTAATTTTATTAGGATAGAAAATTCATCAGAATTGTATTATACATTTAATAAGCTTAAAATAACCAAATAGTTAATTAAACGTAATTTTATTAGGAGAGAAAATTCATCAGAATTGTATTATACATCTAATGATCTTAAAATAACCAATAAAATAAAATAAATCCATGGTAAAAATAACTAAAATAAATGGCTATGTTTCATTTATTGACGTTTTTTCTCAACATTATAGTTAAAAAAATTAAATACTTTTATAAAACTAAGACTCATAAAAGTTTTTATCGAATTTTTTTTATCAGAAAAAACTAAGTTCAGCTAATACAATTCTGTTTATATATTGGATATTAAACTTTATTTTTAATTTCTACCAATACAAGATAGACACCTACTTAGAAAATAAAATAGCGATTAAAATTATCTTATGTTTAGTCAATAGCGATATGAAGGGTTCACTCTAACCCTTTGTAAATTAGTACACAGTATTATGTTTTAATAAAGAATGGCTTAACAAATGCTCAATTAGATTGAAGGATAGTTAAGTTAATATTTTGCAAACTGTCGTTACTTCTTCAACCTGTGAACCTATGTGTCAGGATGGCCTAATGGGATGGGTAGTCAGCGGCCAATAGTTGTGGGGTTTGGTTGGATCTTGTTTACTGAAATAGATTAATTACTATACGAGTGTATAAATGGAATGTAGGTTTTAGAATAAGTTGAAAGATTTATGAAAAAGGACTTCGTTCTGTCAATGTCCCTGCTCAGCAGTTCTGCGTCCTGACCTACCTTCGGTGGTATAGCTCTGATTAGTGTATAACACACGGATGCTTGACTATGCGCGGCTGTTATATAACTTAAGACTTTCAATATGATTTGGAGGCTGACACCTCCGTAATGAACTGGACTAAAGCTGTGGGATATTTTCCTCACAAGCTACGGTAGCTCGGCAGCTGAGTATGTAAAGCACTTCGAAGTCGTCCGTTTAACAGCTGGCTTCCTTCCCGGCCCCTCTTTTTTTTTTTTCGAAAAAGGTCTAAAACACACTGTTATATACCACCAGAAGAGGGATGTTTTCCCTAAGCTACTGTTTACTGTGTTGTGCTAACTTGCAAAACAATCTCTGTTTTAGAAACATAACTTGGTGCGCGCGCACAACTGCTGATGTAGAACAATTGACAGTAGTATTGCTATGTCTCACGCCATCCTTACATTCCGTAACAAATAACGAGTTTTAAAGACATTTACCCCCGTAATTTTTAAGGACATGGACAGTTTTCTCCTTGTGACCAAGATACACGTGATTTTAGTTATAATTGAACTTCTAAATATTTTATTCTCTGGAGCCTTTATTATTTCAGATTGTTCGACTAACTCTACAAATCAAGACATATTCATAAATAAAAGAAAGGACAATAGTTACCTGTTTACGGTCTTACATCACAGAAAGTGCTTGCCATTATTACCGGTGCAGTGCCGCGCACCTAACTTCTATGCAACCTGTTGTACACGCATGTTTGAACAGCTTTACTCTCCCGGTGATGTACACTGAAACTATGAACACAATTTAATAGTATTTGCATAGTTTTCTGGATATAAGTGTATGGGAATTTTGTGATACTTTTGGCTCAAACAAGCTATATGTTCAGTTCGGGCTGTGAGCTTCCGAACAACCTGTATAATTAATTGCTAGTGAATGGCATCGTGTGGACGATCTCTCCCTGCCATTGTCCAATACACACTTCCCCCCAAATCTGTGCGCTACTCCGTGTGGTATAACTCGCAGGGGGAACTGTACAACTGTCGGTGCGTCAAGAGGGGGAGGGAAAGAGGTGGAAGGGGATAATATGATTTCTGGTGCAATTTGTCTGTGGTGTTCCAACATGTCTGTGTCAGAAGTCAATATGGACATGTGTAACTAGGGCTAATTATTAGAGTAACAACGGCCTATCTCTCCAATTTATTGAGCCTTTGCAACATTCTCTCGTCACTTTGTAGGAAGACGTCTGTGTGTTATAACTTTTAAAACAACCAACATGTTTCATCCATACATATTCTTAAGATTAAGCTTAAAATTAAGCTCACCCCAAATCCTAATCATATGGAGGCGGCAATTTTCAAAACTAAATAAACATGATTAATTTGAGACTAATACGCCAACAACCTCCACCATTTGTATTTACAAATACATGTTGGGAAGTTTATAGTAGAGGAGTCATGCTAAACAAATAAAATGAACTAAAACAGATGATTGCATTTAGAGTGGTATAAATTTATCAAATCAATAAAACCTAATGGATTAACAAAAGGTTTATTTTATCCACAATATAGTCCTCTCTATGATCATAAACGTTGTATATGTTTTGTTTCTCTTAGGCTCGTAATAAAAAGTTATGGGTGTAGATATATATATCATAATATTGATCTTATTTTATTTTCTAAATGTAACAATGATAAGGCTAAATTTCATAATATTACAGATCTAAATTATTATTATTGTATTGTTTCAGTTTAATATAATAGACTAATATATACACTCTCTCAGAGAAAATACTGGTATATACATCTCTCTTTGGTCCTCTTAGATAACGTCTCCAGTAGAGTTGTGTTGATGTTGTGTCTATGATATCGTCAGAGGAATGCCCAACATGTACGTCTATTTATCTAGCAGTGCCGCCGAGTGTAAAGTTATGTTAGTATAGAGCTACTGTCCGCATAGCTTACTTGTATCGCTAGGTTGCTGTACCTACTCTCGCTAGGGGCACTGCGCTGATGGCGTACTTCCCAGCAGAGGGGAATTGTCTCCCGGGGTGTGTAATGAGGGGGGATATAGTCCTAGAATATACAGTCCCCCATGTACCTGGGACGTAGCGAGTGAAAACAAGGGCCTGCCATGGTTATAGCTTTGTGTAAATAATGGTAATGTTGGATATTGTGTACAACTTAGACTATGATTTGATAGTTTGGAGCCTTTAATAGGTGTTAATATTGCTAATTATAAAATATAAGCTAAGCACATGTCCAATCTTTCGTTACCGGGCCGAGCATCGTCATTGAAGAGATGTCATTTCAACTTTTAAACTATTATAACACAAATTTATCATTGATTTATTTAACAAAAATAAATTATCATTAACACTAAACAAGCCCGCTTCGGTGGCCACGTAGTCTAACGCGCTATTCTCGTGTTGGACTAGACTGCTGATGAAGGGTAGATACATGTTCCAATCTCAGTCGGTTGTAATGAGGTTGGTTTTCACAGAAATGGGTTTCCACTCTACCTCCACGCAAATGCGAGTATATTTTATCTAAATTTAACCTTCACTATACCTAAAACCACGGGTGTAATTAGTACATAAAAGTATAACCCAAACAGGCGCTAAAAAAATATTTAAAAAATTTATTTTTAAATCAAGTTGGACAACCTTTTTTATAATATATCTTCATCGAATTACGAGAGAAGATTTATCATGGACGAGGACAATAATTAATAAATATCTGTGTATTGTGTAAGATCAAAACTAAAATAATCATATCTTACGTTTACGATGAAATATTTCCAAAAATCATTTTAAACAATTTTTAATCAACACAAATTAGCTTACATACGTTTCGACATTTTAATATACAATTTTTTTAGAACTATTTGAATAAGATATAGAGGACGTATAACGTACTTAAGCTAGCATTAGAAAAGAAGGTTCACAGTAAAACTATAGTTGATTTTTCTAGATTTCTTTTTTCTTAGTATTAAACACATTTATCTTATGCCAGTTATTGAGTGATTGGGAAATAATATAATTGGCAGGGTTTTTATTTCAATTATAATTGTATATCCGCTATGATACATTCGTATATCCAAGACTATTGCAACAACAGCCGACCTGATAAAACCATTTTGAGCCACTGATAAAAACAATCACCGTAGATGGATTCATACCACAATCTACTGGTCCAAAGTCAAGCAGACTCGCATTGATATAACTACATCTTGCAATAAATACTTATTTTTAAACTAAAATACACATTACACATGTATAATACGAGGTGACAAAAAAACACTAAATCAAACCATTTTATACCAAGGGTTCGTCAATATTTTAAACTACATTAGAAATATCATAGAAAGAAAGTTGTTGGTGACTAACTTTCAGAAAACCATATTGGAATATTAAATTAATTTAGTTGGAAAACGATTTAATTATATAATTAATACATTTCTCATCATTTAATTAAGAACTTATCCCGTGGTGTAGTGGTCAGTACACCTGGCTACGAGACTAAGGGTCCCGGGTTTGATTCCCGACTTGTACCTTGGATATTTTTCCCCATAAGGGTATTTACCCCAACGGTGGTTTGGTTAGTTAGGCTCAAGTTAGGTTAAAGGGTTTCTTCTATTTCCACACCCCTCATATTCACTATCACCCTCATACTCACTATCACCATGTAGTACGATTAGTACATTCGGGCGTCCCCTGGGCAACGGTACTTCAGTACTGGATAATCTTTCGACAAATTTGGCTACGAGTGATCTAGCCCAGACGCGCAATATTATTATAATTAAATAATTGCTTCCTGAATGTAAACAAAAGAGAATTATAATACTTTTTTAAATGTATTATTTTCTAAGTGAAGTTCAGAGAATTAAAAAAAAAACCCAACAAATATACCATCTTATTCGCAATTTAAAATGCTTTTTATTATTTATTTCTGTCCTTTAACATTCCACGTTTTAGTATGTTTGTTTGTTGGTTTGTTTTTGACTGACCAATCTCCCCCTTTCCAAGGCTAATTTCCAACTGTTCGGTTGAAGGCGACATTGCGGTTAGTGACGCTGATTGGATTGATTATCCTTGTCCTGGTATGCGGCGAATACCCCGAGACCACTTACTCTCCAAACTTCGACCCCCAAATTTCTTTCACTTGCTACTTTACAGTCTCCGCAGGGAAATCAACTAACATACAGAGGGAAATTTATGTTCCAAAACATAGCTTTCCATTCAATAGCAATAGCTCTAAAAAAAACAGGAAGGTGCAAGCTTTAGGACGCGTTTTATCGAGGGCTGGGAAGTTGTTAACTTTGTTTCAAAATACTATAAACCCAGTGGGGAGTAATTTTACTGACTTATTCTCCGGAAAACTTGGTGTTTTATTTCAGTAGAGAATTGTTGACAGATTTACCTTTTTCTAAGCACAGTTACATTATTCCAAATTGACCGATAAGTTTATACGTTGCTTTTTCAAATCGTGTCGGTGTAGTAAATGATTTGTAAATAAATTTCATAAGATCTAATCAAAGCTATGTCACTATATTTAATTTTATAGAACAGTAAAACTTATATTTGAAATAATTAATTAATTCATTAATTTTAGCACCGCGTCTTACTACCCGTTCGGGTTATACGCTTAAATACTAATTACACTAATGGATTTGGAATTGGGAAGGTTTAATTTAGATGAAGTGAACCCGCATTTGCGTGGAGAGAGAGAGAGAGAGAGAGTGGAAAACCATCTTAGGAAAAACCACCCCCAGTTCACCCGACCGAGATTCGAACCTCGATCTCCCCGTCCTCGGTGGTCTGGCTCAACACGACTGGCGCGTTAGCCAACTACGCCACCGAGGTGGGTTATTTGAAATAGCCATCGTATTAAATCAAAGTAATAATCAATAATAAAAAACCCAGTTAAAAAAAATTGTGTATTTACTTCAAACTTATCATTTAGTGTATTCCATTGAACTTAGGTTTCAGAAAAAAAAATATTGGTCAGTTAAAATTACAGGTTTGTTTAATTGTCTAAAATTATCATTAATTATTGATATTTAGTTTGCTCTATATAGTTTTCCCAGATAAGGTTTGAGCGTTTATCTCAAGTGCTTACAGTTCACCGTTCGAGTCATTGTTGATGACATAGCTTATAATATACCGTGCAACAATCAGGATTATTTCAGTATGGGTGGACATAAGGCAACAGACTGTTTCTGTGTCAAAACTACTCTCGGAGTTCCCTAAGCAGATACTTATCCCCGGATAGAATTATACTGATAAAAATAAATGATACGGCGCACCACTCACGTTCACCCGCTTTTATCTTTAAAAAAATACGGTCTAGGTGGTAAGGTGTTGGACTTCTGTGCTGAGTGTCCAAGGTTCTATCCTTGGTCCCGGCACAGATTTATCTGATTGAACAAACCCTTCCTTCACCTCTGACAAGACGTGTATTAATCACAACTTGTGAATGTGAGGAATGCCAGGCCTCCACCGTGGTTCGGATCCCACGTTAAACTGTAGGTCCTCCATTTCATCTCACAATCACCCTACTATTACACATTAGCGTAAGTGCGTATAACCCGAACGGGTAGTAAGACGCGGTGCTAGTAATAATAATAATAATAATAATAATAATAATAATAATAATAATAACTTAAAATATACATTTACTTAAAACTCGTAAGATTTGTGAAATGAAATAATAGGATTATATATTGTTGCAGAAACAATCCACTAAAATAGCATAGATTAAATAATATACACTCTTACAGAAAAGTTTAAATGAGAGAAATATTTATATCCACCAAAGAGCATAACAATCGGTTTCGATAATGTCAGAGCTCCATGAAATATATATATATATAGTCTTATACCTCAGAAACTATTGGCTTGTAAAAAAATACAATCAAAAGCACCTGATGTTACCCAGGGTAACGACACAATGCTTAATTTACAAGGATAAGTTATTAATATTAGCGAAGATATGATCAAAATTGTAAATTTATGCTTATGTAAAGTACCCTCACAGTCACGTTTATGGGAAAATGATAACTGCCATTTTGTTTTTAATGCCAAGCAATACCTGGATACAAAATATAATCAAAATCATTAGAATGGATTTGGAGAAGATCTTTCCCTTGGTATCCATCAGTAAACTACCCTTAATTTTAGAGTTATATATCTAACTCCAAAAACCCTTCGGCATAGCCCATTTAAAACCCTTTATAACATTTTAGCCCAATCTGTAAAATGGTTTCGGCTCTAGCCCGAGGTAAAGACAGACAGACAGATGTCATCGTGAAAACAGCTTTTATCGGTTTGAGGGGGTCATGAAACTTCGATGATTAACAAAATCTTTAGCTCGAATTTTTTGACCATCACATTACTTATCTCTCAGAGGGTTCGAGAGATAATAATAAAACCAACAGAAGAGACAGCATATCTTCATGTTTTTACCGCGTTAATGTGAAGGCAAACAAACTTACCTCACTTGGTTACACTATAGTATAGCTCAGAAGATTGGGCCATAGTGTAGCCAGACAGCGCGAGCATATTAGGTTTACCCGCCTCGGTGGTGTAGTTGGCTAACGCGCTAGTTGTGTTGAGCTCGACCACCGAGGACGGGGAGATCGAGGTTCGAATCTCGGTCGGGTGAACTGGGAGGGGTTTTTCCTAAATGGTTTTCCACTCTCCCTCCACGCAAATGCGGGTTCACTTCCTCTAAATTCAACCCTCCCAATTCCTAATCCATTAGAGTAATTAGTACTTAAGCGTATAACCCGAACGGGTAGTAAGACGCGTTGCTAAATATTATTAATATTATTAGGTTTAAAATAGTAGGAAAGTAATTGTTATCATTCATATAATGATTTGAGATTTCTAAACTTTCATTTTATTTCTCAATTATCTTATTTGATAGGTATTTCGAACACATTTGTTACTATGTATATTATATTAGCCATCTTAAATGCTACACTCAATCATGGACAGTAACTAGGAATATCCACACTTCAGTGCATGGGAAGAGTTTAGCTATAATACATTCAGTGCATGGGGAGTGTTTAACAAGCTGCGAGACGAGTCTGTCTTCTTTAAACCACTATCTCTGATAAATCCAGCTAAACTAGGTAAGTGACTTGCCAGTATTGTGCCAGACGTTGTATTGCGGCTAGCTTCTTTTACAATACGCATAAGACCGTGAGGTTGGTAGTTTGGGACGTTTGTAACTGTACAGGGGACCTAAATTATAACGTTCTTTAAAAGCTGGATATGACGAAGTAAATAAAATAAAAAATTAAAATAATAATAATAATTTATTATTATTATTATTATTAGTAGTAGTAGTAGTAGTAAAAGCAATTAGTTGTAGTAATAGTAGTAATAGTAGTTTTTATTGTATCAGGAGTACATATTTTTAATCATTAAACATGATCCAGTTAAACACAATGTGCTTGTCAGCTGGTGCCTCACCATAAATATCATACATACATGTCATAGTGTAAATATATAATAAATACATTTCATTCCTTAGGTCTATTCTTACACTAACATAATTCTAACACTTAATTTAGTTCTTTAAATCTATTACATTTTATATTTTATCTAATATTCGAAAACCAGTCTCGAGTCCATGTCATAGCTTATTTTTCATATTAGTCAATCTAGTATTATTATTTCATTAAGTATGTGAGCCAATCAGCCATTTTTTATTTCTCTTTTAACTTTTGATAATGTATCCATTCACAAAAGTGTATCCGGTATCATGTTAAATAGTGTTGGTAGTATTATATTCATGTGTTGTTTTCCGTATTTATTTATGTATAAAGGTATGTTGTACTGTCGTTTTCTGGTGTTGTGACTGTGAGCCTGTCTTACTTTATATGTTTCTGAATATTAATAATGAATTATTATTTTAGAGTTGTACATGTTTTTTACTGTCAATGGTTTCCACTCCTTATTCTTGACATTGGTATTATTGTTGTTTTCACTCAATATCTTATGAACTTTGATTTTAATATTTCTTAATTGATTTAAATATAGATCACTTGTCTTTCCCCAGGAAGTAATACCATAGCCTAGATGTGATTCTATTGGCGCGTGATACACTATTTTTAGAATATCAAATGTAACATATTGTTTTAGTATACATATATTAACCATTCCCGCTCTTAGCTTCCTACACATTATGTCTATGTGAGTATTCCATTTCATATGAGAATCAATCATTAGCCCAATATAATTATATGTCTCAACTTGCGTGAATGTTAAATAATTACACGGTCTTATATTATGTAAACAATCTAAGCAATGACCTTTTATATCTAATTTATACTTTATAACATGCAGTAGTCCGATATACATTTTTTGCGTTTTTTTAATGTTGATTATTAATTTATTATCGTGAGTACAGTTTTGTATCGTATTAAAGTCTTCCTGCAACATTTGTTTAGCTCTATCTACAGTTTTGTGCACCGCATACAGCATTGTGTCGTCAGCATACATACATATATCACAGTTCTGGAAACAGTTTTCCATTGTTCTTGTATAGATTACATATAGTATTGGCCCAATAATAGAGCCTTGTGGTACTCCGATATTTATACCCAATTCTTCACTTCATATATTATTTATTTTAACTATTATTTTCCTATTTGTTAAGTAATCTTTAAGCCATTCATAAATATTACCTTTGATATCAACTGTATAAAGTGATTCTTGTAAAATATCTTTATCTAACGTATCAAACGTTTTCGACATGTCTATAAATGATATAGCTATCTGTTTGTTTTCGTTTAATCTCTCTCGCATTTCATCAGTAAAGTGTGTAAAAGTATTTCTGTAACTTTTTTTTTTTTTTGATTCCGTATTGTTTTTGGTCAGTCATTTTATATTTATCTAAATAATTTATCAAGTAGTTGGCAACATATCCTTCCATTATTTTTCCTAAAACTGGTAGAATTGCTATCAATCTGTAATTTACATAATCTAATTGCTTCCCTTTTTTTTATATAAATTTGTTTAATAATTGCGATTTTAAGTTTTTGCGGGATTACACCCTGTTGTATACTTAAATAATTAGTTTTGTTATCAACGGGGTGATTTGGCTGTTGATAGTTTTCAAGTCTTTAATTCTGATTTTATTTATTCCCCTATTTATATCTAATTTATCAATAATGTATTTTATTTTGGAACATGTAACCCTAGGTATTAGTGGTGGTAGTAGGAGTAATTTGTTATACAATAGACGTTTGTAACTAATTATTTCAAATCTTGAATTAATTTTCTTGTTAAATCTTTTATATCCACGTTGATTTATTTTAAAAAACCATCACTTTAATTTCAAACTGCTACCGGGGTTATTCGATAAATCCCACATTTACTAGTAAACTCTCAAAATAAAATCAATTTAAGTTTTTTTAATTAGTGTGTATAGTGAATTTGACCTACAATTATTTAAATTTCCACAATAATGAGTAAATTTCCTTTTATATCGACCTCAATCAACCTTAGCATACTGAATTCAGAGTTCATTAAACTGTCAAAGATATTGTTCGTTTTTCTCAATTAATTGTTCAGAAAAATGTAATAACAATTCAATTTAACTTTTGTTAAGTCATTAATTATTACACTATTTTTCTCTAAATGATATTATTTTACTAACAGTTTAATTATAAAATATATTATTTGTACCAAAGTGTCCAAGATAACTTTTGTCCCCTGTAGAAGAAGCCGCTCTGGGTCACATCGTAATTAAGAAGGACACAGGAGATGACAGTGGTAACCAAGAACACACGGTGGGCAAGAAGAAGGAGGGGGTGGGTAAGGAAGGGATAAGAGGGGAAAACTGTGTGGTAAAAAGTTGTAAGGGGCTGACCCAAAAGTTCCAGTCTAGTGTCAAGGGGTAGAACTTTCTGCGATGGCGCTGACAGTTTCCAAAAGAGTCGAGTGAAGTGTTGTGATCTAAAGGCAGCCATTAACTAAATTGGCAGTTCGAAGACGGGACACACGGGGAAAAAATGTTTTTGGAACGTTCCATTATTTAAAAAAATTTTTAACTAACTTAATGTAAAGATAGAAGAACTCTGATTTTATGTTCTCCATACCAAAAGAAAAAAAAAGTTTTAGCTAATAATAGATATCTGCAATCTTATTTATATATCGTCTTAACCATTTCTGTCTATATAATTTGTTTATTTTTGTGTTTATATATATATATATATATATATTTAAAATATGCTATGATTGTTTACAAACTAGCCCTTATATTTTAATATTTTAGAGTTGAACTATTTACTTAATGCCATACAACTACAATAACCTATGGGAGTACACTTTCACTAGCAAAAAAAAAAAAATATTTTTTTATTCATACTTCGAAGGCACAAGGGGTTGATCCCAAAGTAAATTGATGTGCTAATTCCAAAAATGTCACTAATTATTGTGTCTCGTCTACATCAAAATATATACTCAAATTTAATTTTCTAAATTAATCACCAATTTCTATTACCATACAATTATACATGTGATATACAATATTTATCATTTACTTTCTCTCGACACCTTGGAGAGAACGTATTGTGATCGTCATAAAGATTCAAACTCGAGATTTTGATAAATGTTGACGCTCAATGACCCCCTGAAACAATAAAAAGTTGTTTTTCGCAATGCCGTCCGACTGTCTCTGTCTGTACCTCAGGCTAGAGCCGAAACTATTTTACCGATTGAGCTAAAACTTGGTATCTAGGGTTTTCATGAGGCTCAACTGAGGGGTGTTTAGGGTATTAGATATCTAACCCTAAATTTAAGGGTGGTTTACTAAAGTGCAAGAAGAGAAAAATAAAACAGATTTTTTCAAAATTCACTTTAACTATTTTGATTAAATTATATATATATATATATATATAGACACTCTTTATCAAAAGAGGCAAAGATTGTCGTAAATAAAAGTGTGTTAACACCAACGTTGTTTTATGATTGAAGCGTGGGTTTGTCAGGAAGAACACAAGAGCATCGTGAATGTGGTTGGAAGGAAATATCCAAGAAATGTGTGTGGAAAAACTTGTATGGACAGAGTCAGTAATGAATGGGTGCTGAAGGAGTGCGGTTTGAAAGGGCATCCTATAGGTCAATGTGAAATAAGTGACTTGGTCACATTGAGAGGATGAGTGTGGCTCGAGTGACGAAACAAATATATGAAAGTAAAATTTTATGGATCAAAAGGAGAGGTAGGCCATGTAAGACGTGGCTAAATGTTCTAAACGAAAGTGTGAAAAAGAGAAACATTAAGAGTTTTAAGAATAAAAGGCATGCATGACTCGTGTATGGATGATGTTGAAGCGAAGGGAGTATGTGAGGAGAAGGAAGTGTGGAAAAATTAGTGAGGACGGATTAATTTTTTGAGTTATATGCACAGTTTATTGCCTACCCGGTAAGAGAATGGTGTGATTAGGCATGTATGTTATTATGTATATATGTATGTCTATATGTTATTATTGTAAACAAAATGTCGTTCTAAGTAATATTTTGTTCAAAAGTTTCAAAAAATTATGTAATTTATATGAATTTATTTAAGGCTTAATTAAATAATTTCTGTTTACTATTTTAAGGTTATTTGGAATAGAGCACTAGGTTAAATCATGGTTTACATTATTAGGGATGGCCAGTACACTTACCTTGGTGATACTGGAGTAGAAATTGTTTAGATAGAACACTATAGAACACACAGACACATTTTTAAGGACGAGCTTTCACTGTCACAGACACTTCATCAGGTCAAGAGAGTAGACTGATGCTCCTGGTTGAACTGCAAGGTTGATTGTCCACAGCTGACTGTTTTTAGTGCCATCTATACAGTGATATCATAACTGAAAAACAGTCAGCTGTAGATAGTCAACCTTGCGATACAACCAAGAGCATCAGTCCACTCTCTTGACCTGATGAAGCTGTTTGTGACAGTGAAAGCTCGTCCTTAAAAATGTGTTTTTAAATAATTTCTACTCCAGTATCACCAAGGTAAGTGTACTGGCTATTCCTCCTAGTATAAATCATGTTTACTATTTTAATAATATATTCGAAAGTATATTGTGATTTTCTAACGTAACACGTTCACTGGTGTTTTTGTTACGGGGTTGAAAGGGTTATTTTCCCGTAATACAATGTCTGAAGTCGACTAATGTAAATGCACCGAGATCTTCATTTGATAAACAACTCCAGAATCTCTGTGAGGTTATTTTGAATGTTGGTCTAGTGTCATGTTTCTAACCCCACCCTCACCCCCCTTTTCTCCCCCACAATATCGCGACCCGCAGCTATCTTCCACCTTCTCCCTTAGTTCACTCGCTGCTCACCAGACCTTGCCTCTCCAACTTAACGCCACTAATTTGCCAAATCCCTAGTTAACGATGTCGAAGTGGAGTGGAGCAGAGAAGAGGGGAACTGGGAAAGGATTAAGATATGAAAACGTGTTATTAAGGGAAGGAAAAAATGTAAGGGAGGGAAATTTGATGTCGGAATAGTGTCGGCCCTTAAGAAAACTCTCAACTTTACAAACGTTCCTATGGGTGACCTAAAGGTCTAGGGGTAAGGTGTCGGACCTCTAGTGCTGGGGGTCCGGGGTTCAATCCTCGGTACCGGCACAGATTTATCTGATTGCCAAACCCTTCCTTCACCTCTGACAAGACGTGTATTAATCACAACTTGTGAATGTGTGGAATGCCAGGCCTCCACCGTGGTTCGGATCCCACGTTAAACTGTAGGTCCTCCATTTCATCTCACAATCACCCTACCATTACACATTAGCGTAAGTGCGTATAACCCGAACGGGTAGTAAGAGCGTGTGTGAGATAATAATAACTGGTTCTTATTCAAATCTAGAGATATAGCCGCCAACAATAAACTTGACATACACCAATCTGTATTCTGAGGACACCATCACAACACCAATTTAATGTTTCAGACTACATCAGACTTGTGATGGACCATTAGTATCACTTGTATTTTTTATCTCATTCTATCAAGTACTTAAATCACAAAATACTTCTTGCTAGACTATTATATTATTATTTATTTATACATTATTAATATGTCATTGTTCTGTCTTATCTGACCGACCTAAAGGTTTTGCCATTGGTAAATTTATCTCAGATGGAATAATTGATCGGATCACATTTATTTTCCATATATATTTTATTATTTATATAAGAGAGAGAGAAGAGTAATGAGAAGAGAGATGAATTGTCGATATGTCTTTAACATTACAAAACGGCGTATCTACTTTTTCCATGAAAATGACTTTGAGGGTACGTTACATAACAATCAATGTCCAATATTTTGGATCACATCTCCAAAAATATATTGAGAATACGATAGGATGTTCGGAAGCTCATAGCCCCAAACTGCGCATATAATTTTTTTGAACCAAAAGTAATACAAAATCCCGATACACTTAGATCCGGAAAACTATGCTAATACCATTAAATTGTGTTCAAAGTTTCGCGTGAAGCGCAGGGAGAGCAAAGCTGTTCAAGCATGCGTGACAACAGGTTGCATAGGAGCTAGGCGCGCAGCACTGCATATGTAATAATGGCAAGCACTTTCTGTGATGTAGGACCGTTAAAAATGGCCCTAGGAACGTATTCCCATTTCTAGATGGACTGGTGTGTTGTTTACTATTAATTGTGGTAAGTTCTGCTGCCGTGCTATAAGATGTCGAGGTGTGTAGTACCACGCACCTAACTCCTATGCAACCTGTTGTACACGCATGCTTGAACAGCTTTGCTCTCCCGGCGCTGTACGCTGAAACTTTGAACACAATTTAATGGTATTAGCATTTTTTCCCCCGGATATAATTGTACAGGGATTTTGCATTAATTTTGGTTCAAACAAACTGTATGTGCAGTTCGGGCGTTGAGTTTATGAACACCCTGTATGTGTGTGTATGCATGGGTGTATTTTTTTATGAGTGTATAGCTATTATATGTTCTTAATTATAGAAAATATTCGCATGTCTATTAACTTCAGGTTAAATGGGTAACCATATTCTTGCTCTGTTCTATGTAATTATTGTGGTGGGTAAGAGTAATAAAGGGTGTTTGATTAAAAGTTGCCACTATAAAATACTTTTTTTTATTAATACAGCCCTCAATTAAAGTACCCTTAATGAAGACCCTTTTTTTTTATTTAATCCTATCGTACTCTCTTCCTTCACTATATTCACATTTGTTTTGGTACGAAAGTAGTAAATCAAGCTGTAAAAAATGCTGTCATAAAGAAGTCTTGTTCCTGTATGTTTACGAGCTATAAAACACTCACACGAGATTCACTTCCTCACAGATATTTTTGCCAGAGAAGGCAAATACTTGGTAAATTTAATTTACGAAAAAGCCTGGAGAAGCTTGACAGCTGGTTTTGAAGCGATGCTGTGTGCAAATGTTCTTTCACTCGGATGTTTACAATGCCATTTTATTTGTCACCTGAACCATGCCATTTAATTACATCATTAGCGTCTTTATTTTATACTAGTATTATATATAGCTCCATATATGGCCCGCTTTTTATACTAATGTGATACCACTGTAATATGATACCATTTTAACTAAGGGTCAGACAATAAGATCTCAATTTTGTTAATCGTCGATATACCAAACTGAAAAAGCTGTGGTTTATTTAATAGTGCGCTAGAGTTCATTTTCACAACAGATATAATTTTTTTTTAGATAAAGGTAATTAGGTATCTCCTCCAAATATTCCTCAAATACTCTTAGTTCCTGTTGCATAGAATGATGTCATAAAACATTTAAAAAAATATATTTTATTTTCTGAGCTATGGGAGTTTTAACTGACGCCAGGAAGGAATGTTGTAAATATGCAACGGCGCCAGTCATGATGTCATACGTTTGGCTCATTGCCACCATATGTTTAAAATAAAATAATAGAGTAATAATGTAGAGGTAAGTAATCAGTAATTTTGTAATACAGTAAAATATAAAATAATGCCTAATATTATCTCCTTATATATATTTTTTCGAATAATAAGCTATGTTTTTGTAACAGTTTAACATAATCGTAATTTTCTTTTTGTTTTCTTAAATAAAATTTACAAATATACATGTATATGTGTATAAAAAATTATTATTCCATGTTATCCACGTTAAACATATATATGTGTATTTTTCTAAATATTTTTACTTTTCTATCCGGCCTACCTAACACTCAATATCCTAATGAGGACCTTCGCTCGATAAGTTTATGGACCTCTGGTCTACCTCTTGGCGAGGATATCAATAACATAGTCAGGGTTTCATTGCCATCAACTATGCCAGTGATTCTCAAATTTTTTTTAGATTGTACCCCTTGGCTATGACTAAAAGTTTAATGTACCCCCAAAATAAAGTTTTTCTAAATGATAGGTTTAAAAAAAATAACCACATGGTAGATTATTGATCTATTTAATCTATTGGGAAAAAAATATTTGTAATCAAAATATTTCAAATGTGACAAAGCTATTTAGAGAGAATCCTACTGTTAACCCTTTAAGATTATCTCTTATTGAGAATCTATGATCAGTTAAAAATATAATTTTACTGTAAAAAAAAAGTCCGTAGAAAGGTTTTATACATTTTCTTCCCAAATTCGTTCAACAATAAAGAAAAAAAGTAAACCTAAACACAATATTTCCAAACCAAAATTTTAAATTGCAATTCTGGAGCTGAAATAATATGAATCCCAAAGTTTTTCAGTAAGAAGGGTGTGGCTGCATGGCTTGGCACAACTTTTTGTTGTCTGGTTGTCCAGTTGAAATTTTCAAGCGGATGTCTGGCTCCAAATTTAGACTATCGCGGTACTTATTTTCTAGGCATACCAGGAATGGAGATATGTTGTAGAAAAAGGCACAGTAAACTGATAATGTAGAAGGTGTCAAGAAGAGGGTTGAAAATTCTCAGAAATCAGTCTCCAGCCGAGCAAATAGGGGTAAAAGAGGGGTGGAAATAACCATAGAGCGGTAACTTCCAACAATTAGGGTTTTTCATAAGTCCCTTGTTATTTTACCCATTTTCTCTGGAGAGCTGCCCGCGAACCCCAGTTTGAGAACCACTGATCCATGCCATGGTGCTATGGCTTCATTTTTACAGTGCAATAGCTGTGCTAACCTTAGCTTGCTAAAAGGCTATATTTAGGAACATTTTAGGAGCCTTCAGAGGTTCAGGGAGTATTAAAAGTCCCGGTCACTGTTTTATTACGTTGATATTGATGTTAGGAACTTTCCGAGTTTTTATGTTGGGGAGGGTATTTTTTTTTTTTTTATCGTTTTGAGTAGCTATCTGACCAAGTTGTATGATATTATTTCTCAAAGGATAGAACTTGGACCTATTAAAATAGTGACCTTGATAATTATATACTTAAAATATTTCATTTATATACATTATTATTATTATTACTATCTTACTATCTGTTCGGGTTATACGCATTTACGCTAATGTGCAATGGTAGGGTGATTGTGAGATGAAATGGAGGACATTTTATTATTTTGATTGTTTGAATATAACCAAGACACGTAAAGTGAACATTGGATTAATCATACCAAATCTAATTTTGACCACAAGAATAATAAATGTCAACCACTCTGAACATCGAATCAGAGTTTAAAAAAAAAGTGTATACAAATAAATATCTCTAAGCTCTTGAACATGTCCAAGGCCTGTTGTAATTTTCTTTCAATAATAAGCTCTATGCCGGAACCCTCAAATACAATCCTGAAGAATGTCTTTCAATTAAGCCGAGTGATTTCGATAGCTGAATTTCAAAACTAGAAACCTTCTTCTACGATAAAAATGTTTAGGAAAATGTTATTTTTTTGAAGCATCCCATTTTACTACATGCATTTAATCACATTAATGGAGTAGCCCCCAAAGACAAACAAATTAGAATATAAAGAAAATGTTTCAACATTTGTGTAGAGGAAGCATGAGAAACCATTTAGGAAAATCACTTTATCACATCCAGCCACGATTATAATGGTTGCTGGTAATATATATATATATATATTTATTAAAACGTATTTATTAAAACGTGATATATATATATATATATATATATATATCACGTTTTAATAAATACTTGTCTTCGTAACTGGTTATTAAAATGTTTTAATTCTAACTCTCTTGCTGACGTTATTTTAAAGTCAAGTACGGCTTTAATGAGGTTGAGAAAATAGGTTAAGCCTACTACTTCATGCCAATACTTACTGATTGTAAGAGAAAGTGTTATTAGTAGAGAATGACCCAGAGTTTTTGAAGATGGGTAGTCTCAAAATAAAACATTCCTAAACAGCGCCAACACTTTTTAAAGTCACGGCTTTCATATTTCTTGGCACCATTAGCTAACGAGCACCGTGGAGAGGAAACAAAAGAATAAAGTTCTCATTTTAAAATAAATATAAATAAATATTTATCTTCTTTTTTCCCGAAGACTTAACGAATATTTTTTAAACACAATACATGATTAAGGAAAACTCCATCAAGTTTCTGATTGAAATCCCGGATTTAGCTGTTTGATTTGTTCTGGTTGGTATTGTGATGTGAATGTATCGAGTGTCTAAAGTGTACTTTACCCGCATGAATTAGCACGTGGTATATATACTATCCTATCTGGTTTGTTTTCCCGGTGATCGATAGCTGAAGGCTAGAATCCTGCTTTTGGTTTATTTAGGTTGTTTATTACAAAATAGCTTACCACTTTCCCTCCATGCAAATGAGGGGACATTTCCTCTAAAATCCTACCTTTCTCATCCCTACCATATAAGGTGTAAATATATATCAACTGCAATGTGTGTAGTCCAGTCATTCTATAAAATGCCTGGGCTTTCTTTATAATTCCTAAGTGGTTTTAGCAAAGTATGAAATAAATTAGTTTTGCTGTTGTATTTCATACGTTTCCTATGAAATTTATAGAATACTCAGTCATTATATATTACCAAGAACAATAGCTAACCTAACCTAACCTAACCTAACCTTACCTTACCTTACCTAACTACCCTATTCTAAAATAACATAACCTGACCGACTTAAATCCTAGGGATTAGGTTAACTTGCGAGAAAACGGCGCAAGACTTACATTGAACTCGATAAAAGAATAGATAACATATTATGGGACTTCAAAAAAGACAAAAAACCTGAAAATAAGTATGAAATACACAACAGCAAAACTCGTTTATTTCAAACTTTGCCAAAACCACTCTGGCATTATATATAAAGCCTAGGCATTTCATAGAACACCTGGATTTCATACATTGCTGGTGACATAAATACCAAATATGGTAGGAATGAGAAAGGTAAGATTTTAGAGGAATTTACATATATATATATACATACATACATACATACATAGGGTGTAATGAATGATTTATGTATGGAGTAACTGGGGTGTAGATAATAGACCTCAAAACAACACAAAGAGTTCTCATGAACTTATGTCTTATATGCGATGGTTCCAAGCTTCTCCTGGGTTTGTTAATAGCCTTTCTTTATACACCCCTGTTACAACTCTTGTAAGTGATGTATCACTGCTGTTATACAGACAGAGCTGAAGCTATTTTTCTTTGGTTTGATTTTTTTTTTAAATTCTATTTTAGACATCTACCTACATGGATGTATGTCTCTTCCACACTACTACTTAGGATATAGATGTACATTATCCAGAACAACTCTATCTTCATCCTCATATTACAAGATGGACACATTGGCCCACCAATTATACTATCCTGGCACATGTTTTATTTAGTGGTGTATAGCAACCGTAAGTTATCTGACATGTATTAACTTGTTTAGTTTATATCTCGATGACAACAGTAAGTTATCTGACATGTATCAACTTGTTCAGTTTGTCTCCTTTGAGTATCATACATTCCAACAAGACCACTATTCAACCCCTGGGATTTATTATTTATGTTCATTCACTAGGCGATAATAGGATATGGCTATTTTAGTTGTTACAAATTTAAAAAAACTCTTTTTCAGTTACGGTTTTAATATTGTTCATATTGGATCATATTCACATCTTATTTACGTTTCAAACTTTTGAGGTACTATCAGATAGCTTTTAACATGAGTCCTAGAGCCAGTGAATCAAAATTAATATTTTTTTTAGCTTAACATGAATGATAATTACTTAACATCTGTCTGCATATCATTTATTAGAGAAAAAGAGGGCCTATTTATCTCTATTTTTATATATGGTATTTGCTTTGTATGTTTCCCTCTTTCATAAATGCACCCAAATCGTTGGTTATTTAAACCCCATCCCCATTTTCCTCCGACACACGTATTGCAGAGCGGAGCTGAAAGCTCGACCAAGAGCAGAATACCATATCACGGGGATTCATGTTGAATTGAAAACTGCTTGCTTGTATTTTATGGGATTATTTAATGCTCCTGTCTTCTCTTTATTCCCCTCCCTGTGTGTTGTGTAAATCTCCGCTAGGTGCGCTGCGAGCACGTGTCAAACTAGAACAAATGAGTGTCGAGGGGCGTGTGGTGGTAATATCAGCCTCATATTGCCGGAGAGTTATTGCATCATATATTTGTTTCCGTGGTGTAAGAACTGTTCAATGGGGGAGAGGAGTTCGAATAAAAACATCAAAAAACGAGGAGGTTTAGCACAAATAACGGGGTACAACACAAATATTCTGCTTTGTTGTTGTTTGTATTTTTTTAAAATATTATATTGAAAACATTTGTTAAACACAGCATAGCATTCATGCAGTTCGGGAATTTGATTGGTTGTCCCCATTAGATATCGTTGATTAGATATCGCTATCAAGTGCGACATCAATATTTATTTTGTGGACTGGAAATGTAGAGGGCCTTGTGGTTAATACATAAGTATTGGTTTTGCGTATTTGATATGTTTGCTTATCACTTCTATTTTATTTTGACTGGCTTTTTAGCTTTTATCTTTTATAAAATATGGGAAATACAATTTTTGTTTTGAGTGTATTTTGAAAATTAAACATGTTTATCCAAATCTGTATTATGGAACCTCTTATGATAACAACCCAACATTTGTAACGGATATATATACATTTATTATATTATATATATAGGTGACCTGGTGGTCTAGGGGTAAGGTGTCAGACTTCTGTACTAGGGGTCCGGGGTTCAATCCTCGGTCCCGGCACAGATTTATCTGATCGCCAAACCCTTCCTTCACCTCTGACAAGATGTGTATTAATCACAACTTGTGAATGTGAGAAATGCCAGGCCTCCACCGTGGTTCGGATTCCATGTTAAACTGTAGGTCCTCCATTTCATCTCACAATCACCCTACCATTACACATTAGCGTAAGTGTGTATAACCCGAACGGGTAGTAAGACGCGGTGCTAATAATAATAATGTAACGGATATATATGATTCCTCTTGTGACAAAATATGAAAGTTTGTGTGTTTGGATGTTTGTTACTCAATCACGCCAAAACTGCTGACCGGATTCGAATGAAACTTGGTACGTTGGTAGAGTATGTCCTGGAATAACATATAAGACTATTCCCAACCTTTGATAGCATAATACGGAAATATTATTTACAGCTAGAGCTGAGAAAAACGCATAGATATTTGAAAAAAATAAAGTTTGATTTATGAACAAAATAATTTAGTTAAAAATTAAAACATTTTATCAATTATTGCGGACGAAGCCGCGACGGTTAAAAGCTAGTTTAAATATAAAGTAGAAAATACAATTTTCTCTTTGGTAATTGCATCAATTTTGGTTTAAACAGAGTTTTTCTGGCATTTCCTCTCTCCCTGATAGATCCTTCCATTGGAAAGTACTGTAGATCTGTAGACTAAATATTAGTTAGGTAAATATTGACGCGGGACCGAATTACTTTGTCTTACTTCAATACATGTTTGGCATTGATGGTAATGCGCGAGCTAAATTTGAACTTATGAGCGGAGAAATTAAAAAAACTATTATTTTTAACGAAAATTCATGTGATTAGAATAGAAGAAAATTTATTTTACCTTTAGTTTTCAATATTATTAATAGAGGGGCTGTATTTTTTCTAAGCTCGTTTTTCGAAAAATTTTATGACGTAAAACTCAGAGGATGCGGATAGCCCGATCGGGTGCACAAACAAATCACTCAAACTGTATTATTGACAGAATTAACTGTATTATTGCGAATGTGTGATCAAAAAAACCTCCCCCCGTGCTCTCATCCAGGGCTATGTTTTCATACTTAGTTAAGTAGAGAAACTGTCAGTGAAATTATAAAATCAACTATCACGTAATAGCCGTCAAAATATTTACCGAGCACCATCATTATTTTCATCCTTATGAAACTCCTTTCTTAAAATTAACAATTTTGAAAACATTATAAGTCAACATGTAATATAAAGTTTAAATATATTGAAAAGGGATGATAATATTTAAAGATATATTATTTTGTGATGAGATGCACAACCAAAATATACGAAAAATGTAAATAATACATCTTATATAAATATTGGAACTACACAATGTGTTTTTATAAAAACAGTCAATCAAAATGATGTATACAAATTTATTTATACAGGATGATCCAAAAGTCACGCAACCGAAAGAAAAAACTTATATTTTTTGCCATAAATCCTGCATATTGTTGGTTTTATTCAGCACTCGTGATTCTGTATAACTACTCACAGACGATTGTTGGCATTCCGTGTACGAGTTGGCCTTAAAATAATGTTACAAAATGAACACTCGCTCTGCTCGTGAAAAACTCATCTTACACTTTTAAAGGCTGTAACTCAACTGGCTAGACCTAGTATTTGTCTTAAGGTCACACGACCTGCACAACACCCGGACAACATTACAGTGTTGCCATACATATAAACAACATGTTCATTTTCAATTTTCTTCTGCGAGAAATATCCTTGGAAATACAGGGTTGCTCGACTTTTGGATCATTCCGTATAAATAATATAAGGTATTAATAGTACAATAATGATTTAATTTTAATGTTTAAATATTATAGATATAAATGTCCCAATTGATTGATAATATTTTTTAGTAGTATGGAAACAATGACTGAAAGAATTAATAAATTAAATATTGTAAAGTTATAATCTTTTGTGTATATGCAAACTACAATATTAATGTAAATTTTGAAAAATCTGGTATTTATAAAATAATTGTATTTTCAATATATTTAGCTAAAACCACTTCCGTAAAACATATTTTCAATACAACGATTGTACTTAATATCTTGCACTAAAATAACGTGTTTGTAGGCACGCCATATTTATCCTTGGCTCTAGTCTAATCCTAATCTTTAAAAATATTTAGAAATGCATTAAATATTATATTTGAACCATTTTACTTAGCCAAACTCAAGCGAACTTTTTTTTATTGTTAGTAGGAAGGTTAGGTTTTGTTAGGTTGAATAGTTTTTAACATAAACACATTCTATAGTGCGTATTAAAATACCTATAACGCCATCTTGGGAATATTTAATTTGGGGAAATGTTACACAATATGGTGGTATATTATTCTATGACTTAGACGAGTATGTTTTTACTTTCTAGTACAGGAATATCAAACTCGTGAGCCGCGGGCCGATTTTGTGCGGTCTGTGGTCCTTTTGATGAGCCTTAATGTAATACGACCAAATTCTTCTTTTTATAAACATAAAGGAAATACAATAATTTAGAGCTTGATATTTATAAATTTGGTACAAATGGTATATTTCTGGCTTGTGAGGTTGGCGTACCAAATTGTTATTATTTCTTCAGCATGGGTCAGTTCCCAAAACCTATTGAATTTGTGCACCAAATATGTGCAATGTTTGACAGCACATACCACGTATGTTAAAAGCTGTTTTCTCACATGAAATGAATCAAACATTCAAGAGACTTCGGCCTCCGAGCACACAACTGTCAACCAATACAAAATTGACTTTGGCATCAGATTTAAAGCCCGACATTGTTGTAAATAAAAGGTTTCAAATTTTTGGAGAAGTTAAAAGATTAATATTATGATTTTAAATAGGCCTACTCTTTTATTTTTGTAATAATAAGATACTATGTTGGATTATTTTTACAGATATAGACAATATACACTTTTTTTTAGATGTGATCCCCTCAGTATTTTTAATATTCATGTAGCCCTTATATGTATTTTTTATTTTTAGTACCACGTCTTACTACCCGTTCGGGTTTATCCAAATAGTTTGACACACCTGTTATAATGCTAGAACATATACAAACAATCTTAATATTATTGGTATTATTCGAATTTATTATGTCTGTGGTGTCAATTAATAAATAAGGATGCAATGGTTATTATTATTATTTAACAAAGAAAACGTGTCTATAGTAATATTTTTAATTTGTTTGGAAATATTTGCACAAAATTCCTTTTATTGGTGGGTTCTATTTTCGTTCTTTCATTTTTTTTTCCATAGAAAATGAGACAAACAGATGAAAATCGCACGACCTGGCAACACTGTTTAAATGTCAAATACAAAAAACTACACTGAAAAGAAGAAAGGGGGTGCGGGGAGGTAAAACGATGTTAAAATCTCGTTACGGGTCCTTTGGCTGCGCGCAGTGTCGCTCAGGAAGTGGAAAATACTTGCAGTATTCATTCCCCCCCCACGCTTTCAAATGGTTCCCTCCCTCACTCGACCCTAAACCATACTCCTCTCTCTCTCTCTCATACACTCTCTTCTCCACATGTTATTTTCCTGGGTGGCATCCACTATATGTTTTGTACGATCTGCTTTCTCTTTAAACTGTTTATACTTCCCTTCGTGGTTCTATGGACAAATAGAACAATTTCCCTCGTGCTTTGTGTGTATTCAAATAAAACAGGAACAAATCGCTTTCGATACTCTTCCTCATCATTGCAACAATTATTTTCCACTTATATCTCGATTGAATTCTGTCCACGAACAATGTGTTCGAGCTAATGTCCACAATTAGAGAACCAGCTGGTCATCAAAAAGAGAAATCGCCTTCGATTCTTTAATGTTGGTTTTTTGCTTTGGTCAACACAATCACTTCTGTCAGGAATTAAATTTGGCTGACACATATTATATCTAAACTACAACATTTCTATAGGAAAAGTTTTTAAAATACCTTAAATTAATGTGGTTATGTGATCATCTATGGGTGATAGTTTTGGAAATAACTTTCTTGTATTTACTTTATCAAATAAAGATATAAAATATTTTAATCGCGAAAATTTCTGAACTCGAGATTATGATGAATTTCAATGTTTTAAGTGTCCCCGAACTGAAAAAAATCGATTTTACAATTCTATATGTCTGTTGTTGTCTGTGGCCTAGATCCAAAACAATAATATGATAGATTTTGTTCAAAATTATATTTATAGTTGGATGTCTATACCTTTGGTATTATTTATTTTTATTCTTACCCTATCCTTTAAATTAACTGTAATGGATGTTGATTTTTGAAAATTACGATTTCAATAAAATGGCTGTATAGATTTTGTTGAAATGAATATGAAATGAAAATAAAAATAATACTTTTTTATGGGAACATTTTGTTTAAGTTGTTTGTTGACGAACTGATTGTTTTAACTAATATTTTTTGTAAAAACAGCTTTAACAATTTTACTCAAAATTAGTATTTGGTTACTATTTTACATATTAAAAGTAATAGTTGTTTATTTTTCTAAAGTAAATTAATTTAAGGGTGTTTTTTTGACAATCTTTAGAAAGTTTGAAATTTTTCAAAAATTGACTTTTAGTTTTTTTCAAAATTAGTACCCGACAATTTTTTTAATTATAAATAAGAAATATCTTGAAATTTCTAACAAATATCCGATTTTTAAAATTGATTATTTTAAATGGTTTGAATAATTTTGTTTGAAATTGTATGAAGAGAGTTCATTATGAATACATGTACAATTCAATTTATCCTTAAGAGCGATCATAAGATAGAAGAAACAAAATAATATACATTGTTATAGAAACATATTAGAAGAAAGACATCAATTTAAACAAAAAGTTTATATGCAAATAATAAATACTGTTACACAAACCTATTATAATTATGTTTGTGATTTTCAATTCCCCTATTTCCATAGCTCTATTTTATTAAATAATTTGCCCATAGCTCGGAAAATATTGTTTTGATGAAATATTATTTCAAATAAAAGTTTTTTATTTTAAAATTCCTACAACTTTGCTATGAAAATTTATCTCGTATCTCAAAGAGTTGTGGAGATACGAACAAATTGGAGATATCGAAATTGTAAAGTAGGCCTAACTTCAAGCCATTTTCCTTCAATTTTATTTGCTATGTTAAGAGTGCCTAGACAAGAATTTCAATCAAAATCATTCGAGCAATTTTGAGAAAATGATTTTTTTTAAATCTTTTCTGCCTCTGTAAAATATACCCCTAATTTTAGGGTTGGATTGATAATTCTCCTAACACCCCTTGGGAAACATATGAAACCCTAATCCCAAATTTTAGCCCCATTGGTAAAATAGTTTCTGCTCTAGTTTGAGTAATAGACAAACATACAGATGGCATCGCAAAAAAAAAAACTTTTTTAGTTGGTGGTTTATTAAACGTCATCATCCATCAAAATCTCGGATTCCATTCTTTTGACGATCACAATACTTTCTCTCTTCGAGGGGTCACGAGGAGGTGTAAAATGTCACATAACGCTGTTGGCTTGTGTGCTTGATATTATTCTGTATAATGCTACCCACACATTTTAAATATTATCAATAACATACAGTTTACGTTAGGGTGTCAAATTATCGGGAATAATAACGTTTCTATAGCACCGCGTCTTACTACCCTTCGGGTTACACTCTTGTGTACTAATAATACGCTAGTGGTCTTAAGGACGAGTAAGGCTACATTTAGAAGGAAGTGTATCCGCATTTGTGTGGAGGGAGAGTGGAAATAAAACAGCTTGTTTTTATGTAGACATAGGAAATAAAACAGCTTTGTTGTTGTTATGTAGACATAGATAAATAAAAAGCTTGTTGTTGTTGTAGACATATAAAATAAAACACTTTGTTTTGTTGTTATGTAGACATAGATAAATAAAACAGCTTGTTGTTGTTATGTAGACATATATAAATAAAAAGTTTGTTGTTATGTAGACATATAAATAAAACAGCTTGTTGTTGTTTGTATGTAGACATATATAAATAAAACAGTTTGTTGTTATGTAGACATAGATAAATAAAACAGCTATGTTGTTGTTATGTAGACATATATAAATAAAACAGCTATGTTGTTATGTAGACATAGATAAATAAAACAGCTTGTTGTTGTTATGTAGACATAGATAAATAAAACAGCTTTTTTGTTTGTAGACATAGTAAATAAAACAGCTGTTTTGTTGTTGTTATGTAGACATAGATAAATAAAACAGCTGTTGTTATTTGTTGGTTGTGTTATGTAGACATAGATAAATAAAACACTGGTTATTGTTGTTGTTATGTAGACATAGATAAAAAACACCTTGTTGTTGTGTTATGTAAGCCTAAGACAGCTTGATTGTTGTTACTATCACACATGTATGTATACATCAGCTTAATCGAACTGACATCTGACTCGAGTCCCAGCTCTGGCCACCAACCATCTTGTGCTACTGGCCTGTCGTTCACATTCAGCACCCCCCCCTCCTTCCTACCTCTCCTCGAAATGGACTACCGTGCTGTGACATGAATATTCATACCATGCGAAGGGAAAATATTTAAACTAGTGCTGTGTCCTCCCTTCCGACACCCCATTTTATCTGCTTGACTACGAGCACATAGTAAATAAAATGCGGTGGTACATTGCACTGACTTTCTCATTTTATTTTGCCTAAAAATGGAGATATTTACTCAAAACTAGTAAATATGTCAAACGAAATAATATACATTGTTGCATGAACATTCCACTAAAGATACAAAGTTAAATAGTATACAGTGTTACAGAAACATACTGAGTAGAAAGTAACATCGCTGTTCATCCAAGAGCATAACAATCAATTTCCCGGACAATTAAAACAAATATTGGCCAATATCTCAGAAACTATTGGTTTTATACGAATATATTTCGGATGAAGTATTTTTATTTTATAATAATGCTACAACTTTGCAATGACGAGCTATTTTCGTATCCAAAGTGTTTTCGGAGATATCCAAATTGAAAATTCCGTATCTCAAGGTAACATCGCGGAAATGAGGTTGCCATTTTGTTTGTAATTTTAAACAATGGCTTGATAACGAAATTTAATCACATCTTGTAGAAGATTTTTTTTATAAAAATGATATTTTATTTTTCACCACTTAAGTAAACACCCAAAAGTTTTTGCGAGATTAAAAAAATATATTATAACGTACCTAATAACAATAGTGCGTCCTTCTAATTTGCATCTTGATCTGTCACCGTCAATCTCGTAGTCAGAACTCTCGAACTAGGGTTTTCTTAACGTACCAGTCAATAATATATTTAACCACTTATGAGAACAAAAATAATTACTTCTGCACTGTAAACAATGGAACCCTCCACTGAGCTATCTCCGTAATTAAACAAGGGGAACGAATTTTAAGTTTGCATTTTGCCACCCACTCATCTTCCTTTTATCTCTAGTATAGGTTGTTCAACCAACCATCTGATGATCATTTCACTTCCAGAAGTACTAAGTACATATAGCTTAGACTTCTTGTCCCTATGTGGTACTAATTGCCGTCCATCAAAGCTAAATTACACCCACCTTGTGCGTAGTTAGCTAACGCGCTAGTCGTGTTGAGCTCGACTGCCGAGAATGTGGAGATCAAGGTTCGAATTTCGGTCGGGTGAACTGGGGGTGGTTTTTACTAAATGGATTTCCAATCTCCCTCCACGCAAATGTGGGTTCACTTCAATTCAACCTTTCCAATTCCTAATCCATTAGCGTAATTAGTACTTAAGCGTATAACCCGAACGGTTAGTAAGACGCGGTGCTAAATAAAAAAAAGAAGCTAAATACATCTTCTTAAACCTTCAGCTTAAACATTAAAGTGAGAAAACAGTGAACAATTTGACAGTCATGATATTCCTCTGGAATCTAGGCTCATTAGTGTGTATTGCTAGGGGCTAATTAACTCTTTTCTAATTACCTTAGAAGAGAGGTTTCAAACAAAGTAGTAAACTAAAATAAAACAAGCCTTTTCAGAACTTACCGAGGAAAAAAAACCATTAAAAAACAACATTTTAAAACTAAACCAAGCGAAAGAAAAAAAAATTGTGAATCTTATCAAAATTATATACTTTTCTGTAAAACTAGGAACCTTAAAGAACCTTTTAAAACCTAAAATTATTTTAACGGTTACGATTCCGATTATTCGGAATAGTGTTTTTAGGGTTCCGGTTCCTTAAAAATAATTGTTAATTTCGGTTATCGGTTCCTGTTCCGGTTCGACTCCCTGTTAGTACTGACTGCAGTCATTTCAACAGCATAGATTACTCGTGTTTGAAACTTTATCTCCCACCAAACAGCTGCGCCCCGTGCTCCCCCCCCACCCCCACCTATGTGCAACACAAACATCGGGGAGCAAACTTCGGCAGTGGAACATTCATTCCAACTGGGACTAACATTGCGGTGAAGGAGGTTCTGTTGAAACTTTCTGTTTGTGAATCTACTACACAGTTCCACGGAGGGGGGGGGGGGGGTACAGCTCCAGTTGTGACTGGAAACAAGAAGTGTCACTATCGAGTGTCTCGATCCACTTGTTAAATTAAATGTATCTTGCTGGATCCTGGCAGGATAAATCCAATGGGAAATATTATTTGCGTGTATTAATAAATACAACTCCAAGTTAAGCAAGTTAAGTGTAGACTTTGATATAATTAAAAAAAAATCTTATTGCTACTTCGCTTTCTTACCTTACGAGTGTTCGTTGGGTACGTTCTTATCTTTTCGGCCGAATGCCAAAGTTAGTTTCAAATAATGTTTACTCTACCTTACTCTGGTGTACCGCAAAGCTCTGTACTTGAGTCACTCTTTGTTCTCTTTATTCACTAATGACTTACCTTCCTCACTTACATACTATAAGTATCACCTCCACGCAGATGATTTACAAATATACCTTTCTGATAGTACTGCCAACTTACCTGCAACTATAGATAAAGTTAATGTGGACTTGAGAGCAATCTATTCATGGTCCCAATGTAACGGGCTTCAGCTTAACCCTACTAAATCACAAGCAATGCTTATTGGAATATCAAGGCTCATGTCAAAAGTAAATAGCTCTAACTTCTCCAGTATGTTACTTAATAACAGTGTTATACCATTTAATGCTCAAACAAAGAATCTAGGCATAATAATGAATGCAAATCTTACCTGGACAAATCAAATTACCAAAACTTGTCAAAAAAACCTACGCTGCTCTTCATACCCTAAAAAGTGCCCAAAACTTTCTTCCTTTCTCTCTTAAAGTTATGCTCGTCCAAAGCTTGATATTGCCATACTTTGACTACTGTGACATTGTTTATAGTAACCTAACTGAAGAGCTCGCACAAAGACTATACAGCGACTACAGAATATAAGCATTAGATTTATTAACAATCTCAAGTACCAAGAACACATCTCTAAATACTTTGACAAACGGAAGTAACCTCGACTATTTTTCTCAATGCCTCGTCTCTTTAAAGAAGCGGACATTTCTAATTTTGATAATACATCCACGACTATTTGAGATACGAAATAATTTACCATTGTAAAGTTGTAGTATTATTAAAAATGAACATATTTTAATTAAAAAATGTATTTTTATAAAACCACTGGTTTCTGAGATATTAGCAAACATATATTTTTATGGAGTACTTTGAAATATGAAATTGATTTTTATGCTCTTTGGTGGGCATAGTTGTTCCTCTTTTCTCAATGTTCCAGTAACATTATATATTATTTCATTTATACTCTTTGGTGAAGTGGTTCTGCAACAATTTATTTTATTTCGGTTCACACGAGTTTTTAGTAAATGCCTTTGTTTCAAGATAAACAAGAGGGAAAGTCACCTTAGCATTTTTTTTTACATCCAGAGTGAGCCTAGCACATTAACCATCATGACTACCTATTTGGTTAGCTAAAGAACCAAGAAACATAGAAAGCGGAAATTTGGCACTAACTACATTCTTTGGGAAACCTTAATACATTTTGGCCATGAAGTATTAATTTGCGTGATTGATGGTGCAGAAGGATTCTAAACGAAGGAGCATGAAAATCTTAAACTTTGTATAATTACTTGGGACTAGTTGTGAACCTTGGGCATTTTTTTACTTAAATATCCTCTGATAGTGAAACTGCCTATTTCATGAACTATGGAAATTTCTACTCATTCCATGAACTGGCTTCTTCGCTTTACCATTTCACGAAATGGGGAAAAATTGCATTAACTATTGCCCATTTCATTAACTGTAACTTATTTTACTATCAAATTTAGGTTTAACTGATATTCCTTTCTAAGATTCTATATTAAGCTAACCCAACCTAGCTTAACCTAACTTTCCATTCTAAAACGAACAAAAGTTGAATAAATTTTAAGACCAAACCTTTTCTTTTCTGTCCATTTGACAGACCGGGGTAAAAAACTCATCCAGATCATGAATTGGGTAAGGATTGGAGCGGGCCATTTCATGAAATAGCCACTCCATGAACTGCGCAACACAAGCTCTAGCTGATTCATGAAATGGACGAGTTTTTGTCCAGTCTGTGAAATGGACGAGTGAAGAAGCCAGTTCACGGAATTTCCCCAACTCATGAAATGGCCCATTTAAGTTTTTGGTTGTAACATATGTACATGTATATATTGTGGAGTCTTACACCTAATACTGCATTACTACCTACATGGGTGACTACAAAATAAATTGATATAGAGAACTGAACATTTGCATACGTACTAAGTGTAAACGGGGGGTGCACACATAGGATCATTTTAACTTATATGATGGAATTTATAAAAGAGCGATATCTTTACCCGTTTAACAACACTTTAGGGAGAAAATGGCACTCTGATTCTGAAACAATGTCTCAAGGAGAAAATGGCACTCTGATTCTGAAATCATGCTTCAAGGAGAAAATGGCACTCTGATTCTGAAACGATGTATCAAGGAGAAAATGGCACTCTGATTCTGAAATCATGTCTAAAGGAGAAAATAACACTCTGATTCTGAAACGACGCCTCAAGGTGAAGATGGTACTCTGATTCTGAAACAATGTCTCAAGGAGAAAATGGCACTCTGATTCTGAAATCATGCTTCAAGGAGAAAATGGCACTCTGATTCTGAAACGATGTCTCAAGGAGAAAATGGCACTCTGATTCTGAAACAATGTCTCAAGGAGAAAATGGCACTCTGATTCTGAAATCATGCTTCAAGG
Source organism: Timema podura (assembly GCA_033556935.1). Taxonomy (NCBI): domain Eukaryota; kingdom Metazoa; phylum Arthropoda; class Insecta; order Phasmatodea; family Timematidae; genus Timema; species Timema podura. The sequence goes on along the minus strand of JAVRXN010000004.1, from coordinate 1,814,658 downwards.
AGAAAATGGCACTCTGATTCTGAAACGACGCCTCAAGGAGAAAATGGCACTCTGATTCTGAAACGATGTCTCAAGGAGAAAATGGCACTCTGATTCTGAAACGACGACTCAAGGAGCAAATGGCACTCTGATTCTGAAATCATGTCTAAAGGAGCAAATGGCACTCTGATTCTGAAATCATGTCTAAAGGAGAAAATAACACTCTGATTCTGAAACGACGCCTCAAGGAGAAAATGGCACTCTGATTCTGAAACGATGTCTCAAGGAGAAAATGGCACTCTGATTCTGAAACGACGACTCAAGGAGCAAATGGCACTCTGATTCTGAAATCATGTCTAAAGGAGCAAATGGCACTCTGATTCTGAAATCATGTCTAAAGGAGAAAATAACACTCTGATTCTGAAACGACGCCTCAAGGTGAAGATGGTACTCTCATTGTATTTGATATATTTTATGTGTGTTTATATTTGCCCCCAAACACAAATCTATGTGTTGTTGGTTCAATCTCCAGTTAACGCATGTTTGAGTCTATTTCGGAAAACCTCCCAACAGTTTCAAAAGGACTATCTTTGAACGTGTCCACGGCCGTGTCGCTGCTCTTAGCACGGTGAAACGGTTAATTCCACGCGCTTCAGACGCACATTTTACGTGTCACAGGTTTTTTGCAGCTCCAACTAAAGGAACGTAGTTTAGTAACGTCTTGTTCCGAGCATCTGGAGCTGACGGGTTTCATTACGATTGTGGGAGGGAGAGAACTGACACATTTACATGTTGATGCAGAACAACAGCGGTAGGTAATAAGACCACTGGTGACTCTCAGCTCCTGGGGCCATGTTTGCAACACTGTTGTCAACTGCGAATATTTAGTTGATGGATTATTTATAACCTTGAACTGCTATCAAGTTTACTCTTTTATATTGTGGTTAAAAAACAATATTTGTCCTACTGTTAGATTGTACAGTATATGTGTGGTATAAAGTAATAAACATTTAAAAAAAATTATACGACACAATCTTAGATGCTTTTTCTTTTGTGAAACGTTTGGGGACAATTAATTTTATTCTTTTTTTGCAAAAAAATGTAACTATGAGACATTAATATTTAATATTTGTAATATTCAATAATTAATCCAAAAAAAATCTCCATGGTTCGAGCCAGAAATCGAATTATAAGCCTACTGACCGAGTGACTCTACCCGTTAGCGATGATAGTGCCGACATTTTAAGAGATAGGGTGTCGTGTGGTCAACACAGCGAACACTCCGCCTGTTTACCTCAGTTTCCTAGACCAGAGCTAATTATTTGATCAAGTAGCTCATAGTTTGTCCTGGCGAGGCTAAGTTTGATACCGTTCTAGAACCTCTGCTTCACAGATAAATGTTGTAAGCGCAGCGTATCGAACACGGAACCTCTGGATCTGAAGCAAGGAGCTCTGACCACTAGACATATATATGTATATAGCATATATCCACTAGACATTTATATAGATATAGATATACATATTAATATTTATTAAGTCTCATTAACCATCCGTGCTGGACGCATATTAAATAAGCTATTAGGGTACGGAATAAAATATGTCAAAATTTTAAGGCGATTTATCAGAATTTGTTAAATATAGATCGTGAGAAATAGTTAGGAACAAATACCCTCAGCAAGTACACCCTGCAGATTTAAACCCCGGTACTTTTACTACCAGAAAACCAAACTATACCAGCTTGATGTTTTGTCTGCGTGTTATCTGATGTAGGTTATTCATGTATACTGACAGTATTTTAATAATATATGAATGACTGGTTAAAGGTGTAGTAAATTCATTTTGAGGAAGTGTGGAAGGTAACCATCACAATATCGTGACCACATACTCGATGGTTACTGTCCCGTTCTATTTCATTGTACCCAGTGCACAATGAAACTAAAGTACGGTTTTGGTAAGAAGAACAGTATCTGTTAGTTACTAAAGTTACTAAAACAATTTTAATATATTCGTACATAAATTCATGCTATTTGCAGCTGTCACTTTTGATAGATATTATCAATACCTATAAAATAACATAAAATAATATAGTTAAATGCTATCAATGTTGGCCGCAAAGAAATATGTTTGAATTTTATATATATTATATAAATTTAAATATAATTGAGTTATATATAAATTTAAATATGATTGAATTTATATATATATATATAATTCAAACATATTTCTTTGCGGCCAACATTGATATATATGTATATTATATTACTATAAAGCCACATGGCTGACTCACTCACTAACATTAATGTTTACCCACTTCCAGATGAGCTAGAAACTTGAAATTTGGCAAACTTATAGCTTCTAGCCTGTAACCGACGGAAAAATTCCATAAAGTTAAAAAAAACTTAATTTTTAAACCTAAGAAAAAAATGTAAAATGGCAGAGCAACTTTAAAGTCGGTGCGGACCTTTCTTTGGCGGTCTCTTGTGGCTAAACGGTAAGACCTATCAAAAAACGGATTGCACCAACAGTCACGGATTTGGCAAGGTCCACAAGTTTGGTCCTATTACTTTTTGGCCTATCTCCATCGGTTATACCTTAGATAGAGCTAATATTTGATTTTAGGTAAATTTTGCACTTTTCCCCCAATTTTTTTTTGCACTTGTTAGACAGCTAAAATCATAAAATTAGGCGGGCATATTGGTACATCCAATTTCCATAAGCGTGCCAAATTTTATTATTCTAGTTACCCTATAAGGAATGTCCTATATCTTCACATACTATTGTCCGTAGCTCTTATACATGCAACTAAATGAAAATAACGCTCCTGTTTTATTGCCTCTTATAAGTTGTATCATATCTTGCAGTATATACCTCTAAATATGTCTCAGTGTGTGTTAAGCTCACTAAATAAGCCAATCATGAATACTGTGATCTCAAAATAAATTTTTAATCATTTTCCCGTTTTTTCTAGGTAAGCCATCTGTTTGAGTAAGCTCCCAGACTCAAGCCTGTGACCTTCCAAAGAAGGTAACCTATTCTAATACTCTTCCTTGATTTTACAACAGGGAACCAACTAGGAGGCCTTTATTCCTAATAAAATCCCACAATATATTTATAATATACAGTAGAATTCCAGTAAGAAAAAAGACCTTCCAGATGGTTCTTTGTAAGAAAATCGAGGTACAGATATCGGATCATATTGTCTGAGAATCCATCCTGTGCAATTATCAAGTACGTAAAACTCAGACTCTTTCTTAAACACGTTTTATCCTGTAAACAACATTTATTTTGTCTTAGAACAATGACTGGGTTGTAATTAAAAGCGTTGAAGTGTCCTCGCTTCAGGTACCGACTAATATATTTCAATAAATTTTGGTTCGAATCTTGACGGAGTCTAATTATCTCCACTTGGCACTAATTAAGGCTAAACACAGCCATGTATCGACTACATCCAAGGGGTGAATATACGGGAGGTACTGATAAAGGAATTTCTCTCTAATTCATGTATCTTTCTAACATACTTTTAACCCATTTTACCTCTTCTTAATGGTTATGTATTACTTTATTGATCTGTAATCCTCTCTAAATCTCTCTCTCTCTCTTAGCTTTTCAACATACAATTCTTTCTAGGCCTATACATGTCTTTGGATTGGTCTATACTTCTAGATATCATACCTTTTTATTATTTTTTATCTTATCTATATACTTCCCTATATAAAACTTTATGTACCTACTCACCAGTTTGTTTATACTCTTCTCTCTCCACCCATATATTTCTTTCTCTCACACAAACCACCTATATTGTTTTGATTTTATTTTTATCACCGCACCTTACTTACCCTTTCAGTTTATACTCTTGTGTAGTTGTTACACAATTATAATATGGAAAATGTACCCGAATTGGCGTGGAGGTAAGTTGGAAAACCATTAAGGAGAAAGCAACTTCAGTAAAGTTGACCGGGATTGAAACCCCGATCTCCCCACCATGGCCAATATTGTCTAAAACGAGAATGACGTCTTTAGACCATGTGGCCACCAAAGTGGGTCCCATAATATTAACAAACTTTTTACATCTAATCTTTTGACAACCCAATATATCATTATAACTAAATTCTCGAATCATATCCAAACAAATGATCACGAAGAATTATTACCGAAGGCGTTTTACTATTATTATTTACACATGCAGATAAAAGAAAATATGTTCTTTTTAATTAGGAAGATTGTTTTTTTAGTCTATAACCTTGATTAATTATTATTGAGACTTTTTTTTTTTACCAAGATCAACAAAAATTTGGCGAAAGCTTGTAAGTCAGCCGCCCAAACTTTTACCTTTCATTATTTTAATAAAAGATTTCCTGGAGCAGGAATAAACGATAATGTTGTAAATACTTCTGGCTTAGTTCAATTACTCTTCCTCTATAACGTTTATTGTTATTAAAATGAAAAGTACATAAACTTCCTTTCGGAAAAATTGTTTGAAACTAAGTAATTTTTATGCGCTTTCTAACATTCTTTGGATACTGAGCCGTGAGCTTTAAATTTTTGAAAAGCTTGTGTGTCATTTTTGAGAGCCTTAGTTTCCCATCAATCTTGATGAGAAAACAATTATTTGAATATTACAAACATTTTCTCAAGGCTTGTTTATAATTCTCTTGAACTCCTCCCAGAAATGTGGCTGATAAAGTCGATCAATCAAGAGTACACGATATATGTGAAAGTTTTAGTACCAGTACTACAAATCTTCCTTCTCTTTTTACCAGACTGGCTGAGACTGCATGCAGATGAGTAGTGCAGACACATTATACAATATTATATTTTACTTTCATTTTATTGTGTGGACTGTGGAGAGAGCCTCTAAAAACAAAGGAAAGCAAACATAATTGTCGGGTAACATTTATTTTAAATTCTATGTTTTGTACTGGAGTAATATATTTTGTTTATTTTGGTCGTCAAAAATGTTTGATCAAAATAATTGAGAAAACATTGGGTTTTTCTCGCATCCACTTTCATCGCACCTTAACATACAAGCAAATATATCACCGAGACTCTGTTACAGTGCAAGTTGAAGTAGTTAGTGGAATTATTTATATTTTTATTATTAGTAGATTTAATAACTAAGCTACTTCAGTTATATTAGCTAGGATTACCTCGCTAGGCAGTCCACTTAAAATATCGGCTTCTTCTTCCAACTGAAAAATGCTTCTAAATTGTTAGACATTAGATGAGAGTCTATTTTTGAAATAATAAAATTTGTTAAAATAACTGTATGCTCGATTTAAATAATTGCGTATACATTGGCTGAAAACCACATCAGGAACCAGCAAAAGGGACGGATTTACATTTAATTACATCATATTCACAATTGATGTATTCTGGGCACTCTCAGACCCACTCACTGGAATTTTTGATTAAAATTCAATAAAAACAATTGAACGTATAGCTTTATTTTAGTTTAAAATTATTTGAGGCGGCCCTGTCTACCCCTGCTTTAAGGCCAGAAGCGGATTTACAATATAGGCCCACTAGGCACGGGCCTAGGGCGGCGGCTTTAGGGGGTGTCACATTTTGGATAACATTATTTTTATTTTAATATTTTGTTTTTAATAATTACGTTTATGGCGTGTACATACCTACTTTTCTTTCGTAGACATCTTTTCTCGAATACTAAACCCCCCCTCCCCCAAAAAAATCTCTTTCCTCCGAAACGTCCTAAAACCCTTGAAAAAAAAGGGGGGGGGGCCGCATATTATAACTGTGCCTAGGGGTGCAAACATTTAAAACCCGTCACTGCTTTAAGCGAGTAAAGCTGTTGGAATGATGAACTATTTCTAGATTAATAGAGTCTTTGTAACTTATAGCTTTATTTAGTCTTGTAGAAATAACTATTTTACGATTCAGCTCTATAATAATAGTTTATTAAATTCTAAACAATGTCTAGGCAAGCATTGTTTAAACTATTCAAAATCATCTTTGGGCTGGGAGAAGTATTATATTTCTGAACAATTTTATGTTAGTATAGCTTATACATTTCTAAAACGCCTTTAGAATAGTATAGTTTTCGGAAATTTGATCAATCATCTAGTCTGGGGAAAGCATTTATTTCTGAACCATCTTACGCTAATATAGATAATGGCTTTATGAACCATCCCTCATCTATAAAGTCAATGTCGGTGTTGACCATCTTCATGATAATTCTGGCGCATGTTTGGGCTGGTACAACTCGTGTCTCTTAAGTCCCTTCAAACTAGCGTAAGAAACCCATGTGGGAACAATCTGTGAAGGGCAAAGAAGCCCTAGTAAAGTACTTGTGTGTCTCACATGGGACTGGTAGCTCTGGTTGAGTGTTGGGTTACAGCTGGTCAAGAGAGGGGTAGACATTTCCTGGCGCGTATACAATGGAATTGGTCACCTATGAAAGGGTATAGGCTGTACACGATAGCTTTGACCCTTTATTAAATTTGAAATCTTACTAATTAAACCCGCCTCGTTGGCGTAGTTGGCTAACGCGCTAGTCGTGTTGAGCTAGATGGCCGAGGATGGGGAGATCGAGGTTCGAATCTCGGTCGGGTGAACTGGGGTGGTTTTTCCTAAATGGTTTTCCACTCCTACACGCAAATGCAGGTTCACTTACTCTAAATTCAACCTTCCCAATTCCTAATCCATTAGCGTAATTAGTACTCAAGTGTATAACCCGAACGGTAGTAAGACGCGGTGCTAAATAATAATTATTACTAATTAAGTCCATATAGATCATATTCGCAAATATGTCGGCTATATTGAGACTAGCTCTCATCGGTGGGCACATGGGCCAACGAATTAACTTCGTATTGTTCTGTATTGCCCCAGTAACTGGGAGCTTGAGGTTCGATTCCTGGCCAGTAACACGGAGGTATTTTATCCTAAATAGTTATCACCTTTTCACCCAACGCAAATACGGATACAATCCCTCCTAATTCGACCTTTATTCATTCCTAACATATTATTGGTGCTCAAATAAAAATATTGAGGGCCAGTTTTACAAAAGTCATATTGATTCTTCAGTCACTGGATTGCCAATTGACTTGATCCCAGATCAAGAAAATTTGATTCGAAAAATAAATAATAATTAGGGATCAAAAACTCTAATCACATGACCATATATCTGATCAAATAATCAAGTAAAACAAATATGGCAGCACTGTAAATATCAGTGTATTTGGAAAATATGATTATGAAATGGCCTTAAGTTACATACAAGGTTGTCTTTTATATGTTAACTTTATACCTGTGGAAGCCTAGACTGTCTGATATTTATATAATGATCCCATATTTCGGAAACTTTCTTTAAAATATTGTTTTAAACATTATAGTTGTGGTATTAATAAATATACGTAATAAAATGTACTCAGTGTAAACCTCATCTTAAATTTTATTTCTCCAGGATTAAAGAAAAGTTCATTTCGTTCCTGTAGCTGCTTTGGATATCAACCATCAACATTTATAAAAATAAAATAAAATATTTTTATACGGCTAAGAAAAATTGAAACTTATGCTTGCATTGTACGGACACAAGAATGTAATGTCAAACAACTTGAAAACCAACTTAACCTGGGAAAGCACAACTAGTAGTCAAATATCAAATCATAGCCCAAGTTATTGTAACATCTGTACAATAGGAGCAACCAGGATGCGAATAATACATTATTTTAGTCCATAATTGGTAAAGAGCCAGGTTTCCAGGTATTCCTTACCACTAGGCAATGAAGATATCCTGGACCATGTTGTTTAAAATGTTGGTTTCTTGAAACTAAATGTACACTATCTGGAAGATAGTCTTAAGTAGGTCCCATCTTTGAAGCCATGCCATAATGGGACCGAGCAAGATAAACTTGCAAGATAAACAGAGTGTACGTGATGTAGTCCCTTATTATAAACAGTGACTATAGAGAGTCCTTGTGAATCCTTACCAGGATATTGAAATCCACACCAAACTAGATCTAGAGTCGGTTCGCTACAACTTTGTCATTCTGTAAAATAATGAAACTGTTCTTTACTAATCCGAACTGAATATAAGTTTGGTTCCTTTGACAAGTGGTGATAATTTGTGTCACTTATCAACTAAACAATAGCAATATATATATTTGTGCAAGCAATTATATGGAACTTTTCAACTGTCTGAAAAAAGCCAAGGCTACCACGTATGAAACACTCTTGGTCAAGTAGCTCTACTTTGGTGTCGTGGTTGAAATAGAGAAGTAGAACAGGATTGTTGGTGAGGATGAGTTCGGGATTTGAACCCTCGCTTTATTAAGGGTGATTATTACTAAATGGTTTATCACCCTCCCTTCTCAAAAATGCCAGTGCATACATATCCTCTACCTTCCTCATACCTACTGTATTAATGTAATTAATGTTTGTGTACATCCCTAATGGATGCCAGGACCCGGTGAAGAAACAATTGTTTTATAACTAACTATAGTTTGACTCGTTCTTCGCACGGTTAAGCAACACCAAAACTATATCAAATTATAACGTTCAACACCCACCTGTCCAATTTTTTGGTAGTCTCTCGTTGTACAATCTTGAGCTAGCTATGGCAACCACAAATCAATAATGGTAATTAATAAGTAAAAAATAAAATAAATATTTGGGACAAATTAATACCTTGTCCACAACTTGAGTGCACAAAAAAAACTCAATCCATTAACAAAGCAATAATAATTATCTAAGAATGATCATAAAATAAAATAAACGAACTAATAGAAGTCGTTGCAGAAATATGTTGGGGAAAAAAAAAGAGCATAACATTTTTCCAAATAGCATAGATAATATAATTTGTTACAGAAACATATTTAAAAAATAAGCATCATGGTTTCCCAAAGAGCATCACTGTTGTTATGTCGTTGCTATATATTTGTTGATTTATCCTTCGATCTTTTAACATACCTCGAAAAAAAAGGAGAAGGTTCTCAATTTGATCTTTTTGTATTTTTATTTTCTCGCCATCTTACAGGTAGAGAAAGTATTGTGATCGTCAAAATAATCGAGCTCGAGATTTTGACGAAGCTTGACGTTTCGTAACCCCCGAGTCCGAAAAAGTGATTTTTGAATTTCGTCGAGAGAGAATTGCTCCGCACTTTTGCGGTGCGGTACAGACTCGTGTAGCCACCTACCACCGAAAATAAAATGTTCGGGAGCTTCCGAACTTTGTTTTCATGGTAAAACTAGGCATTTATTTCACATGCGTGACGCTGTAGTCATTGTTTACAACATTACGTACAAGATAAACAATATTATATACAACAACTTATTGAACAACAAACATTCTTCTTAATTATTGGCTATGGCTAACTTAAAACTTTGTTCTTCGTAATTAATAGTTAAATTAATTAGTAATAGAACTCAGTCTATAAAGAATATAAAAATGGTTAGAAAATGCGGTGCGGGTCGGCTCCATGTAGCCATAGCTTTAGTCTTTTAGCTGGTTTTGAAAAGTTGGGCAAAGGGAACATTCCTTCCTTTACTAATGATCTTACCTTCTGACAGTCCTCTTCCAACGTCCGCCGCTTTCACACAAAACACGATAAGTGGTCACTCACTAACTCTATTTGGATCTCAAAGGTACGGAAGGGTCCTGTTGAATTGATTTATGTAAACATGACATTCATTCATGTCTAATTTTTATATACGATTATAATATTTGAATTAGAAACGTTGACTGGACCGATATATATTTCATCATTTCTTTCAACATACGTACTAGTTTTCTAGTATTAACTTTGATTGTAAAAGATAGAGATAATCTGTTACCGGTTGAATCCCCTTATTTATAAATAAAAATTAATTTATGGGAAACTATAACATAAAGTGTGCTAAAATATTATCACACCACTATGCTGTACTATCTGCATACCCATGAAAAAAAATTATGACTTTTACCTTTATTTTTTAGTATTTGGACATGGACTTAGTTATGAAAGTTAAATTGAAGATTATTATCTTTTAAACAAAAACTACATAGCAATTTTGCTTTTTATTACTTATTTGATAATTTTTAAAGCATTAGAAAGATTCACCATCGTAAAAATGGAAATTTAAAATTATTTATTCTCACTCTGGCATAGCCTTAATGTTTTTTTTCTCTCTTTTTATCTTTATCTATCTCTCTCTCCTTTATTTAATTTTACTTTACTCATTTATTTTATTTATATGTTCATAAATGTACAATTATTTATGTGGGCTGTGTTTTTTATTGTTATTATTTTCTATACAAATATTATAGACTAGTTTTTATTACATAAGTATTAAATGTATGTTCATTATTGCTAATTAGGTTAAGTGTAAGAAAAGGCCTTAACCTCGCTCAAATAAAGACTTATATTATTATTATTATTATTATTATTATTTATTATTATTATTATTATTATTATTATTATTATTATTATTATTATTATTATTAATTATATAATAATATTATTATTAATATTATTATAATTAATAAAAATTATTATTAAATATTTTATTATTATTATTATTATATATTATTATTATTATTATTATATAACAAGTATTATTTAAACACCACCTTCGCCAGTTTATTGTGAAAAAGACAGCATCCAACTCAGCTGAATTATTTCTATCTGGATGCTTCTTATTGAATCTTGAGCCAAGATTAATAATCCACGACTGTTGAAGTCTGTTGTTCCGAAATAATAATTTGACTGGTGGGTAAATTCTGCAGTTCTCTCCTGAGGAATATATTGTTGGTCTGTTTAAGCATACCATGTCTCTTATTAATAAACACCCTAATATAATAAACAATAAACATAGTGTATAGATCATGTGATTTATTTAAAACACGTAGTCAAATATAATTAAGTGAGATGAATTAAAATGTTGTATTGGATATTGCATTTGTTTAAAATATGGAACTTCCCAAATGTTTTTTTAACTCTAAGGTTTTCGTATGAGTGAATTAAAAATATTTTAATCTCATATATTGTGTTTTGAAATTGAATAAATATAAAGCATAGAAGTTTGTTTTTAATTTAAGATATTAAAAAAATGGCTAGTTGGAACAGAGATTTAATTAAAGCGTCTTTACTTTTTTTAAGCATACATAATATCGCAGATTTAGGTTACAAGTGCATCTTCAGAATAATAAAACTTGTGGTAATTGTTTACTGTGATAAAAAAAAGGGCAAAATGTACATTGCTGAGAAATTAATGAGCTTAAAAAACTTTTGATACTTGTGCTGCTTTTACAAACACCATAAGTTAAAAAAGTTTTGATAATTAGTAGACTTTTAAAATAAGAAATGCAAGAAAAATGACATTGTGACAGATGAATAATAAGAAACTGGGTTGGTAAATTTGGGCCCAGACAGAATTAATGACTAGAGATATTTCACTTTTAACGCGATTACATCACATTAGATGAATTAAAATTGCTTTTTCATCTATGAACTATGTAAACATATTTTGCAGCAGATTTTTTTTTTTAATTCTCTTAACATATTCAACTCAATTTAATATTTAAAAAAATATTTGTGACTCACAAAAATGTAACTCTATGATGAACACAGCAACCAATCCTAATACATTTAATTTACCATTTAGTTAAAGATAAAATGCTAAGTTTAATCTAAATATATTTTATGTGCTCACTGGCATTCTACCCCTAGCTAATATACTAAAATGTAGACACTTTCATCATCCTTAGTTGATCCGGCCCCGTTGTTTAGTGGTCAGTAACCTGGCTATGAACCTAGAGGTCCCAGGTTAGATTCCCGGCTGATAACTTGGGTATTTTTTTATCATAAGGGGAGTTATCCCAACGCTCACCAGGGTAAGGTAAATTAGGCTTAATTTAGGTTTAAGACCTCCACTGGCCCACACCTCCATATTCACTATCATCACTATCATCACATTGCGGGTACGAGTAGACAACCTCCATAGGTTCACCCTGAACAACGATCTGTACCACCAGAAGGGCTAACAGTCTACTACATACAGGGCGACCGAACTTGGATGTCATTTCTCTCAAGGTCAGATATGCCATACGATAAAAAAAATTACCCCATTAATGTTGCTAAGTGCGATTATCTTAAGTAAATATTTAGGACTGAATATCTATAAATTAAACTTTTACAAATTAATTTTTTTAAAGTATTATTTATCGTAGAGTCCAAATTTATTTAGACTTAGTTTAAAACGTGTGCGTGTAAATACTAGTTATAAATAGTCTACTATTTGAAGATTATTATTGTTAGACGCAAGAGTAGAAACTGTCGGACTGGTCCTTGGCTTGTGCTTTTATAGAATCAAATAATACATATACTAATACTTGTTTCATATTATCTTTTTTTAACTGAATGTGATAAAGACATTACATTTAGCTAAAAGTAGTAGTACGTGATAAATCGTTTAGCTATTGAATTTAATAAAAGTGTGAGAGGATAATTTTATATCATTTAATTTTTCAACATTAATCACAACGAATATAGAAGATAAATTTGCAGGTTATAAGTCGTAAATCTCGCAATAGACTGAATTTAAACTGAAAGCTTAATACTCAAATCCAGGCCGAGTACCCTTGGGTTTGTTTTTGATCAGTGACTTTACTCTACGCTCGGACACATAGACAAATGATAATGGTGTTACCATAATAATATTTTTTACTTTCTCTCAACACCTCGGAGAGAAAGTATTGTGATGGCAAAAAAAAAAAATCTAACTTGAGATTTCTGTAAATGTCGACGTTTCATGACCCCCATAAACAAAAAAAAAAAATGTTTATCGCATTGCCGTCTGTCCGTCTGTCTATCTGTACCTCGGGCTAGAGCCGAAACCATTCTACCGATTGGGCTAAAACTTGGTATCTCGGGTTATCATAAGTTTCCCCCGAGCTATTTTTTGGAAATAGATATCTAACCCTAAATTTAAGGGTAGTTTGCTGAAGGATGAAAAGAAAAAAAAATGTTTTCTCTAAATTAACTTTACAAATTTTGATCAAATTATAAATATATATACACTGTTTATCATTATAAATATGATAGAAGCTATCATATTCTTATGAAAATTACTTTGGGAGTACTTTACATGAGGGAGATTTTCCAATTTTGATAATTTCTCCACCACTATTTGAGATACGAGTTAACTTATTGTTGTAAAGTTGTAGTACTGTTAAAGATACAAATCTTTTATTTGAAATATAATTTTATTAAACCAATAATTTCTTAACTATAAGCACATATATATACTTTTAAATTCAGTTCTTTAAAAATTAATTTGATTCTTATGTTCTTTGGTGGACAAATATGTTTCTCTTTTCTAAATATTTCTGTAACATTGTTCCTAGTTCCTAGTGCCATAGAGTAAGTAAGTAACAGTGGATATTATTTCATTCATGATCTTTGGTGTAGTGTTTCGACAACAATGTATAGACATATTATTTAGTTTCACAAATCTTACGAGTTTTCAGTAAATGTCTATTTTAAGTTAAATGCGAGAGAAAGTCTGAGATGCACCGTAACGTTTATTTTAAATATAACATTGTGAGTTGATTATATAAACATGAAGATATGTGTATTTTTCTTACATCTTTCATATACATGTTTCTATTTTATATATAGCAAAAATGTTTTTGTATACTTAAAGGACCGGTAAGTTCTTAAAATCGTGTTAAAAAGTACCTTATTTTCAAAGAAAGCGATATCGACATTTTGAAATGTCGATAAAACTCTCGTTTTCTGAGCTGTGTATCGGACTCTCCAAGGGCCAGAGAAACCTAAAGAGGATGTTTGAAAGTGAGGGAAAGTTTGATACGGAATGAAATATATGATATCGTCCAAATTTGACCGAAAGGTCACAGCGGCCAAACACACACACACACACACACTCATATGGGCTTGCCTCTTGTATACGATATAACCATATGTGGGGGGCATTATACTCCACCCCTCTCTTTTGATCAGTTCGACCTTTCTGGGGAAATGAACAGTTGAGAGTGCACTCTCATGAGTCGTGCAGTGGTTGACTGAGTGAGCGAGAAGTTGCTGCTTTTTGTTTTTGATTTGATATTGGTCTTTTTTGTTTCACCTCACCTCAGTGGTAAAATGGTCTAACGCGCTACTCTTGCAGTAGAAAAGACTGCCAATGACGGCGAGATTGATGTTCCAATCTCGGTCGGGTGTACTGAAGATTCCCCCGCCCAAAATGGTTTTCCATTCTCCCTCCACTCAAATTCGGGTGCACTTACTATAAATATAACCTTTCAAATCCCTAAAACCATTACTGATATTGGGGACCTGGTGATATAGGGGTAGGGTGTCGGACTTCTGTGCTGGGGGTCCGAGGTTCATTCCTAGGTCCAACACAGATTTATCAGATTGCCAAATCCTTCCTTCACCTCTGACGAGACGTGTATTAATCACAACTTGTGAATGTGAGGAATGCCAGGCCTCCACCGTGGTTCGGATCCCACGTCAAACTGTAGGTCCTCCATTTCATCTCACAATAAGCCTAAAACTAAAACTAAAACTAAACAGAGCTAGGGAAATAATATTTTTTTTTATTTTGACTAGAAAATATTTTTGCCATAAAAACTGCAAAAAATATTCGCCTCAACTTACGTTTTCTTATTTCCAACATTTAGGAAATTTAATATTAAATATATTATTATCTTCGCTCTAGCTTCATCTAAAACTACTTAGCGGGGCGTATCAAATCAATATGACCTTGAATTAGACTGTGACGATTCTATCAAAACAATTTTGACGTGTTTTCCTTGTGGTTACACAATGTTGTTTTCTTATCCTCCGATATTGCCTTAGGCTATACACCGTTTGGACACTATACACCGTTTATTCTAAGAAGGAAGAAACTGCGAGGTATAGTCCGTTTTCGATAAGAAGGGAGAATTAAACTTTTCAGGGAACCCCCCACTGGGTCAAAACCCTTTGTGTTAATAGAAGGAGCATTGATGGGGCCCCAAATTGTCTGTTTGGTGGGGGTGTAAAAGAGACAGACAGGTTTGTGCTTGAATAAAACACGATATTACAAAACATACATTTATTATACAGACATATTATACATTTTTACAGGAATGCCTCATATATTCGTTCATACGTTTTTCTACAGTGTCTCTTAGATGCGTTAGTAAAATTGTTTTTAGTTCACAATCCAGCGCGTAATAGTCCAAACCGACGACCTGGCGTGTGTAGTAGGTATCACTGATGAGATCCAGGTTTTTGATGTGTGTTTCCACCGTAGGCTGGTCGAGATCGATGACGTCTGCCGATTCGTCGCACACATCCACGACGAGCGTGTCGATCAAATCGTTGCAATAGCGTGCGACAGGTGTCGACCACATATCCCGGCGGTCGACGGTGACGTCGATGAGGTCCCACACCTCGCAAAGACGCGCCCAGCTAGGTGCTAGATAGGCGACCCGTTTGAGTCCGGCGTCTTGTTTCTCGCTGATGACGACCATGCGGTCACCGCACATACGTCTCAGAGAGATTTCATGATTAGTCAGACTAATCTTTTGAGGAGGTTGCGTGTTGCTGAAAAACTTTGATATGATCGACTTGTAGCTGCCCAGTTCTTGCCACTCTGTACGGTTAAACACCGCACGATTCCCTCCGCATTTTTCTAGCTGGACATAGGGCGTAAAGTTGTTCTTGACGCTCATGCCGACGATGACACGCTTGGCGTCGACTTCGTCCAGTGGGAACAAAGTGTTGAAAATACCGGCGACGGCGAGCGGCTTCACCGGCTTTGCTTTGCGGGTGCAAACGTCTTGACCTTCCATCGCTTCGACGACTATGGCCTGCACGCCGTCGGGGCGCCCTTTTTATAGGCGCACTCTTAAATTAAATACACGCTATTAATATACAGGGTTAAACTTTATACTAAAAACTATATTTTAAAAGTTCTTCCCATGGTTTTATATGTAATAACAAATACTGATCACCATTAGTGACAATTAAATTAACGGATGATAATACGACCCCAAATAGAGCCTACCATAAACTAAATGCTTAATTTCCCCATTTTATTTTATAATGTAGCCTTATTTGTATTTACATATAGTTTGCAGCAATATAAGTAACAATGTCCCCCATAACACTCACTCTTCCTCAACTTCTCGAACATTGATAGGCCAAGTATGTAACATACATAAATACACACTTCACGATAATTATTTACAGACACGTCCCTAAGGCAGTGGGGGAAGTGAAAAAAAATAATAGTTTTCTGATAGTTTGTTGTGGGTCGAATAAGAGCAAAACAGTTTCTTTTGAAGAGATAATTTAATAGATATAATGATATATAAACTTTAATTTTTAAATATTAATATATAGGTCGTCATAAATCTGTACAGGTTTATAGCATTTCAAACTCCGACATTTAACAAACAATATATTTACATGTTAATACATTTTTCATGGAAGGGTTTTTAGTATTTGTAGAAGCAATTTTAGTATTAATTTATGATTAATATAATATATTTCATGAAATTAAAACCTTAGATAGCTGATTTTAAGGAATAAATATGCCCTAATAACCGTTTTAACGCTCATACGGTTTAAGCCTACTATTAAATTTTTAACTAATTTCAAGAATAGAGAAAATTTAATTATATTACATATCATATTGAACTTTTGTCACCATTCAATATAAACATAAATATAAGACTGTTTGGTAGAAAGTTAGTATATTTTTACAAAAATCTGCAAAAAAAAACTAATTCAAATATATCCATAAAACTTTATTACAACATTAAAAAATGGTAAGCATAGATTTCTACGTTCGTTTTTTATGAGTTTAAGAACCACCTGCAGAGATGCTGTCGTCTAGAAATAACACGTTATTTAATAGATAGTCTGATATATTAGAATATTGTTGATGTTATTGAAAGGGATCAACACGTAGGATTAAAAAACCTTAAATTTCTAAAAACATTATTATCAAAGTAAATGGTAATAAATTTATATGAAACTAACTAACTCTCTGGCCTTAAATAATTCGAAAGTTATTTATAAATACTTACCGTAAATTATCGTTGATTGCAATTAGTAAAAAAAAATCAAGCCTTAGCTGTTAATTCTTCTTTATTAATTCAAAATTGGTGTCTTTGTATGGTTTTTATTATAATAAAAATACTTTTTATTTTTTATAACAAATTATATCAAAGTAGCTTCCATATAATTAATTTTTTGAAAATTTTAAAGCTTAAAATTTATTTAATATAGATTGATTATTGTGATTAACAAGATATGTGTTTGTTTTAGGGCAGATTATCCTTTTGAAAATTTAGTAAGACGCAACTCAAAAGAAAAAAAAATTGGGATTGTTACAAAGTCATTCGTTTGAATATTTTAAAATGTCACAAATATAATAGGCCTATCAACAATTTATTTCAATTATATTACCAGCATGGTTGTATGCATGGTATATTTATTACTACTTTGAGACATATTTTAACAAGTGTAAAACTTAAAACTATCTTTTATAATAATAATAATGTGTTGCTCGGATGTATTTAACACATCGATTGACTTTGACATCAGTTTTAGGACGCAGGAATGGATATAAAGTCACGTTTATAGTTAATAGGTTGCCATTTTTTGTAAAAAAATAATTACTTCAACAATAGTTCACTTAGTATGGTCGGATGGTAGGATAGCGGGAATTAGGTTAAGTATTTTTGTATTTTAAAAACAGTAAAACTTTTGGGCCAAGTTAACTTAGGTCTATTTACTAATTTATAGTATGCTAAAAAAAGCTAGGGTCCATTTTGTCGAGCTGTTAGTTTCTCAAGGCTGTCCTATCCTTAGTTTTCTCGGCTAATATTCCTATACACTGTTATGGGATGCGACAAGTCAAGACAAGAATTGTTCACGTACCGCGTGACGTCACTCGCTGAATATATATATATATATATATATATATATAGGGGGGAGGCCCGCTCGGTCGTAGAGCGGTTCAAAAGAGGGACAGCTGTTGGTGAATATTGTTGACGCAGTGCAGACCGTAAAATGGTGTGATCTAACCGTCGATCAAAAGTACTCGGTAGATAAATTAAAAGCTGTCGATACAAAGTTCGGGAGACGCCTAATAGCCTATCTAGATGGTGTCGTTTTAGTACTCTAACAGATGAAGACGTGTGCGAGCTTAATAACGAAAAATTGGTATTTAGCTGCGCCGGAGTAAAACCCGGTTCACCTACCATTGTGAACTTTGAACGCATTTAAGAGTCAAGCAGTCAACAACGACAGCGGGCAGATGGGTAGTTAATAATTGTGCACGGTGGACCCTGCAAACCATACAGCACGGTTACGCTCACCATGATTAGAACCGGCTATATTAATTTAACGTTTGTGGGTCATACGGTTACGGGTTGTGCCTATATGACTGGAGAAAATATTCACAGTGTGGTTGTGAGAGATAGACAGGTAATTTACAAAGTAGTGAACCATGACATAGAGGAGCGAGGCTACATCGAGTTCTGCGACTCTACCTGTCACACGATAAGAGCGACTAAAGTACTACCCTACGAGAGAATCGAGGAGACTTACCTGTGTGATATGACATGTGCTGTGTACAATTTCCGCCAAGAGGACGTCGTGGCCGTGTTGCCCAGGCCTCCACCACCCTTCCGAGCTCCACAACCTTTCACAACGCCGCAGCCACCGCCCCCGTCCCCAGAGGCATCGGCGTACCCACCGACAGAGTCGTCTGCCTACCAGTACTCACAGCCAGAGTCACCCCGCGTGCCCACCACCAGCGGAGGAGGAAGAGGTAAAGGCCGAAGAACCCGTAAATATCGAGGATTTAACAATGTACAAAACTTATCCAAACGTTAAAATTATGGGTGAAACGCCCGATGACTACATAATCGGTCTGGGCAGATTCGGTAACGTCTTACTTCCAAAGTCTGCTTATTATTTGGATTGTAAGCGATTTAAATCTAAAGCACTCTGTCCTCCGAGATATATCATACAAAGTGTAATGTTTAAACTAGGCGCGCTCATCGGAGCTAGTGGTAGACATGGGCGTTGCCGCTTGAGTGAGTGTGTTTTTTTTTCTCCCAGGAAAATTTCTTTCGTTGCATCTCCAATTACTATTATGCGGCATTTGTAAGGGGGGTCTACGCAAAGCTCTCCAGCCTTATTCGCCACAAACACCTCAAAATACTGCTCACCTGTTGGGACGAAGAGGTATTGTGCAATGCGTTAGACAGGATCGAGAAAGAATAATACAACCGTGTCAAGCGCTTAAACGAACTTGAGAAAAAAACAAAAGTTATAACGTTGTGCTATCTGAAGATCGAGAATGTAAAAACATTGGAGACATTGTCAATAGGCGTTCTAGTGCCTCTCAGCGTGTCCTGAACTATTTTGGAGGTGACTCGTACTCATTTTCTAGATGGTAAAAAAATTACATTCTCTCCTGATGTTTTTTATTAGGTAAAAGAGTGATTATATGGTTTTTTATAATTCATGTTGCACTCTAATCTTAATTGGTCACAAGACCTAAAAAAAATTACTCTATGTTGTGTCTGCGAGTTATGAATGTTTTAAATTAATTAATTGTTGCTTGTCAATAAAAAACTAGCAATAAAATGTTATTATTTTTTAAATCCCTAGAATATGTTGTGACAATATACACGTGTCAACAATGCCAGATTGGTAAATTTGAGTAGTTTATAATCTCAACTAATGTAAGGTGTCGCGCGTGCGCGCGCGCACACACACACACACACACACACATATTTATTTATAAATTATAATTGCTGTGACGTTATATTGATACCCTGCCAAAGAGAAAGTAAAGTAAACGAATTTAATTATTTTATCCATAATGTTTGAGACCAGCTTATAGGCTAAATAATACTTGTATTTATAGGATAGGAATGGGTTCCACAAAATGGATTAATTTGGCAAAATCATGTAGACTTTGGTCTTGGTACAACTGGAGTAGCATTTTCAAATAATAATAATTCATGGACTAATATGGATGTACATGTACAGGACAATACTAATCATTTTCCAATATTAAGTTCGTTAACTAAAAATAGAGAAGCTTTAGTATGGAATCACGGTGTGCCACGACCGAGGATTGAACCCCCGGACCCTCAGCACAGAAGTCCGACACTTTACCCCCTAAACCACCAGGTCACCTTAAATAGTAGTAAAGAGATGATATTTGCTAGAGTCAAAGGGTATTCTAGTGATTGTTATTCTATTTTAGGAACAAATAGGGGAATATTAATAGATACATATGAAACTCCTAAACCTGCCGATCCTCAACAACAAGTTAATATTCAAAGACCTCGGAGAACAGTTGATACAGAAACTAAACCAGGTCCCTCAGCTACAAATTCAGGAGGTACAGGATATGGTTAGGAATTATGAACATAATGTGTAAAGTAAACAAACATTGTACATTTTATAATATATATAATTCATCAATAATATTACAAACATATATATATATTTATTATTTCCCAAACACCAAAATCCTTAAATAATAGATTGAGTTTTTTAGCAACCCATTCAAGTCACTGTGACGAACATCCCGAACCTCCTAAGGACCTAAAAACATTTCACTATTTGATGCCATTAAAAATGCATTTTTATTAATTATAGCATCACCTTTATGTTTAATACTAACATTGATAGCATCACCACTAAATAAACTCTTCATATGTTCACAATAGCTAATCTATCGGATCATCAATTATTACTACACGTTTATTGTAACAGTCTTGTAATCCAAATTGAGATAATTTATTGTTTTTGCTACAATAACCTAAGCATCTGCAAAAAAGTTGATTTCAATGAATTTGGATCACCATATAAGTAAATTACACAACATTTTTCGTTACATCTATCCAAAACTCTATATAAATTTTTTTTAAATTCACCAATCATTTCTTGATCCTGTCCAAATTGAAAGTTTAGCCATAAATTTACAATATGTCTAGTTTCATCTATTGAAAGATAATAATTAACAAAATTTCCTAAAGATTTGAAGACAATTCTTTCCACAGGCATTTGAGGATTTTGATTAGTTAGCCAAAGATAAATTTCATTAAAGGTCATTTGAGTGATTTTAGTTTCAACATTATGTAAAATTATTTGATAGTTATTTTCAGTCACATCATAATAATATAATTTTAAATATTCCTGATCTAAAAGACAATTTTTTTATTGTAACAAATATATTAATTAATAAGGACTGCTCGATTGATTGGAATATCTTTTTTCCTCGAGAAACGGTCGGTTTTCTGGGTGAGACTTCAACTCCTCCATTTCCTTTACGTTGGCTCGAATCAGGTTCTGTAAATGAGACTCCTTCGGTGTTGGAAATAGAGAGTTTAGATTTCCCCAAAACCGAAGATCTATCGCACAATTCTTCCAAGCATTCTGCTTGCCCACACAATGCTTAGGATAGATCTTCAATACCGTATAATGGGAGCCTGATTGGGGTTTCTTGAATTTTGATATACAATTTCCCTGTTTGTTTTTCACCGAAATAGTAAAGCAAGTTTCTCCAGAATTTAATGTCTGTTGTGGTTGAACGTTTGATTGACTCAATAGACCGTCTAGGAATGACTCTGATTCTTGATAATACGGGACATGTGCATTAGGTGGAGGACCAGTTACAGTCATGGCTGACGTGGACATGACTCCATTCTTCTCGTTGGTGATAGAAGATAGTGGAAAATCCCGTTTTTCGGCTGCTTTGTTTTGCAAGCAACTTAAAAACAACTTCTCCATCATCTCTACCTGTTCCAACGGGAATAATGTCGTGGAGGACCATTGATCTTTCACGGCACTTTCCACGTCTTTCCACGTACCTACAGAGTCCTCCGCACTCACACATTCCGTTACCAAATCTATCAGAGATGCTAGAAGAGGTCTCTCGTCCATTATTTTCAACATTCCAGACAACAGATTCTCCTGGGTCCATTTTTTAAATTCAATAGGATTAGTAAAATACAAACGGATTACACTAATAAAATTTATAATGCCTGTTACGAAAGACTTACCTTGTTTAATTTTCTTTTTTGGAGGTTCGGGATTGCTGTCTAGACTTACCTCGGCGTCACTAATAACTTCATTCATGTTCATATTGGACCTCGAAATGATTGATGATTTCACCACCTTGTACTGTTAATGCTGTAAATCTTTGAGTCTTCTTTTCTTTATCTATAGCTTGATCTATTTCTTTGTCCCAGTCTTCACCAAGAGTCTCAAGAGCTTCTAGTTCAGTTTTCACTTGCCAATCTTCTGCACAATTGAGTTTTTCTTCTTCTTCTTCTTCCAAGGTAAGTTGACCTCCTTTAGCAGGATCGTTGAAGTATTTATTAGTAAATTCCTCCCAATAAAGATCGTCGAATGACTTCTTTTTTTGTTCTTTCAGAGATTGTTCTGCGTAGAGGTACTCCCAAGAAACAAACTCACAACAAGTTTTCTTAAACTGTGGACAATAATTGGAACTTGTTTTTTTGAAACATCTTTCAGAGCAGAGATGATATGTGACACGAATATTATAAGCTGGATGTTCGCGATAGTCTTCACGTACAATATTGCCAGTGAAGTAATTTGCTTGTTCCAAACTTATTTCAAGTTCTTTGTCGTCTTTATATTCTTTAACAATTAGCAAACAGCCAATACTACTTTGCTTATGTTGCAAGTCGAAACAATCACATCCTGGTATATCAGCCCAAGGTGATTCAATTTTATACACTCTCGTGTATTGACGATCGACAGGAGCAGTTATCACTGATGTAGAAGCCATGATTACTGATTATAATATACCTTTTAATTCCCATCCTTTATATATACAATATATCTATTATTTATTTAATTGAAGATATTGATTTTGATGCCAATTATTTTATAACACCTAAACAAATATTACATCATTATGATGACCTCGCCTAATTACATCAATTATTTACAAAACAATGTATAGGAATATTAGCGGGGGGAATTAAGGTTAGGACAGCCTAGAGAAAATATGAATATTCTATATAAAATTTGTAAACATGCGTTTGAAGGCCAGGTTGAACAACCGAGTACAAGTCCTTGTTATTTCCTTAAAAGTGGCGACTAGTTGATGACTTAAGAAAACTTAATGGGCTCCCTGAGGCAATATCTGTTTTCGATAATTGAGCGTGTTGGTAATCGTAAACACGGGACGATTCCTGGATAGCTCAGTGGTTAGAGCATTGGCGTATTAAAACCAAAAGTCTCGGATTTGATTCCCATGTATTAATACCATTTTTCAAACAATTAACAATAATATCTGGGTTATATAATTCAATCATTTTATCCCAGATAATATTCGTTGATAAATAGAAACTTAAATGGTAAAAATAATTAATATTTTTTTCATACAACTAATTCATATTTTAAATAAAAGCTTCACCAGACATGCTCTTCCCAAACCTACAGTATATAAAATATCATGACTTACACACTAGCATACAAACTAGCCATTTCGATGGTTGAATAGTCCAAAGCATAACACTCGCACATGATTTGACTAAATATGAGAGGGATATTGGGGGTTGGAATCCTGGTTGCGTGTGCTGTGGGTGGATTTTCCAAAATGGTTCTCCACTACTTAAAAAATGCGAATACCTTTAAATAACTCAACCTTACCCAAAAATAGAGTATTAGTGTAATTAGTATATATGCGTATAAAACGAACGGGTAGTAAGATGTACTACTAAACCAACGAATAAAATCAGTAACAGAAACAGCATAATCCATACCTGCATTGGTGGTCACGCAGACTAACGTCAATTTATCCAATCTGGCTACCAGAGAATATCTAGGATCAAATCTCTGCCATGGGTTTAAGTTTTTTCATAGATGGTTTCTCCACTTCTTCTTGCGCAAATGCAGATACAATTCCTTTAAACTATACATTCATTTACCCTTAGCGTTATTAAATGCATTAGCCTGGACGGGCAGTAAGATGCAATGTCGAAACAACGGGATCCATAAATAGTATTTCAAATAAAACTCGACACGTTACAGCAGGGATAGAACTTATAACCTTGACGTGGTTTGTCAAAGATCTACCATCCAGCTAACAAAATTCCAACAAGGCTGTTTCTCATAGAAGTGGCGGCCAAACAATATTTAAAAATACTAAAACAATACTCAATTATTTTCGAACATTCTTCTGAACTAGATTTGTCCATTAATAATAATATATATATATGCACATGCGGTGCCTATGGTGTGAGATATAAAGCTATGCAAATATTTACACTCTAATCTACGTAGACTTAGGTGTCCCGACTCTCAATACAAGCTTTAAATTACTGCCAATGCAGGTGTACTTCCTTGAAACTACCCTCCTCATCTATTTCACATAGATTAACGATTGTATTAAAATGTGTTACTTAGTAAAAATAAATAACAAACATTCTCACTCATGTGTGGCTCAAAGCTAAAGTAGAAAGTACAAACACACGTTTTATGGGAAAAATACATTTACTATATGATAGTATTATTCTAAGTATCGATAATATCTATGAAAAGTTTCAGCTGCAGATCATCTGTCTTGACGTATGAATACTGGAGAGTGTATCTGATCAAGTTTTACACTTGTTAAAATATGTCTCAAAGTAGTAATAAATATACCATGCATACAACCATGCTGGTAATATAATTGAAATAAATTGTTGATAGGCCTATTATATTTGTGACATTTTAAAATATTCAAACGAATGACTTTGTAACAATCCCAATTTTTTTTTCTTTTGAGTTGCGTCTTACTAAATTTTCAAAAGGATAATCTGCCCTAAAACAAACACATATCTTGTTAATCACAATAATCAATCTATATTAAATAAATTTTAAGCTTTAAAATTTTCAAAAAATTAATTATATGGAAGCTACTTTGATATAATTTGTTATAAAAAATAAAAAGTATTTTTATTATAATAAAAACCATACAAAGACACCAATTTTGAATTAATAAAGAAGAATTAACAGCTAAGGCTTGATTTTTTTTTACTAATTGCAATCAACGATAATTTACGGTAAGTATTTATAAATAACTTTCGAATTATTTAAGGCCAGAGAGTTAGTTAGTTTCATATAAATTTATTACCATTTACTTTGATAATAATGTTTTTAGAAATTTAAGGTTTTTTAATCCTACGTGTTGATCCCTTTCAATAACCTCAACAATGTTCTAATATATCAGACTATCTATTAAATAACGTGTTATTTCTAGACGACAGCATCTCTGCAGGTGGTTCTTAAACTCATAAAAAACGAACGTAGAAATCTATGCTTACCATTTTTTAATGTTGTAATAAAGTTTTATGGATATATTTGAATTGTTATATTTTTTTTGCAGATTTTTGTAAAAATATACTAAACTTTCTACCAAACAGTCTTATATTTATGTTTATATTGAATGGTGACAAAAGTTCAATATGATATGTAATATAATTAAATTTTCTCTATTCTTGAAATTAGTTAAAAATTTAATAGTAGGCTTAAACCGTATGAGCGTTAAAACGGTTATTAGGGCATATTTATTCCTTAAAATCAGCTATCTAAGGTTTTAATTTCATGAAATATATTATATTAATCATAAATTAATACTAAAATTGCTTCTACAAATACTAAAAACCCTTCCATGAAAAATGTATTAACATGTAAATATATTGTTTGTTAAATGTCGGAGTTTGAAATGCTATAAACCTGTACAGATTTATGACGACCTATATATTAATATTTAAAAATTAAAGTTTATATATCATTATATCTATTAAATTATCTCTTCAAAAGAAACTGTTTTGCTCTTATTCGACCCACAACAGACTATTAGAAAACTATTATTTTTTCACTTCCCCACTGCCTTAGGGACGTGTCTGTAAATAACTATCGTGAAGTGTATATTTATGTATGTTACAGACTTGGCCTATCAATGCTCGAGAAGTTGAGGAAGAGTGAGTGTTATGGGGGACATTGTTACTTATATTGCTGCAAACTATATGTAAATACAAATAAGGCTACATTATAAAATAAAATGGGGAAATTAAGCATTTAGTTTATGGTAGGCTCTATTTGGGGTCGTATTATCATCCGTTAATTTAATTGTCACTAATGGTGATCAGTATTTGTTATTACATATAAAACCATGGGAAGAACTTTTAAAATATAGTTTTTAGTATAAAGTTTAACCCTGTATATTAATAGCGTGTATTAATTTAAGAGTGCGCCTATAAAAAGGGCGCCCCGACGGCGTGCAGGCCATAGTCGTCGAAGCGATGGAAGGTCAAGACGTTTGCACCCGCAAAGCAAAGCCGGTGAAGCCGCTCGCCGTCGCCGGTATTTTCAACACTTTGTTCCCACTGGACGAAGTCGACGCCAAGCGTGTCATCGTCGGCATGAGCGTCAAGAACAACTTTACGCCCTATGTCCAGCTAGAAAAATGCGGAGGGAATCGTGCGGTGTTTAACCGTACAGAGTGGCAAGAACTGGGCAGCTACAGGTCGATCATATCAAAGTTTTTCAGCAACACGCAACCTCCTCAAAAGATTAGTCTGACTAATCATGAAATCTCTCTGAGACGTATGTGCGGTGACCGCATGGTCGTCATCAGCGAGAAACAAGACGCCGGACTCAAACGGGTCGCCTATCTAGCACCTAGCTGGGCGCGTCTTTGCGAGGTGTGGGACCTCATCGACGTCACCGTCGACCGCCGGGATATGTGGTCGACACCTGTCGCACGCTATTGCAACGATTTGATCGACACGCTCGTCGTGGATGTGTGCGACGAATCGGCAGACGTCATCGATCTCGACCAGCCTACGGTGGAAACACACATCAAAAACCTGGATCTCATCAGTGATACCTACTACACACGCCAGGTCGTCGGTTTGGACTATTACGCGCTGGATTGTGAACTAAAAACAATTTTACTAACGCATCTAAGAGACACTGTAGAAAAACGTATGAACGAATATATGCGTCATTCCTGTAAAAATGTATAATATGTCTGTATAATAAATGTATGTTTTGTAATATCGTGTTTTATTCAAGCACAAACCTGTCTGTCTCTTTTACACCCCCACCAAACAGACAATTTGGGGCCCCATCAATGCTCCTTCTATTAACACAAAGGGTTTTGACCCAGTGGGGGGTTCCCTGAAAAGTTTAATTCTCCCTTCTTATCGAAAACGGACTATACCTCGCAGTTTCTTCCTTCTTAGAATAAACGGTGTATAGTGTCCAAACGGTGTATAGCCTAAGGCAATATCGGAGGATAAGAAAACAACATTGTGTAACCACAAGGAAAACACGTCAAAATTGTTTTGATAGAATCGTCACAGTCTAATTCAAGGTCATATTGATTTGATACGCCCCGCTAAGTAGTTCTAAATACTTGAGGCTAGAGCTACAAATG
The DNA here is from genome assembly GCA_033556935.1 of Timema podura. Lineage (NCBI taxonomy): Eukaryota > Metazoa > Arthropoda > Insecta > Phasmatodea > Timematidae > Timema > Timema podura. The sequence goes on along the minus strand of JAVRXN010000004.1, from coordinate 1,787,241 downwards.
ATGTTAATAAATTATAAATATGTAAAATATGAAAACTAGACAGCTTTTTAGTTTATTTACATTGCATTGATAACTGCCTAGATCTTGTTAGTTTGACCGGAATAGCGCCATAAACTTATTTTGGTACTAGGTATATTTATTCTATCGACCCTTTAAGCTCTTCGCGGCTTACACTAATAAATCTCAAGACACAGGAGGAGGAGGAGGGTAAGTTTTAATTAACAAGCCCGGCCTCTAGAGACGATAATATAAATCAACAAATTGTAATTTAACCGCCGGAAATCAAAACTCACCATCTCTTTCCCTGCGGCATGATTTTACCAATCTTACTTTGCGCAACTCTACTAATACAAATTATAATTATCACCGCGTCTTACTACCCGTTCGGGTTATATACACGCTAGTGTGTAATGGTAGGGTGATTGCGAGATGAAATGGAGGACCTACAGTTTAACGTGGGATCCGAACCACGGTGGAGGTCTGGCATTCCTCACATTCACAAGCTGTGATTAATACACGTCTTGTCAGAGGTGAAGGAAGGGTTTGACAATCAGATAAATCTGTGCCGGGACCAAGGATTGAACCCCGGACCCTCAGCACAGAAGTCCGACACCTTACACCTAGACCGCCAGGTCACCTTTATAATATTTCAAATTATTCCTAAATCAACCATATTACTGTATAAACATCTGCTGAAGAACTTATAATAATCCTAAAACTGATAGAATTTACAATAAACGAATGTTCTTTGAATATATATATATATAACAATTTGCAGATCTGATTGAAAACAAGACAAAAAAAGATCACTTCGCTTTAATTTTTAGGTTTTGTAAGCTATTGTTGAAAGGTGAAAAATACTTAAAGTTAAAATAAAACGCTCGCAGAACTTTTGATATAATAATATTCCAATAACTTTCTAAAAATATAGTTATTGTTTTGAAATTGGCTCGCATCACACGCACAGAGAAACTTAGCAAATTTTCACTTCAACAACAAGAGACACTTTTTCTTCCATTGTTTCTCCTTCCTCTTTGTCCTAGCAGGCAAGGAAAAATTACAAATTTTATATTCCCTCCGTTAGAATGACGACGGGATTATTTTAATAAAGTGTTTGTTTGAAGTTAAATGTTTATAATTGCATTAAAATGCCTCATATGATATTTACATTAATAATAAAACATATTATATACTTAATCACCGTTTAGTTTAAACTCGCCGTCACTATAAGGGTTCGGCCAGACTGGCGAGCGTGTGATTAGCAGATAGCTCTCGATAGTTGTTGACGAGGAGGCTCCGAATCTTGGCTCAGTGAACTGAGGGGGTTTTAACAAGTGATTTATTGTTGTGGTTTTCTCATCCTCTCTCCACGATGATGGCGATTCTTATTTGTAAAGGCCTACTTTGATTATAATATTAAAGTATTTTAACATATCAGTTATATCTATATGTATATAGGTATGGTTTATGATCTTACCAATTAAATTAGGCCGTTAGTAGCAAGTGTGCTAAACCTATCGATAGTAATAAAAATGTCAAAATGAGAAGTTTTCCTAGCTCTCAAATGAACCAAAATACAATTATATTGCCTAGCGCCTGTAAACTAGACTGTACCGGCTCGCTCGTTCGCTCCAGTCTGGCCACCTCTCATTACAACCAATGTGTTCTATTTTATATTTTAGTCGCTCACTCTAGTCTGGCCACCTCTCATTACAACCAATGTGTTCTATTTTATATTTTAGTCGCTCGCTCCAGTCTGGCCACCTCTCATTACAACAAATGTGTTCTATTTTATATTTTAGTCGCTCGCCCAGTCTGGCCGTCACTATAAGACAAACTTACCGTTCTCTTTAGCTAGAATGACACTCGGTAAGTAAATGATAAAAGTAGGTCCACCTGTATCTTCTAGCAGGCCGTACAATACCAAGATAACTTTAATAACTAACGAGTATTAATGGTTGACCTTGATATTAGTTGATGTAGTCAGTAGTATTGGGAAGAAATTAGACGCATGCTCCATTACAAAACATATATTAAAGGTTTTATTTAAACAAGGTAGGATAAATAACATTATAGATTAATCCCCCACCAGTGTCCACGTGAATAAATCATGAAGCTGGTCTGGTTTGGTTTGCTGGTAATTAGGAGGTGGAGTTCGAATCCCAGGTGTTTGTACTACTTAATTAGTTTCACACTACTTTCGCCTAAATACTATTACACTTTAGTCAAGATTACGCTACTCATCTCGCCCTATCATTTAATGTAAATTTGGAATATACTGGAAAGGAAGCAAGACGGAGAGGACTCCGATAAAAATGCCAAGTGTGTGTGTGTGTGTGAGATAAAATAAACACTAGGGAAATAATTTCACTTCATTGATTCCAGAATAAATTTGACAATCTATTAGTTTTTTCTTTCTTATGGAGTAATAATATATACTTATCTTAGTGTGGAGGTCACTAGTATTCAGGAAATTGCCATCGGAAAATCATTAAAAATTATTTACGAGTACTTATCGAATAGTTGGTGACTTTCCAAAGTCTTCATTTCGATCGTCTCCGCCATTCGTGCTCTTATCCTTTCTGGGCTCTACATTTAGTTTGAACAGAATGTACATGGGTTCATGAAGGCAGTTAAAAATGATTCATATTCGAGGTAATATTTTGGTAGATATTGCTTCTAATGCTAACGAACAAATGCGCTTCGTCCTTATAACGAATCCTGGCTCCTTTTCTTGAAGGAGCTGTTCTAGAACGTCTTAGCTCCTCCGTCGTGAGAGGCGCTTGTGTAGTTTTTGCGCCACGTCTAGCCCACAGCCTCATTTTAAAACATCCCCGGAATTTATAACCCACTTTATGAAGACAGCCGTTCCAACATGGCTTAACTGATGTCCTCTCACTTATAATGAAGTTCAAACTTTGTCCTATTCTGCATTCCGCTCTTCGCGCGCTACAAACTTTGTCGGGTTTGAACCAACAGTGTTGGCAAGTCTGGGGGGGATTCCTGGAGATGTGACCTTGACCTAGAGCATTATCGGATCACGTCCTTTGTTGGTACGTGATCGAACCGCTTGATAGAAGCTAATGATGTCTTGGAAACAGCCCTCGCACTCGATAGGAGCAGGCAGAAAGATACCAACACTAACGGCTTTATTATGCTAATTTGTTATCTATATTTCAAAGAGTTTGTTCTTCTGAAATTTACATGAAATTAAAAATTATAATTTGGTATATTTACTTTACTATAGATCTTAGCTCGCTTTGGTGGTCGAGTGGTCTAAAGCAGCGGTTCTCAAACTTTTTTTTTTAGATTGTACCCCTTGACCATGACTTAAAGTTTAATATATCTCCAAGATGAAACATATTTTAAATGATAGGTTTAAAATCTTTATGATCAGTTTAAAAAAAAACACCTAATTTTACCGTAAAAATTCAGTAGAAAAGCTTTATATATTTTCTTCACAAATTATTTCAAAAATAAAGAAAAAAAAGTAAAAACCTAAACACAATAATTTCAAATCAAAATTTTAAATTGCAATTCTGGAGCTGATATATAATATGAATCCCAAAGTTTGTCAGTGAGAGGGACGTGGCTGCATGGCTTGGCACAACTTTTTGTTGTCTGGTTGTCCAGTTGAAACTTTCAAGTAGAGGTCTGGCTTCAAATTTAGCCTATTGCGGTATTTATTTTCTAGGCATACCAGGAATGGAGATATGTTGTTGAAAAAGGCACAGTAAACTGCTAATGTAGAAGGTGTCAAGTAGAACCTGTTGCCATGGTAACGCGTCAAACCCACAAACCTGTCGGGAAACCCCCGTGTAGTCAAAACTTGCTTGAGGAGGTTGTGTGGGATAGGTAGAGCCCCGTAAAAATGATTTTATTTTTGGTCAAATTCGTTTTTTAATCTCACTTTACGGTGTTATTTCGTGTTTATTCAAATAATTAAATACTCAGCGAAGTGTATACACACAATAGCAAAGAGGGTTTATTATTGTGAACGTATTCACAATTTACAATAAAACCTCTTTGTATACAATATTTGATGTCAGAATGAAATCATCTTGAATCTTTTTTGTTTGTCATTTTCGGTAATTTATACAAAAATATTGTTAGATCTAGTTAATCTTGAAAAGGCTACATAGAGTTATCCACGAGTAAATACAGCATTTGGCAAGTACAAGCCAGATCTCTGAAGCGTCAGTCCCTGAGACTTATTGATAGTCATTGCAAAAGCAACTTAAATTTTAAACAAAAAATGTTTTTTTAACGTAAACTGATTATGCTATGTCAGAAGTCGGTAAAAGATTCTATCCACTGATACCTTATTCATCGCTGTAGGATTTGTATTAGTTGAGAAAACGGGATGTTGACAACAGAAATAATAAATAGGATAGCCCTGATGAGTGCAAAATGAAGTGTTGAATAATTTTAAAACTGTATTAAAATTTAACATAATAGCTCAAAACAGCTGTTTAAGCCGTAAGCAAGGTTTGATTTAAATCACGAAGGAAATTTTAATATAATATATTATATTATATTATGTATATTAAATAATATATAGCCCTACAATATGTTGTAGGTGATCTGGTGGTCTAGGGGTAAGGTGTCAGACCTCTGTGCTGAGAGTTCGGGGTTCAATCCTCGGTTCCGACACAGATTTATCTGATTGCCAAACCCTTCCTTCACCTCTGACAAGACGTGTATTAATCACAACCTTGTCAATGTGTGGAATGCCCAGGCCTCCACCGTGGTTCGGATTCCACGTTAAACTGTAGGTCCTCCATTTCATCTCACAATCACCCTACCATTGCACATTAGCATAAGTGCGTATTACTCGAACGGGTAGTAAGACGCGGTGCTAATAATAATAATAATAATAATAATAATAATAATAATAATAATAATAATAATAATAATAATAATACAATATTTTACTTAATATATATTTTTATTAGAAGAAATTTTAATTTTGAATTTGATCAATTTTATTTTACAATGCTGTCGAAAGTTTTTAAATGATAATGTAAGTAACTTGTATTTTATTAAATAAAATTCGTCCAACTTAAAATTAAAATATGTTATAAAAATATTTGTCTCTGGCCCGACTCTTTGAATACAAGAATTCTAGTTGAAGGTCAAAGAAGACCTAGCTGTAAACTCACATGGAATTTGAATAACTAACGACATTTACTTGGTGGTTTTGTGGTCCAGAATCTAATTAAGTGCTGCCGCGCGCTTTCCGGACTTGCGCTTATCTTGTGTACAGCACAGGAAAGTCCAGTTTTATTTGAGTTGGAGATTATTTCCCTAACTTAATAGTTGGACACGGTACTAGCTCTTTATTAAGAGGAAATTTCTAACTATTTATAAATTGTACCTAACTAAAAATGCGTTTAAAGGGGAGTACTCACACTGCCTCTCTATTCTATCTCTTTAATACGAAAGGGTATTATACTTTTCAGACCCAAAATAGACCTATTTTATGGGTTTAAATTGACAAATGAGGACTTTATTAGAAATGTGTAGACCTGAAGATGTGCAATCCCTATTCAAATTACAACCATTTTTTTATCTGAAGTCAAAAGGTCAATGCTTCGCTCCACCCGTGCATATGTGGAATAGTGTATCGATATTTTCCTTTCGATACTAGTATTTTTTTACTCGATACTTTTACTGATATTAGTACTCGCACTCTGGTATCGAAAGAAACAACTTTTTGGTTATCTTCACTAAGGCTGAGATTAAACGTTTACTGAGGTGGACTGTGTAGGAAGAACAAATGACACCATTTCTCAATTCTCACTCATTTTCTGCGTGACAAGCAAGAAGAAACAACAATCTCTCTTAGCTCATCATAATTTATAGCTGTTCTTTCATTTTTGTTTATCAATACATCCTTATGCCCGACCGGGCGACGGGGCGAATGGTGACCAGTCTTACTACCCCTTCCTTTATCAACGAGCAAGGTCATCACAAACTAAACAAAAGAAGATTTTGTATAACTCGATGAACTCACAAGATGCTCCAAGCAGGGCATAGCGTCCATTCTTCTATTGTTTGTAGAGATGTGAGGCGGAAAATTTTCAACTATATTTTTTCGGGAAAATTTTCCAAAACTGAAAATTTTCAATTATTATTTTTGTAAAGTGATTTCAACTGAACTAATGCATTTGAGATATAGATATCCCAAATGTCAACGTTTATCGTTGAGAGCGATCTAACGCGCTACTCTCGTAATAGACTAGACTGCCGATGGCAGGGAAATAGGTGTTCGACACCAGTCGGTTGCACTGAGGGCAGTTTTCCCTATACCATCCAACCCCTCCACTGGAGGCCACAACCGAGGAAAATTTTCCTATTCAAAATCTCCCGGAAAATTTTCATCTATAATTGTTTGTCAATAATTAATAATATATCTGAATAGAGTAGATATAAACGACGAATGTAGTTAAAAAATGGCATCACCCGGAAGTGAATTATGGGAGTTTATTTTTGAGAAGTTGTATAGCGAAAAGGCATATTATAAAATTTATTTTTAAAGTTTAAAAAAATTATAATTTTCAGTGTTTTAAAAAAAATGAAAGTTCAGTTATGATGCAAAAGTCGAGATTTTATTTTTAACCCCACGTCTTACTATTTGTTCAGGCTATACACCTATTACTAATTACACTAATGAGTTGGATAGTAAGGCTTAATTTAGAGGAAATGCACCGACACTTGCGTGGAGGGATAGTGAAAAAATATTTAGGAAAAAACACCCTGGTGCACCCGGCAGGGATTGAAACCAGATCTCTCCGCCCTCGGCAGTCGAGTCCAACACAATATTAGCGCGTTATACCACGTGGCCACCGAGGTGGGTAAAAGTTTATTAGTACTAGATAAAAAAAACATTTTTCTAGATTAAAATTTCGATACCGATACCTACTGTTATCGATACTTTTCTTTCGATATCTATGGAGACAGTTTCACAACTTGGCTATCAGATTAAACATGGAGGGAGGTCTACTGTTCACAGAACTAATATTAAACTGGTAGTAAGGATATATAATCTGCAACATTAATCTATATAATTATTTCTTCCATATTATTTTTTTCCCCTTACCATTTTTTGCCCGTTATTCGCTTGTTCCAGCAACGTCCTCCAAAGTGAACATCGCTCCCAAGAGTTCCAGATTACGGGCCACTCTGCTTCGGTTTTGTTTCCAGGACTTTTCCACGAGCTTCCAACCAAAACGTTATATTACACTAATTACATATTTACATTTAATTTTCAATTCAGCTTTTTTTTATGATAATACAAAAAATATTCAACTAACTAAAAATGTGAAGAGGAGAAGAATTGATTCAAAGAGCAGAATTATTAAAAAATATAAAAATTGCCGTAATTAGTTAAATTGTCGATTTTGGATTAATTTATTATTTCATATTCGACCGAAAAATATGATAAAATATTTTGAGACTTTATAAAATTATATCCTTATTGTAGATGTCATAGAAAATAATACTTAAAATAGGCGTATAAATAAATGCCCCTTTTTTTTAAAATTATTTAAATCTAATAAAAATAATTAAATTGTAATAGCTTCATAATATTTTATGTGATTCATTGTTTATATTTTCTATAGTGCTATTTTTTTCTCCCATCCGTAGGTCTAGGGCCCCAAATGATTAAAGGCATAATCTCGTTTAGTCTGACTTGACGATGTCCTACCCCATTTGTATAAATATATGCTGATATAACGGAAATATATTGGGACGTAATGTACAGAAAATATATATACTAATGGCTTACAATATTTTAAAGAAAAAAATGGTGAAATTAAAATATATAGTTAAATTATCCTGTATATTATTTCTGTTGTCAACATCCCTTTTTCTCAACTAATACAAATCTTACAGCGATGAATAAGGTATCAGTGGAGAGGATTTTTTACAGACTTCTGACATAGCATAGTCAGTTTACCTTTAAAACAAAATGTTTTTTTAAAAATTTAGGTTAAAAGAAAATCTAACAATATTTTTGTATCAATTACCCGAAAATAAGCTCATTTGCTATTTTATGTATACACTTCGCTGAGTATTCAATTTCAAAACCTAACAAAGACTATTTTTTTGGGGGGAGGGGGGAGAGGGGTGAATGTTGAATGTGCGAAAGTTTCGCAAGGATTTACTGGTTGCTGTTAATGTTTTATTTTTATTTAGAAAACTCTTCAGTATTAATTTTAATTTTATTAATACACGTTTGTTTGTGAACAATACAGCTATCTAATATACATTTCCCATTTCATAATATAGAGCAAGGGTCGGCAACATACGGCACTCTTGCCAAGAGTGGCACGTGGAACGATTTCAATGACACGCTGAGCGATTTGAATTAAAATAATGTAAAACCTTTATTTTTAATTAAAAACCAATGATCGAGTAATAATTTTAACAACGTGTTTTGTGTTACACTGATTCAGTTGTTTTGTTTAAATATTTCAAAATAATATTTTCAGAAATTAAATTTTGCAATACACATTTATAACTTTTGTATTTATTTTGATTTATGTTGATTTATATTAAAATATTAAATATTAAAAAACAGTATTTATCTAGTTATTCAATTTAGAAACAGGTTGTTACATTTACATTTTACAAGATTAACTTGAATTTGTTTTAATACTCGTACTAGTTTTTTTTTAGCATGCCTTATATCTATTAAGTTTATGCCTATGTACTAATTACAATAATAGTTTGGCGAAGGTTGAATTGAGAGGAGAGTGCACCCGCATTTGGGTGGAAGGAGGGGGGAAAATATTTAGAAAACCACCTTCACTGCACCCGACGAGGTCGAACTCCGATCTCCTGCTTTCTAATAGTTAACTAGTATTAAAATATAAACGATTTGGGTGGTCTTAGGCTGGTTGGCCCGCTGAGCGACTTTGCAATATTACGTCGGCCCAACACTACTAAAAGCTTGCCATCACTCAGTAAAAATAGGTTCTAGCTTTCAAAGAAACTCTTTCTGGGTCCGTTGAGAACTTTCAAGGTTGGCAGTTTAGACTCCAATACTCGTAACTAAGAACAGTTGTTTGGTTTGGTCGTAGCATGAGAATAAGGGTTCAGGTTAGCACCGAAAGCTTTTAGAGAAACCTTACATGATGTTGGTGTTAACGAGGCACGTGTAAACATACACACACCATGTTTTGTTGTATGGTTGTATTAAGGGGGGGGGGGGGAATAAAGCTTTTCAAGGTAAGAAGCAACTATCGGGCATCCCTATTATTGGTTAGATCTTTACACAATTTAGCAAATGGGGATGTTTAGACATGAGTTTATGGAAAAGTGGTTTATTAAAAAATCAATGATTAATTTAGGAAAATGGCTCTCAAACTTTTTACCCCTGTTGCCCCCTTTACATCCACAAGAGGAAGTTGCCTCCCAGCCCCTTCTCAACCCTCGACGATATAAATAAAAATATTTGGTTTGTTTAGTGTGGGTTATTTTCTTTCATACACGTAATATTGACTTTAATTTTTGGGTTAGTCACTTGTTTAAAGTTAGCTTGTGAGACTTTTTTTTCCAAGTGATGTCGATAATTAATGTGGTGGATGTGCTTTTTTCTGAAAGTAAAGCTTATTAAAACGTAAAATAATATAATAAAGAGCAGCTCTCAGTTCTTTAGTGAGATAGTCTTGCACGATATTTACCCTTAAGAGCCATCACAGTTTAAAATACAGACGATAATAACTGTTACAAATGCTATTTTAATGTAACTTTAAAAAGGATTATAATAGTTTAGTTAAAAATATAGATCCAATAGAAATGTTATTTCCATTACTAACAGTTATTGCTCTATTGCTCTATTTTTTTCTGGTACTAGGTTAGGCCAAGTTAAAAATAATAATTTAATGTCCAATGTCTTTTAGCAACTATCACGCCCTTCCCGGGGGTCGTGCCCCACAGTTTGAGAAAGGCTGATCTAAAACATGCAAAACATATTTCAGGACCAAAATCCTCCCCCTACTCCATCACTATCAATACCCCCTCGGAGCCCCTCCTAGCGTCGTATCATGGATGGCCACTTAACCTACAACCCGAGTCGCGCGGGCTAGACTCCATTCTCGTATAGTTTGGTTTGCCACTGATGGTTAAAGTTGGGGTTTGACTCCCAACTAGGTGTACTCAGGTGATTTTTACCTAAACCATTTTCCACACTTCCTATATTGAAATTTCATTTATTTTTTATCTTTCTATTCTTCCTAATCCCACCTATCAGTGTGTATAAATGCGTACAGCCCAAACGGGTAGTAAGACGCGGTGTAAGAAAACAGGAATCTCACAAGACAAATTATTACTCCTCGTCATTCCCCTTACTTCCCATAATTTCCTTCACTCCCCATGCCTCCCCTCTTTCTTTCTCATTCCCCTTAGTTCCTATCATTCCCCTCACTCCCTTTCATTACCATTACTCGTTATCATTCCCCTCACTTCCTATCATTCCCCTTACTCCCTATCATTCCCCTTACTCCCTTTCATTACTCTTACTCGCTAACATTCCCCTCACTTCCTATCTATCATTCCCCTTACTCCCTATCATTCCCCTTACTCCCTTTCATTACCCTTACTCGCTAACATTCCCCTCACTTCCTATCATTCCCCTCACTTCCTATCATTCCCCTTACTCCCTTTCATTACCCTTACTCGCTAACATTCCCCTCACTTCCTATCTATCATTCCCCTTACTCCCTTTCATTACCATTACTTGTTATAATTCCCCTCACTTCCTCTCATTCCCCTTACTCCCTTTCACTCCCCTTACTCGCTATATTCCCCCACTCCCTCCAATGCTCCCTCTGAAGAGTGCAAGTTTTTAGGAAACCCAATGTTAGATTTGGTCAAAAATGAAACACTTTATTTTATTCTATATTTTCCCCAATCCACTCACATAAATATATTTTAGTTTGATTATTTTTTGTGGGTTATGGTTTTACGTATAGTTTTGATTCCTGCTGTTGAGACTATGTTTGTGCTATGGATAAGTAGCCGTTATCAATAGTTAGTATATAAATGATGGTTTGAATAACAAAGAAATTATATTTGATAATTAAATTTATAGCCGCATTTAAATATCATATTCTTTAAATTTGAAAATGAGACCCGGACACTGGAATCGAAACTGGGACCTTTGGCTTAGTACGCCAATGTTCTACCCACTGAGCTATCCATGAATCATCCCATGCCTAGGGCCATTCTTCACTCATTTTTTTTTAAAAAGGCAGAACATTAAAGGGACGATTCCTGGATATCTCAGTGGTTAGATCATTGGCGTAGTAAGCCAAAGGTCCCGGGTTCAATTCCCATGTTCACGTGTCATTTTTAAATTTGAAAAGATATCGTATCTTAATGTTAACTTAAGTTTATTTCTTTTATTTAGTGTCAAATGGATAAATCTAGGTATTAAGTCTATTGAAGGTGGACATTTCATATGTTCAGATTGATTTGAATTAATATTGAATCCATACAGCTTACTTTTATCATAAAATTCAAGACACATAAAATGCATCACATCATTTAATAATAAATGAAGTCTAAACTTTTAATTAATTTTATTAACAAACTAGCCTCTTTAATACTGGAAAAAATATCAACATCTGCCTTTTCTTCAAAAAATTCACAATCTCCAAAGAATTTTTTAAAATATTTAATATAATTAAATAAACTTAAACCAATTTACATAATATGTCTCAGAAACACAAATACTTCATGAAGTATAGTATATTCGTGTAGTTCCATACATTAGTTAGGTTTTATTTAATCATTGATGTATTCCTGGAATTATTCTCACGTAAAAACTTTAAATATGATTTTTAATATTACAAAAACTTATAAAAGAATCACTTATACTCGAAATAGCCCAAACAAACTATTATTTTCTAAGTTATAAATAAATTCATTTAGTTTAAAAGTTTGTTTCAAGGATATAGTCAACTCTTTGTCTTAGGACTTTACCTGCATCTATATCGGTCTATAAATATATAAACCTACATGATTATAATTAGTAATTATGTTGGTAGGTATATTATAATTTATTTTTTGTTGTAGAACTTGTATTATATTATATTCTGCCTTATCGTTTTAACGTTGAGAAATAAAGTGTAAGATATGATTATGGTTAAATATGTAAGAACATCCAGAATTTGTTAATAATTCCAATACAAAAAAGAGGTGGATGTAATATTTAAAAATAGATGTAATAAATGTATGGAAAAAATTATGAATACATCCGATATGAATACTATTAGATACTATTATAATAATTGCTAACGAGCTTCTGCTGAGCTATATAAATATTAAACGTGTACGTTATGAACTAAGTGATTATATGACGTACGCGACTTACAAACTAATTTATCTCGTACGACCTATTCAACACCCAATCATTGTGACATGGGAAATGTTTAGCCCCCTCCGGGCATCGAGGCGAGGTCCTTGATCTAAGTAGGCCTAAGTAGAGGCAATAGTAGGTGACCAAAGAACTAGGACAATATACCAGCGCTAATAATATTATTACTATATTATTTTTCTATTGCATGAAATAGAATTCAACCCAAATATAATAATTTTTACCTCCATGTGTTTGCTATTTGAGAGTGTTAAAGGGAAGTTGAGCGATTCTTACACCGATGTCTCCCCTCCCTCTCCCCCAACAAAGTATCTCATTTCCCTCTCACAGCACCAGTAATCTCAGTAATGGAAGTCCAGCCCAAAAACCTTCAGGAAACTCTCCTGCAAGCAAAAAAACATTTAGGATTCCTGTTCAATACGAGGGGATTACATTTATTATTGTTATTATTTGCGCTCCATCGTGTTGGTAGACCTGGAGGGCCCGTGCTCCATATTCCCACGGGGGTTCCCTTGCATCCATCAATCAGAGGAACGTTTGGTGGAATTACAGTTGAGGGATCTGGCCCTATTCATCAGGGAGTGCTGGAGAAGTGCTGGGAGAGTGCAGGTGTTCGTGGGAGGTCTAGAGGTGCACTTTGTGTATAGTATCTGGGGGATATTTGTGTATAGTATCTTGGGGGATAGCTCCTGCAATCACCTCTAGCAGTGCCCAATTCATTACCTAGGTTCTAGTGAAATAATAAGTTAACTATTTGAAGACAGAATCTAATCAACCTAAATAAAAGTATGTGTATAAGTAAACTGTATTTATTTTATATCTATAATCTATAATAATAAAAAATATTATTATTAGCACCGCGTCTTACTACCCGTTCGGGTTATACGCACTTACGCTAATATGTAATGGTAGGGTGATTGTGAGATGAAATGGAGGACCTACAATTTAACGTGGGATCCGAACCACGGTGGAGGCCTGGCATTCCTCACATTCACAAGTTGTGATTAATACACGTCTTGTTAGAGGTGAAGGAAGGGTTTGGTAATCAGATAAATCTGTGCTGGGACCGAAGATTGAACCCCGGACCCCTAGTATAATAATAAAAGGAAGTGTTTGTGTGTTTGTTTGTGTGCGATACCCAGCCAAATCTACGGTACGCAAGAGATCTGAAATTTTAACATAAGCGGACGGAAGCACCTCAAAATAGGATTTTTTAATTTTAATTATCTTTTTAATTAGGCTATTTTTAACAAATTTTTGAAGAAAATATTTTTAATTGGTTTAGAATTGCGTATCAGAGGTTTAACGTTTCCATTTGAAATCGGGCACCATTGCGGGGAAAGGGGGGGGGGTCTTATATAATTCCTATACCACAGTGGGTCACGGGCAACCGCCGTGGGGTATTGCTAGTATTATATTATAATAGGAGAGGCCAATGCATTCATAAAAAGAAAAGTTATCTTATAGTTTCTTACATCGCGTCTTTGGGCTTTCTTCATTTAACTACGTTCGTAGGATGGCGATGGCATAGACGATTCATGCAGAGTAAATTTACCCGCATCAGGAAGATTGGAAATCCATTTAGGAAAAAAACACTCTCATTTTCCCCCAGTCTGGATCCGAACGCTGACCTTCCAGTCACTATTAAGATAAATTAGATGATCCTTAAATATATTCCTTCTGCCCACCAATGCGGGCAAAGTTATTTTTTTAAAAACCCTCCCACGACTTAAAACGTATAAAACTATAGCTTTTCGTGGTAAAATAAAGCCTCAATCTCGCCTTGTGATCCGGGGTTTTTGACTTTGTGTTTCCAACTGTTCTTTGTGAAGTAATCAGAGAATTGTAATCTTCAATCCTCAACATTATGATGCATCTGCGGTTTTTATGTGCTCTTGAACTCAGAAGGGTGGAGTCTACAAGTCTCTCTGTATTCTCCAGCCAAAATGTAATAATGGATTTTATTCGAACCTAATATTTAGATGGCATGTGGTCTCGTAATTCTACGAGAATTCTATACTTTTATTCTTTCTCTACAACTATTAAGAACATTTGATTGATGACTGATATTTAAAAAAAAATTTAATGATTCTAATTATTATAAATATTACTATCTATGAAATGTTTTAAATGCTAAATTACACTGTATATGTTTTTACTTTAACATATCAAAAGAAAGTATTGTAAGCGAATAATCTACCTCTAGAAAAGATCATTATGAATCTTTACGTTTTGTGTGTGTCTGAACCTAAAAATGTGTATTCTACCATTCTGTCTGTCCCAGTCCCAAAGACTCGAAACGGTGTGATGGATTTTGTTAAATTTGATATCTAGATGTAATAAGGCCATGCCTAGGAACAACAGATTATTTTTATTTTGAACCAACCTTCAAATTAAGGGTAGTTTAATCTTGAACTATTTTTTTTTAGTTCCAAATTTTTCGAAAATGGCTTTAACGATTTGGTTTTAAATGTACATAGGGAGTTTTTGTCCTCCCAAATAGCACTATGTACTTGAGTTTTGAGTAAAAATTCGTTAAAGAGTTTACTGATAAGTAATTTCAAAATGTCAAAATAACTAAACTAGCTCAAGATAGTGATAGAGTGTAATGAGGTTGACTGGATAGAATAGCTCAAGATGGGGATAGGGTTTTAATGGGGTGAACTGGATAGAAATAGCTCAAGATGGGGATAGGGTGTAATGGGGTGAACTGGATAGAAATAGCTCAAGATGGGGATAGGGTGTAATGAGGTGGACTGGATAGAATTAGCTCAAGATAGGATTAGGGTTGTAATGAGTGGACTGGATAGAATTAGCTCAAGATAGGGATAGGGTGTAATGGGGTGAACTGGAATAAATAGCTCAAGATTGGGGATAGGGTGTAATGGGGTGAACTGGATAGAAATAGCTCAAGATGGGGATAGGGTGTAATGGGTGAACTGGATAGAAATAGCTCAAGATGGGATAGGTGTAATGGGTGAACTGGATAGAAATAGCTCAAGATGGGGATAGGGTGTAATGGGGTGAACTGGATAGAAATAGCTCAAGATGGGGATAGGGTGTAATGGGGTGAACTGGATAGAAATAGCTCAAGATGGGGATAGGGTGTAATGGGGTGAACTGGATATAAATAGCTCAAGATAGGGATAGGGGCCGTACTTTTGTAAATGTGGCAATTAAATTGCGAGTTGCTAATGCCATAGAATAAGTAGGTAAATATTATTTCCACATTCAGGACAAAAAAACTTTTTCAATTATTATTTAAGACGGTGTTTTTGTATGTGGGAGAGGGTTATTTTATTTAGAAATTTGTAACAATCACAACAAAGCTTCTTCTTTCCTGATTCCTAACTGCATTCCTGTTTGATGTATTATTAAAATATTATTTAATCAATATATTGAATAAAAACCAGGACTTGTGTCCTGGATTTGATATTAACTAGTTAAAATTATACCTGATAAGTAAAATGGTATTTTTTGTTTTGAATATAAAATGCAATGTCCTATTCTTAACCAAACAAATCTAATATCAAACCATCTTTTACATAAATTTGTGTGAATTATTGTTTTTAGTTCATAGAACCTAACCATTGGGACATCGAGCAATGCGATTATAAACACACATTATATAGAATTTAGATTATTTAAGATTATATTATTATTTTTATATTTATTAACAATTCTAGGAATAGCAATAGCTGTTTTAAAACACTCAAGGAAAAGAGAAAACAACAAAATGTTTTCAACTAGAGTGTTTTTTTCACTACCATTAGATTCTGTGTTTTGAACGCGAGAGTAATGGAGCAGAAATCTGATACGACACAAGCCAAGCTCTAGTTGTAAAAGTTCATTGTTGTACTTTACACTCTCCTGGGTTCCGCACTGATAAACACATTTTTTTAAAAACTAAATATCAAATAACTTACTCAAAATATATTTGTTACACAAAGTTATCAGTGTGAAATACTCCTTTATTTATTTTTATTTTTGTTTTCAAAGGGAAACGGAGAGTATTCAATTGATACCTACATTTTAAAAACT
This sequence comes from Timema podura, assembly GCA_033556935.1. Classification (NCBI taxonomy): domain Eukaryota; kingdom Metazoa; phylum Arthropoda; class Insecta; order Phasmatodea; family Timematidae; genus Timema; species Timema podura. The sequence continues at coordinate 1,770,812 of JAVRXN010000004.1, read as the reverse complement.
CATTAAATTCATCATAAATGGTTTCGAGATTATATAAAAAATATTACAGCTCTTTTCGATGGACAAAAAGTCAAAAGTTTTTTTTTTCAGCTGACAATTAAGTCAACAACTATGTAGTTAAAAATAAATAGTGAGTAAGGGTGAATATTCTGTCATCTATATAATCCAGACATAATTAATTATCTGACCTTAAATCCCTCCTGGACTTGTTAATACAAACGTGGTATTATTTTAATGTATTAATTTGCTCATTTCTTGTTGTTGTTCATTTTTATCTGGTCTGGTTTGTTGGTGATGGGAAGGTTCAGATTTGGATCCGACAGGATATGGTTTCCCCCTATGGCTTTATACACGCAAATGTTGGTACATTTCCTCTAAAATATACCTTTCTTATCCTTTTACTTAGTGTATAGTAGAACATAGTGCTGGTCCTTGTGACTGTAGCTCTAATACAGAGTTTAGGGTTTGATTCCAAGCTAGTATTATAATTACCACCCCTGCCTCTACCAGTAGAGTTGGGGGGGGAGTTGGTGTCCAGGGGGGTTGCAGCTACAATCACAGTTGTATGCAAGAAGTTACGTGTATTTTTACAAATTTTATTTTTTAAATCATGTTTTATGGGGTGAACTAGTTGAATTACCCGCCGTTTCATGAGGGAAATGTTTATAGTTTAAAGTAACTTTCAACGTACAATAATTAAAGTTAGTGCCTTTAAGCTCTGCGTCACCTGTAGCCTTAAATTTAATTGGATTTTAATCATTTAAAAAAATTAATCTTGATTTAAAAATTCTTGCTTCGAGGTGCGCATGTTTGTGTACAGGGGCTACTAATAGTTCTAGGTTTTAGATTAAATACGTTTGTAAACCATACAAAGATTTAATCTTCAGATTCAGAAGCTACGCGTCTAAGTTACTAGATATTGTTCTGCCCGTTCCGTGTTTGTAACACATAAAACCATAATATATAAACATATTTACTAAGAACTGGAACCAATATTACTTCCTTGTTTCTTGGTTATATAATAAAGTTTAAAAATGTAAACACTTAATAAATAAAAAAGATACAATACAATTAATATCTTGTAGTCCACAGAAAATAATAAATAAAATTCATGTTAGTCGGTAAATACATACACCCTTTTATGATAATGACGTTTTTATTTTAAAAAAAAAGGAAGCGATGTTTAAATTATAAAAAAAAAAAAAAATCGATCATAAAACGTATTAACTATTTCTGGACTCAACTTTAGGCCCAGTGTTTGGTACAATCAGGAAAGTTGACTAAGGCAATTCTTCCCCTGGCTACTAGTAATTTCTATCTTTTAATATAATATACAAATTGTTGGTACCACTGTTGGAACTGTACTAACAGAAGGTGCTCGCTCATTCACATTTAAGAAAGAAAAACCGCACGGTGGCGTAGTTGGCTAACGCGCTAGTCGTGTTGAGCTCGACCGCCGAGGACGGGAGATCGAGGTTCGAATCTCGGTCGGGTGAACTGGGGTGGTTTTTCCTAAATGGTTTTCCACTCTTCCTCCACGCAATGCGGTTCACTTCTTAATTCAACCTCCCAATTCCTAATCCATTAGCGTAATTAGTACTTAAGCGTATAACCGAACGGTAGTAAGACGCGGTGCTAAAAAAAAAAATATATAAGAAAGAAAAACAATGGATATTGAATTACTTCAGATCAATTTGTGTGCTTAGTGAAATTTAGAACCCAGAACCGATGCATGACTAGAAATATAGGCCTATATAATAAGGAAAATAGGGGAGAGGTAAAATAGGAATAGGAGGGGGTAGTAAGTTAGTAAAAAAGGTAATCACAATGTCACAGGGTCATCCCAAGGTCGTTACAAAATAATCACAGACTTGCTTAGTTCATCACAGTTCGTACAACAAACAGTTTCAGACTAAATTGTCTACAAAGTCCTTATCTGTGAAGTTCGTTTAGCATCAACTCACGTTAGTGATCTGAAATAAACAATGTCAACCAAGAAACACATTACAATTCCATGAAATTATAACAGTTTAACTCGGTTAACTTCGATAGAAATTTCTAGAACATGCTATGTGGTTTGATTTTAAAAAAATTAGAGTAAACTTTTGAAAATGGGGTGTGTGCGTAGATTTCTATTTGATTGAAACTGTTTTCTTTAGATGAGTTTGATTAGAACTAATATTATACTTGCTAATAAGCTGCCGTAGCATCACGTGACTATGAGCTACTTACTATGTCGACTGAGTTTAACCTGGAAACTCTATGATAGCGAGTGAGCATGCGACAGATATTACCAATGTAAACCTAGCTCCTGGATGTTTAGGCTGTACGCTGACCAGGAAAGGACGCATGATTGCCTGCCTAGAGACCAGTCAGGCGCTTATATCGCAACTTGGCAGTTTAAAAAAACGGGAACATGTTATGGATTTTATATCATTATCCTAAAAAAATATAATAAAACGTTTCACAAAAGACAACCAGATCTTTGCAGTTGAATTTATGTGTAATGATGTTTACCTCAGGATATTTGGTTTTAGTTATTTCTAATTGAGACTATTATTTTATGTTTAATGATACCCCATTGCTGTGGTCATAAAATTAAACTGTTGACTATGCTTAGTTATAGCGAAGCTTGGTGTGTGATACCACACTTGACTAACACACTCGACGTCATGTGTAATGTTTTTATGCAAATTACAATTTCACTTAGCTAATTCATTATCTTAAATATTCACTCTCCTTATAACAGATTAGATCATTTATCACTAATAGCCATCATACCGACACTGGAGTTCACCAATAAATGTTGTCTTTGAAGTCACATAACAAATATGTGCAAATTGTTTTAAGAATCATACATTATAAAAAAAAGTGTCATTAGTATCCTAAATGCCATTTGTGTGAACGAGCCAGTACCCTCCTCTACAATCAAGCAACATAATTCAAATGTCTCTGGACATTGTTTCTTATTTTAAAAGCTACTTGAGTCGTTGATGGGTTAACATGAGCCACATTAAGACACAGTTTATATTGTTTTTGTCCATCATAATCATCATCATCATCATCATCAACAACCGACTCCAGTAGCGGTGTAAGAGCACTCTCCATTTCTGTCTACCACGGTACAGCTCCTCCTGTAGGGCATGGAACCAATCCACGCCTCTTCCTTCCAGCTCTTTCTTCACTTGAACGCTCAATCTTTTCCTTGGTTGGTCTACAGCTCTCTTTCCTTCCAGATTTTTTCCAACCTTTTGATAGCTATGGTTTCACAGATTGGTTGTTAATTATAGATCTCTTGACGGATCTTTTCATTTCAGATCTGGATCTCTTTTCGTTTTTTTGAACCAACGTCCTTAAGACTCATTCCTGCCGCCTTCAGTCTGTTATTATCTGTTCTGGTAGGTAGCAGCAAGTTTCAAGGCTGTAGGTTGTTATAGATGTAAAATACGTCTGGTAAAGTGTTCTCTTGAATCTTATTGTTTGTTCCAGAGAAGATTCCCAACTTGTTGATAAAACTGGGCTTCTTTATTGAACTCTGTCCGTATTTTCATCATGAGATCGGCTATCTCGCGTTACAACATCGCCAAGGTACTGGAAGCGGTCAATTTCCTCTATTTTAACTCTATTCAGTTCGATGTTTGCGTGAACATTTCGCCTGCTGACTTTCACAACAGAGGTTTTTGTGTGACTTGTATTGAGGCCGGACTCGTTAAACTCGCAATTCCACATGTTCCAACTTGTATTGTGCTTCTTCTTCGGTGATTCCTCGGATCACCATATCACCAGCAAGAGCCAAATCTTTGAAGTCAATGTTGTTATTCAATTGTTTCACTCTGTTCATAATGTCATGTATTACAGTAATAAATAACAGAGGTAATGATGTGCTGCCCTGTTGTGCTCCTTTACAGTACTTGTCACGGACCAGTTTGAATAACCATCTCCTATCTGAACTCAGCTCCTGCAGTATTCGTACAGTATTGTAACTCTGCCCATATCGTACCGAAATGTTTATTGATACCATGACCTCCAAAATACTGTAAGACTTAAGGGAATATATTTATTTTCTCCACCGCGCCTTACTACCCGTTCAGGTTATAGGCATATGTACTAATTACCCTTTTGTGTTCGGGATAAGTGAGGTTATTTTGTATATAAAGTGTACCCATGTTCGCATAGAGTAATAGTGGAAAACCATTGAGGAAAAACCACCCTGAGAACACCTGACGAGGATTCAAACCCCTATCCCGTCTAGTCTTTTTGCTAGACTGACGCCTTAGACCATGCAGCCAATGAAGCCGTTTAAAAAAAATGTTTCCCACAAATTTAATTTAAAAAAAAAAAATTTAGGGTTTGTATATATCCTAATGTGATTTTATTTTAGAAACTAATACTCAATTAAGCGATGATTTGAAATCAAGAATAATAATGTCTAGATATCCAAACAAATCAACCGTAAATAATTTATTTAATTCCATGTTAATGACTTGACTAGCTTGATGTCTGCTAAGATGACGTGTCCAAACCAGTGACGTTCTCTCTTGAGTTGACTAGTTTGGTCCTGAAAGTTTGCTGACTCCGTGGAAACTTCGTGTTCTTCGTTCGTCTGCAGGTTATAGCCGGGGAGAGTTCCTTGCTTGTACTCCGGGGTTGAGCACGGGAAAGCCCCCCTTGTAGAGTTTTTACGACCCTCTCAGGAAATCCCCTTTACCTCCATTTCCACCCTTACCCCTAGCTCGTAGACAGGTATAACAGCGTCGTCATATCGACGTTTTGCGCCGTACCAAAACCTGGAGAATATCCCCAAAGCTAGTTTCATTTTACTGAACATCACATCGCAAAGGCTTGATTAGTTTCCTGGAGTATTAACTGTAAATATATATTGGTGACCTGGCGGTCTAGGGGTAAGTTGTCAGACTTCTGTGCTGGAGGTCCAGGGTTCAATCCTCGGTCCCGGCACAGATTTATCTGATTACCAAACCCTTCCTTTACCTCTGACAAGACGGGTATTAATCACAACTTGTGAATGTGAGGAATGCCAGGTCTACCACCGTGGTTCGGATCCCACGTTAAACTGTAGGTCCTCCATTTCATTTCACAATCACCCTACCATTACACATTAACGTAAGTGGGTACAACCCGAACGGGTAGTAAGACGTGATGCTAATAATAATAATATAAAGATTAATTGATCAGCTCTCACCAAAAGGGTTCTTAAAAAATATAATCCCCCGGTACCTTTTTCGCTTCCCGTGCTTAATATATTATCATAAGCTCTACACAACTAATATAGGTCTACATGTTTCAGTTGAGGACTTGGTTTCCTTTCAAAATAACTGAATCAGTTAAACTGTGAAATTACCATAGCTGTATGGCTTTTTAAAGTTAAAGTTTAGGATTCCCTTCTATCATAATCAAGAAAAACAAAATTGTTTAAAAAGTTTTCCAAATTTACCTTTTCTAAAACAATTAAAAAAACTTCTCTTCGGAAGCAAAGACTATACAAATATGTATTTGTATCTTCCAAGTGCCTAACACGTTGCTAGGTAACCAACTAAACAAACATTAATAATAATCATTATCATGATGAATAGCTTCCAGCCACTATCTGGGTCTGTTTGGAACATAATCCTCTTCACCGCCTCCTCCAAAACTCAAAATCCTCGTCCACGTCAAGGGAGGTGGGTAGCGGCACTAATTAGAGTGCCTGTGGGGGTGAAGTACAGTGGGGACTATGTGTGCCTCGTGACCGCTTCGATAGCTGTGAAGGCCCTGAACGAACCTTGAAGAGCGACGGCTGATGGGACTTTGGTGAAACTACCATAGGCCTGGTAAACCAGTAGTGGATGCAACATTGCTTTCAAAATAAGAAAAATTAAGAATAATAAATGATAAAATAATTTTAAACAATGGAAAGGAACAAATTATTACTACTAAAACAAATTGGTTTATTTGATTTTAAAAAAAAGTCACATTTAAAATCGACGCTAATAATCAGTTGTTCTTTCCAAATAAAAACAAAACCTTCACCAAACGATCTTTTTAGTTCACCAGCCGGCTTCATAATACAATGGCTTTGGCAACTTTATCATGAAGCGATTGATATATTAATATATTTTCACATCTATTGTAAGTTAGTTAGAAAGAAGAACGTTCGAAAAGATTGAGCTCACTCCAGTTGATTGTAGAAATGATTAATTCCTTTTATAAATTATCTAAGATGGCGACAATCACTGTGATGAAATATATATATATATATAATAGTGCTATATGAAGCAGATACTTACATAAAAATCATTACAATATATTATATTTAAAAATACAATAAGTGGCTATCGAAAATAGCATCATAGTTTTTCCAGGAAAATGACAGTCGGATATCTCCCATTTTTATATATCTCCCTCAACTCTTTGAGATGCAAAGAACAAATCTTCAAATAATGTGGAACTATTAGAGTTAGAAAACCTTTATCTGACAGAATATTTTACAAAACCTATAATTTTAAGAGTTATAAGCAAAAATATGTTTTTTTAAAGGGAGATTTAAAAATTGGGGAGCTTAAATTGTAATGTAGGTTGGAGAAATAGCGGTGGGCAATCTAAACTGATAAAACTAATAAAATAAACTGAAGAGTCAAGCTAGTGTAAATATAATAACTAAATTAAACATTTTCTGACATAGTGTGGTGGGGGCTAGTGCCGGGTTGGGATTGGAAGGAATCTCAAGGGTTCGAGATTAAATCTCACCCTCGTGGCAATTGCCCTATGTAACTCAGACGGGACAGGAAGCTCCCTACCCCTGCCTAGGGGATGTTCCTCTTCCAGTAATCCTGACAGAATGCCTCCTCATGGCGGCCCTTAGTAAACTTCTGGAGGGTTTTACCTGAAGGGTCTGTTAAGGTCGTCTGTATGGTAGTAGATGGGGTGGGCAACCCCCCCCCCCCCACCTCTACTTTCCACACACTAAGAGGTTGGTATTTAGTACCTTCCAGCAAAGCTGATCAGGCAACTTCCACGAGGTCCTCTCTGGGCAATTCCCCCTTTTAGGGTGATTCCAGAGACTAGACGCCCGACCTCCTCCGAGGGGTTAACACACCTAGGCTAGAATCCAGCACACACGGAAGGAGGAGTCAGCTTCTCCCGCTAAGTGAAGCTGTCCAAGGTGGGTAGGTTTTCCCAGTCGTCCGGTGATGACAGGCATCAATGGCGGGCGGTTCCTAAATGGACCACTGCGCATGTAATATGCGTGGCTACGCTCAAAAGGACAGAGATATGATGGATTAGAGGAGCCTCGTTAAGAGGTGTTTGTTCCCCAGACAAGTGGATGCTAAACCCTGACATGGCATGTGAGTTTCTACTTGGAAAAGTCGCTGACTTATGTAAGGTGTTAGCCTAGTGACACGGCGGTATTCTTAATGACAAAGTGAGGCGATACTTGATGTTTCTTTATTTCAATATATTCCTGTATTAGTGTATATTATTTCATTATGTATACTCTTTGGTGAAATATAATGCTCTATTTTTCTCTTTATGTACATTATTTTCTTTCAATTATAATTATTGGCAGATATTACGTTATCTATGGTTTTGTGTGCTCATTGTGGTTTTATGCACATGTGTTGGTACTGTTTTATTTCAAATAGTCTACCTCGGTGGTCTTGGGGTAAATTGATCACCTCCAGACCCAATCTTCATGGGTTCAAACCCCGGTGGGGTCGACGGATTTTTCTTGAGTGATAACAATCCGTAGCACAACATCCTTAGGAGGAGGTATTAAAGCCGTCGGTCCTATGTCATTTGTGGCGTGTAAAATAACCCTGGAAAGTATATGAAAATATCTTTCCCTGTAAAATTGGTAGGGACCTTTCGTTCTCGCTCATTGAAAATTCTCGTGTGCTTATATGATCAGTCTGTTCAGAAAGTGAACGTTAAATACCTTAAGTAAAATAAATAAAACATGTTTCAAATATAGAATATATCCTAATTTATTGGTTCACATAATTGTTTTGGGATTATTTTTCCTTTTCTCCTTTAATATTTTTTTAAATAACATTTCCCTACACGGGTACAATGAAGGTTCCGGAAAATGGGAGAATTTTCCGAAGCTATAAGAAATGGCTCCACTTTCAAATAAAAGAGTGAGTTAAGTCTGTGCTATTTATTGTAATAAGAGCTGAAAGAGGTTTATTGGTTAGACCATGGTCTAGAAAAGGGTATGCGATTGACGAATGTTGGGGAAACACTGATCTACATTTTATACACTAATATTATATGTTACGTTCTACCTATTTTTATTTCAAAGAGTCGTCAGGATCAATTCATTTTTTTGTGTTTATTTCCACCGCGTCTTACTACACGTACAGGAAACGTGCATTAAGTTACACTAAAGGGGTAAGGACGAGAAAGGTATAGCTTAGAGTAAATGTATCCAAATTTTCGTGGAGAGAGGGTAGAAATTGTTATTGTACTGGAAAAATAAACACACACTTATTTTTTCAAAGCAATATAAAGATATATTTACATTATCTAAGAACGTTTTAAAATTAAAATAGAATTAAACCTTTTCTGTGAAATTGAGGCAATCTTTGCTTGAAAATCCTTGCCAATTTGCTAATTTATGAGATTTTTTAAGTTGGATGTCGTCTCATTTTGTCAAGTTTTGCGAAATATTTGTCAACAGGTAGGAATTATGAAAATACTTAATCATTTAAAATATAGTAAATTAAAAGTTTATAATGTAATTTTTTTTTCTCAAAAACGTCACCTTTATTTCGCTAAAACCTACAGGCCTAATAGCTAACGGTATGAATTATGGAAAACTTACTTAAACTAAATTTATCAAATAAAGTTGTTTTTTAATTTAAAATAATTTATAAACATGTGTTCTTGATATCCAAGCTTGAATACTGTAACCTAATTAGAACTTAATAGGAATTAAGTTTGGTTAGTTTTAATTACAGGAAAATCATCCAAAGAGAAGATGTGAAAATAAATATTTCGATAACTGTTATCAACATTTAAAACAGAATTATAAACCATCAAGTACTGGTTTAACTTGGAGAAACATGTCATGTCTTACTATCCACTCAGGCTATCCGAATATTTATGCTAAATGGCTTTGAATGCTGAAGGTAGAATTTATAGGAAATGTACCCACATTTACGTAGTTAATTTTCCGAACCCCAGATATAGTACTAATCTGATGTTAGCAGTAGAAGAACGATTACATCTTACGTTGTTTATAATGGGTATTTTGCAAGGAAACCGTTGGCACCCCTGTGTCTGCTAGCGAGAGTCTCTCCTCCATTACAGAGAAAGGTCTAAGCCAAATTGCCGTCATATTGCGCCTGTAAGTAGACTATTGTGTCCTAGACACTATTGTGTAAATGCCTTACAAGGGATTATGACACAAGCTGTGTGTCGAAGAGACTGAGCAAAGGGGAGGAGGAGTCTAGAATCTTAATATAGTACCCTCCCCCCCCCATACCCCTTCTCGGTACACTCTGATACAACCCTTTCTTATGTTGTAGATGGCTGGGACTCCTTTTAGTTAGTCAACCCTCATACAGCTAAGAGTTGGCAGAACGGTAGAAACATGGGGAACTAACTACTTCAACACAGAACTAGTGAAACTACCACAATTTAATAAATAATGGCATTCCTTCAACACATAACTAGTGAAACTACTACAATTTAATAACTAGTGTCATTACTTCTAGATAGAACTAATGAAATTACTACAATTTAATAACTAATAGCATTCCTTCAATACATAACTAGTGAAACTACTACAATCCAATAGCTAAAGTCATTACTGCAAAATATAACTAAAGAAACTACTACAATTCAATAAATGATGGTATTACTTCAGGATATAACTAGATAAACTACCACAATTTAATAACTAGTGTCATTTGTTGGGAATTTGAAATGCACTGAACAAATAATATGTTTTTGTAACTATGTCTATTATTTCATCTATTTTTAGGGGAAATAAGATTTTGATTTTCCTAGGGTCTAGAAAGTATTAATTTTATGTGCACGGTAAAACTTATTTAGTTTCCATTTGTAAAGTGCTTGTTTGATTTAGTCTTTTGCATTCACTAAATTTTTTATTCATATTTTAGGTAATTTTTTTTTGGTAAATTTAAAGACACTATTAAGAATGTTCAGGTCATTTAATAGGTAGGTTTTGATCATTTTTAGGCCATCAATGTCTGGGCTATGCTTCTAATAAACCAAATTGTCCTAGAACCTTTGAACGGCGGAAAATATTCAATAAAAACGTTATAAATGTTTCCTGTATATCTATTTATTTTTAAAAAAATTACAAATAACATATGTATTTAGTTGATATTTCAGTTAATTAATTCACTATTTGTTTGTAGTTAGCAAACTTCACGTAATTATTTCGTGGGGTTACGCAATATCTAGTCACCAACATTATATATTATTGTATAATCAATTTCCAGTAGCCTTGACTTTGTCTGATAGTTGAAACTTTACTAAAAATAGTTCCATATTCACCCACATCGAAAATGTGTTTTGTTCCTTTGACCGGTAAAGTGAATCGACAAAAAATATTTTCATTGCGAATAATTAATAGATACGGAACATTTTTTAAGTAGAGTTCGTGTCCAAAAAAATACACGTTTATCACAAACTTGCTCTAACCAATGGAGTTTAAAATCTAGGGATTACATGAATGGGCTGAGATACTTCGTTTATCCCGTTATTTGAGAAACCGGCCATTAGAAGGGATAAAACATTCTAGAACAGTTTACCAACCGTTACAACTAAAGGACAAACAAGGTTACTGTTCCGTATGAAAGACCAGCAAGAAAAATGGTTAAGCCCAGATTTTTCTAAAGCTGACCTAAATTGTGACAAATCAAAATGATAATACTTTATTTCACTAACAATTCATACTCATAGTATTTTTATAACCTTTAGCGAGTAGATATTTGTCATTGTGACTCTGTAAATTAGTCATAAATTATATTGGAACCACATAATCATTAACATTATCATCACATAATCTCATCGGGGTGAAGTATTATTATTATTATTATTATTATTAGCACCGCGTCTTACTACCCGTTCGGGCTATATTTACTTACGCTAATGTGTAATGGTAGGGTGGCAGTGAGATGAAATGGAGGACCTACAGTTTAACGTGGGATCCGAACCACGGTGGAGACCTGGCATTCCACACATTCACAAGTTGTGATTAATACACGTCTTGTCAGAGGTAAAGGAAGGGTTTGGCAATCAGATAAATGTATGCCGGTACCTAGGCTTGAACCCGGACCCCCAAGACAGAAGTCTGACACCTTACCCCTAGACCCCAGGTCACCAATGGGGTGAAATAACTGAACTACGTTATGCCCCAACCTGTAAACCAAATAAATAAATAAAATTTGTAAACCTGTAGTCTACACGAATCGTTAATTCATTGTATATATAATCATTTATTAAAGGTATATAATTAAAACCAGTCACGCTTAGACAGAGATTTTTAGGTTATTTAAAATAAATGAACCCTGTTAGAAAGATGTAATATCAAATTACCAATCAACAAAATTTAAGTGAAAGAACCTCCCTTTTTATTGACATTTTAGAAAACCTTCTAAGAATAAGTAGTAAGGGGCATTAAAAATGATTAAGGAAATTAGTTCAATTAGTTTGTTGCACATTGAGCTGTAACAAACAATCCGCGACATTTTATATGACGTGTACAAATCCTAAATATGAATTAATGCTATAAAACTTATAAATACTGATTTTAAACTGGTTTTAATAAACAAAGTTCTAAAATAGTGAAATATGTAAAGTTTTAATATTTTAAATGTGACACTTTGGCTACAAAATTATTAAATTAAATTATTTTGGTATAAGGATTCAAGATAAATTTGAGAAAAGCTTACCAAGAAATTGTATCACAAACATTTAATGTAGAATGAAAATATCATAACTAAGGTAATTTATAAAGTTCGTAACAATCGCTTCCTATGCAGTATTGTTTGGTTAAAAAGTCTTGTTATTCCACATAGGACCCATATTACGTACACGGCCTATTGTGAACTGGTAAAGAAGATAGCGTTTATTTCTGTCTTAAGTACACGTGTTCCCCACCTATACCGTAAGTATCCGTTTTTAATTGTGATCCCAACATTATACTTGAGCTAATAGACCTGAGACACCAGCTCTAACATATATGCAAAGTGATGTAAGTCAACCATTAATATCTTAATATATTTTGATTGTTTTTAATTAAATATACTTACACTAACAATAATAAAATACAATGATTACATTCTCATATTCGGTGTTTCCCTTACAGATGTATGGATATCACTTCTAATCAAATACTAGATTAATAATTTATTACCCGCTTCGGTGGCCGAGTGGTCTAACGCGCTACACTCGCAGTGGACTAGACTGCCGATGACGGAGATATCAAGGTTCGAATCTCGATCGGGTGTACTGAGGATGGTCATTCCAAAATGGGTTTCCACTTCACTCCCCGTGCAAATGCGGGTACACTTCCTGTAAATATAGCCTTCCTAATCTATAAAACCATTTAGCGTAATTAGTACATAAGCATATAACCCGAATTGGTAGTAAGACGTGGTACTATATATATATATATATATATATATATTAATCAATTAATTGTAACTTTTTATACCCTCCTTCCCCCAGCGTTATAACAATGTTATATATATATATATTATATATATTACAATTAATTGAGATGGAGTGGAACAGTTCACCCTACATAAATCGTCACAATCCAGAGTTGGTTACGTTATAATTACCGCATAAGTCATAAAACATTCCAATAAAACACACAAAGATGCAAGAATTGAATGAATTGGTTAAAATGTTTTCCCTCGAGCACCATTAGATTTAAAAGTACTGTATTTGCTATATTTTCACAAGTATTACTGTTTGTAAAGTCTGCTCAGCGTAGGAACTGTTTTCTCAAAGGCTTTTTTCCCTACCAGAAATCTATTATATAGTTGGATATTGGTAGGAAAAAAGAACTTTCAGAGTAATTCCTACCGTGAATGGATTTTAGTTAGTACTGTTTCATAGTTTTCTAGTTCAGGCTAGAGGTAGAATAAGGCAAGAAGTATATATACATGTTCGTTATGCTCAGACGGGTGGTAGGAGGAATAGTTCTTGAATCCCGGGAGGAGTGGAATACCTTGGAACTCTGCTGTTAAAACAATTTTTGCAGTGAACAAATTAATGATGTTAAAATGTTTTTGTACGCATGTTTATTTTTTCTAATTCTTCTCAGTTATTTTATTATTTATATTCTACTTTATTTTGCGTGAGCATAAGTTTATGGCAGCTGAAATTCTACCTCCTCATATTTATGCCATCCTGGGTCATAGTGATATAATTACAATCCATGGTCAAGCACCAGCGCGGCCCACAAGGAAACACTTTACTTAACTTGAGCATTTTTTTAAAGACTGTTTAAAGAATTTGTCAGTCCCAGAAGAGCTGCTCCTATGTTTTTCTAGGAAGTGACTGTACCAGTGTACAGTTTCACAGAGACTCAGTAGCTGTTGCAACAAGAACACAATTAGGATTACTGTGGAGATCAATAGCCACCTGTTTGATGACGTAATGATCTAGGAAACTGTAGACTAAGCTATACGTGTTCCATAACTAAGCTAGGACTTGCCAGACTATAAGCTTTAGGCTTCGAATTCCCACCCTCGCTTTCTCGCGCTCTGTTTGGATTAGAGATGAAACGGAGGTAGCGTCACCCAGATAAAAAATGTTACACTTTGTGTCTCCAACTCTGATGTCACCCTTGGACATTCTACCATCTTATGTGATCTTTGTTAGTGTTTTTCTATACAATTATTATAAAAACGATATTTTTTTAATGTTAACTACACTTTATAACTTATGTAGAGGTGAGAATTGTTGACGCCACGCATAGACTGTGGGCTCTTATTCTAATATTCAGGGATGACACTAATGTAGCATTTTAAAACACACACAGAATAGTCAGGGTTTCCGGTTTAAAATTAATAGAACAAAACTTACACATTTAAAATACAAACTAGCACATACATTTTCTGAATAAATGGAGGGGTTAAATAAATTTGGTAAAAAATAAATAAAGAATTCTCAAAACTATTTGTCATTACATGAAAATCTCACAAGTTACTCATATCACGGGTGACCTGGTGGTCTAGGGGTAAGGTGTCATACTTCTGTGCCGGGGGTTCGGGGTTCAATCCTCGGTCCCGGCACAGATTTATCTGATTGCCAAACCCTTCCTTCACCTCTGACAAGATGTGTATTAATCACAACTTGTGAATGTGAGGAATGCCAGGCCTCCACCGTGGTTCGGATCCCACGTTAAACTGTAGGTCCTTCATTTCATCTCACAATCACCTTACCATTGCACATTAGCGTAAGTGTGTACAACCTGAACAGGTAGTAAGACGCGGTGCTAATAATAATAATAATAATAATAATAATAATAATAATAATAATAATAATGTCACTAATAGCACATGTCCACAAGCTACTCATGTCACTAATTACACATGTCACTAATAGCACATGTCCACAAGCTACTCATGTCACTAATTACACATGTCACTAATAGCACATGTCCACAAGCTACTCATGTCACTAATTACACATGTCACTAATAGCACATGTCCACAAGCTACTCATGTCCACTCCTCTGGTGAAACTACGATAGGCCTGACAAGCCAGTGGTGGATGCAAAATTGATTTCAAAATAGGAAAGGAAAATATAATATAAAACTATATAAAACTCATTATTTTATAAATACGAGTAATCCCCTGGTGTTTGTAACAGCTTGGATGTGTTTCCTGTTCTTCCAGGGTTTGTCGGGAATAGAGGGATGATGAGGGAGGGGACTTGATCACAACGAGTGACGTCACAACCCTCCGGGATGCGAGAACTATAATGAGGACAGCAGCGGCATGCTGGACCGCCACCATCTTGATTTACCTCATCTGTTCAGGTACACCTGCACTCGTATTTATTATATACACACACACTTGTGTAGTAAAGTTAGTATCTGGAATAAATATATCACTGGAAACACATGTGTAAGAAACAAACAGCATGATAACGTCAACATTTGTGTGAATTGATTGATTAATTAGTTCTTTAAAGTTTATAATATATTTGTATCCTGTCGTGAATTTAATATTATAGTTATTTAATTATATAAACTATATTATAACTACACAAGCCATATGTTTTGGTACGGATACTTTAATGTTACATCAAATTAGGGAACGCAATATACATAGTATTTTATTTGTTTGAATAAAAATATATAAAAATGCATATTCTGTTTGAATAAATTCAAAGTTGTAAATCGGTTAGTCTGCCTCTTGCTGACCAACCTAATTGGAATTAAGTATGTTTAATGTGTTAGTATGGATCCAAATGTGTGGAATAATAATATTAATACTAATTAATGTGATATATTGTATATTGTGAGATGAAATGGAGGACCTACAGTTTAACGTGGGATCCGAACCACGGTGGAGGCCTGGCATTCCTCACATTCACAAGTTGTGATTAATACACGTCTTGTCAGAGATGAAGGAAGGGTTTGGCAATCAGATAAATCTGTGCCGGGACCGAGGATTGAACCCCGGACCCCCAGCACACAAGTCTGACACCTTACCCCTAGACCACCAGGTCACCAGATAACTGTTAAAGAACTAATGTATACCTTGTAGGGCTTGTATGTGAGTTTTTTCTTGCATCTACAGTTAAAATCTAGACCATTCTATACAACACAAAAAGTTGCGTAATCCTTTCCAGGCGGGAAGTCCCCGTGAATCTATTTATTCCTCACGTGAGCTCTGGGATTCTGCGTCAAGGAGGGACTAAGTAACATGAGTGGGAGGGGGGGTAGTTGTCTCTTCTCCACCCCTACCCTAGACTGAATTATTAAATCCCAAAAGCAGCGCACAGAGGAAAGCACGAAGAACAATTTTATAAGCCAAACCATGAAAAATTTTACGAAGGAAGCCCGCACAGTTTTCAAGATTTTATAGCAGCTCTAATATGAAAGAACTCCTCTTCTAAAAAAAATACAAATCTTTCTATTTGAGTTTTAGATCCTAGTAAAATGAAATTAATAAATTTTCTAAAACTAATAATCAAATTATACCCAATTCACTACGTTCATTTACTCAACAGAACTTTTATTTTTACTAAAACCTATTACTCTTTTTGAAAATGATTAGCTGATGGAAAGTGGAACTTCTATCTAAAGTGGGTGGAATATATTTTGAGCATTTGGCGTCAAACTTGCCTGTGGTAGCTGATGTAACCTAGTTGTGGACCAATAATTATATTTTAATCCCCTTGTAGGCCTTTATCTAATTGTTAAATAATTATTATAGGTTTTACCATTTTATTCTTGTCTTTACAAGGTATTGAAATAAATATTTACTTTTCTGATTTATAATACTGCCCAAACTATAAAGTGAACAACTTTCGTGGCAAGAACATGAGATATATTTTAAGAAAAAAAACTTTTATCTCTCCCCCCCCCCCCCCCCCCCCGTTCAAGATGTCAGCCTTAGCCTCCTCCAATCTCAGCCCATTGTGGGTCGCGGGATATTAATTATTTCCACAGATTCCCTGTATCGATAGAGCTAAAAGACCGGAGTGCCTTTGTCACCACCGTAGTTCCAAGATCATGAGTCTCAACATGGCCTGCAGCCAGGATGGGCAACCCTGTCGCAAATCACCACAAGTGGCGAATTTACCATATTAGTGTGGCGAATTTACCATATTAGTGTGGCGAATTTAAGTTTTCCTTTTTTTTTTTCACTGTAAAATGAACTTTTTCCTGACTGCGTGTGCCGGCTGTAGCTTGGTATTTCCCGCATAAATTTGAATCATTCCGCTTAATGAATGAGTCACTTTTCCGACACCTTACCTCTAGACCACCAGGTCACTGGGAGAGACATAACATCCAGATATGGTCTCCTGTGTACTTAGACTTTAGCCACTCTGGTAGCACAGAACTTTGCCCAGGGTACACCTGTGGAGGTTGTCTGTATGTAGACTGTTAGCCTCTCTGGTAGCACAGAACTTTGCCCAGGGTACAACATAGGAGGTTGTCTGTATGTAGACTATTAGCCTCTCTGGTGACAGAACGTTGTCCAGGGTACAACATAGGAGGTTGTCTGTATGTAGACTATTAGCCTCTCTGGTGACAGAACGTTACCCAGGGTACAACATAGGAGGGTGTCTGTATGTAGACTATTAGCCTCTCTGGTGACAGAACGTTGTCCAGAGTACAACATAGGAGGTTGTCTGTATGTAGACTATTAGCCTCTCTGGTGACAGAACGTTGTCCAGGGTACAACATAGGAGGTTGTCTGTATGTAGACTATTAGCCTCTCTGGTGACAGAACGTTACCCAGGGTACAACATAGGAGGGTGTCTGTATGTAGACTATTAGCCTCTCTGGTGACAGAACGTTGTCCAGAGTACAACATAGGAGGGTGTCTGTATGTAGACTATTAGCCTCTCTGGTGACAGAACGTTGTCCAGAGTACAACATAGGAGGTTGTCTGTATGTAGACTATTAGCCTCTCTGGTGACAGAACGTTGTCCAGAGTACAACATAGGAGGTTGTCTGTATGTAGACTATTAGCCTCTCTGGTGACAGAACTTTGCCCAGGGTACAACATAGGAGGTTGTCTGTACTTAGACTTTTAGCCTCTCTGGTGACACAGAACTTTTCCCAGGGTACAACACAGGAGGTTGTCTACACGTCTGACCCGCAATGAGATGATGTGATGAGAGTGATGAGGAAGTTATGGAACCGGTGTGAGTCATAACCTAAGCCCAACTAATCAAACACTGGTGACCGTTGGGATCATCCCCCTTAAAGGGAAGACTACCCAAGGTACCAGCCGGAAATTAAACCCGGGACCCTTAAAGACTCATCGTCCAGGTGCACTGACCAGTACACCACGGGGCTGGTTGTGGTTGTAATGATAGTAAAGAATATAACTGTAGTAATATGATTGTTGTATATGTGTGTGTAAGCCACGCCCACTACATATGTCCTATATCAGCCCGGTACAACGGGACAATGGTCGACATATCAGCGCGGGTTGTCGCGTCACACTGGAGGCAGCCGACTGGCATATGGGAGATAGCAACACTTTGCCTTACAATCTTTTTCAATTATTTTCTCGCTGTGACTGGACCGTAGATAGGGCAACATCATTCTCCTCCATTTTGGAAGTAGAGTCTGTCAAACGTGTACATCCTGCTGGAAAAAAAAGTATCAATAAAATGATCTATGGTCTGAAAAATAACAAATGTATCACTTCGCATCACGTCTTACTACCCGTAGCTATATCACTATTTTAATACTTTATTGCGGTGGTCGGTGACCTGCCGGTCTAGGGGTAAGGTGTCAGACTTCTGTGCTGAGGGTCCGGGGTTCAATCCTCGGTTCCGGCACAGATTTATCTGATTGCCCAAACCCTTCCTTCACCTCTGACAAGACGTGTATTAATCACAACTTGTGAATGTGTGGAATGCCAGGCCTCCACCGTGGTTCGGATCCCACGTTAAACTGTAGGTCCTCCATTTCATCTCACAATCACCCTACCATTACACATTAGCGTGAGTGCGTATAACCCGAACGGGTAGTAAGACGCGGTGCTAATAATAATAATAATAATGTGTTGGGGTAAGGCTGAGAAATGTAAATGTATAGGAAATGTACCCACGTATGCGTTTAGAGAGAGTGGTAGATCATTTAGAAAATATATATAGATACACCATATTGGGATTGAACACCCAACCTCCCACAACAGACAAGGCAGAATAGAGGAGCTTGACATAAGGTCTGCGTGTCCACCGAGGAGGGTTTAGCATTGGTTTCCATTTTGAGTCATGACGTGAGACGGCGTCAGGGGTGAGTTAGGACCACGGACCTGGATATTGGGAGACTGGAATACTTCATCAAGTCTAATTAAATAGATTTAAATAAATGATAATGAACAAATAATTAAGTAGGCCTATAAGGTTTACTAATTGTCTTATTGTAGAGTCAAAACAGATAATATATAATAGTTACAGAAATCTATCAAAATCCCGTTTTTCCTGATAATGAATGTTGGCTCTGTGATAGCCACTACTGGCACTATTCACCCTCATAATCCTGCTACTGTTGAGTATAAATGCTGGTTGGCTCTGTTATAGCCACTACTGGCACTATTCACCCTCATAATCCTGCTCCTGTAGAATATAAATGCTGGCTGGCTCTGTGATAGCCACTACTGGCACTATTCACCCTCGTAATCCTGCTCCTGTAGAATATAAATGCTGGCTGGCTCTGTGATAGTCAGTACTGGCACTATTCACCCTTTTAATCCTGCTCCTGTTGAGTATAAATGCTGGCTGGCTCTGTGATAGCCACTACTGGCACTAGTCACCCTCGTAATCCTGCTCCTGTTGAGTATAAATGCTGGCTGGCTCTGTGATAGCCACTACTGGCACTAGTCACCCTCGTAATCCTGCTCCTGTTGAGTATAAATGCTGGCTGGCTCTGTGATAGCCACTACTGGCACTAGTCACCCTCGTAATCCTGCTCCTGTTGAGTATAAATGCTGGCTGGCTCTGTGATAGCCACTACTGGCACTAGTCACCCTCGTAATCCTGCTCCTGTTGAGTATAAATGCTGGCTGGATCTGTGATAGCCACTACTGGCACTAGTCACCCTCATAATCCTGCTCCTGTTGAGTATAAATGCTGGCTGGCTCTGTGATAGCCACTACTGGCACTATTCACCCTCGTAATCCTGCTCCTGTTGAATATAAATGCTGGCTGGCTCTGTGATAGCCACTACTGGCACTATTCACCCTCGTAATCCTGCTTCTGTAGAATATAAATGCTGGCTGGCTCTGTTATAGCCACTACTGGCACTAGTCACCCTCATAATCCTGCTCCTGTTGAGTATAAATGCTGGTTGGCTCTGTGATAGCCACTACTGCACTATTCACCCTCATAATCCTGCTCCTGTTGAGTATAAATGCTGGCTGGCTCTGTGATAGCTAGTACTGGCACTATTCACCCTCGTAATCCTGCTCCTGTTGAATATAAATGCTGGTTGGCTCTGTGATAGCCACTACTGGCACTATTCACCCTTGTAATCCTGCTCCTGTTGAGTATAAATGCTGGTTGGCTCTGTGATAGCCACTACTGGCACTATTCACCCTCATAATCCTGCTCCTGTTGAGTATAAATGCTGGCTGGCTCTGTGATAGCCGCTACTGGCACTAGAGAGCAGTAAATAAACCTCCTGTGTTAAAACGTGCACTTGAAACTGTTATTTGTTCAAGATCCCACAATAAGCGACAGTTAACTAGGAATGAGGGTTATTGCACAGTCTAGGGGTGTGAAGGGGTTGGGGGAATTCCCTCTGAGAAACACTCGACACATTTGAAGGTAAATTAGTTTTTGTAAAGACTACCAAGTAGCAAGGTTGAGTGTGAGCTTTGTGTGGGGGAAGGGGAAGTTAAGAACGACGTGTTGGGGGAAGCGGACTGCTGCTTCCCGGGATGAACAGGATAGGACAGGATAGGACAGGAAGGGAGAAACAAGTTCCAGTCTTTGTTCGGGAATGGAGGGAATGCTGGTCTTTGACGTTACCAATGAATACTTGCTTTGTTGGCTAGAAAACATGGTGAGGAAACGAGGACTCTACTAATTACTTTTAGATAATGTGGTTTTCATATGTACAATTTGAAGAAACAAAATTCAAAATCATTCAAAGTTTACTATCAACAAATAAATAGATATTTAGGTAAGTAATTGAGAACTACTTACATTATTACAATTTTTAACCGATAAAACTATAATCAGTATTCTACAACAACTTTTTAAGAAATAAGATTGATAAATTAATAAGGTATGTATGTTTAATTAGTTGTGCAAATGTTTAAAAATAATAGTTTATATATTATAATACTATAAATAAAATGTTTCCATGGGATTTTTGAATATATTTCCAGACAAAGGGCATTTTGAAATTATTTGTGCCTCATAGGTTTCCCATTTTAAATCATGATTTTTTTTTTCAGCTTTACATCAACCAAAAATTTGAAAATTTCCTCACATATTAAAACCAAAAAACCAATATACTTGTATATTTTGGTTTGAAAAAAAAAAGCAATTATACAGAATAGTGGGATTGAAATACTTGTCTATAAGATGATTCTAGATTATAAGTATAAATAAACAAGTGTTTTGTTTGAGCGGACCAAACATAAAGTGTTAATTCTAAACACAAAACTTCAGTGTGAAATAAATAATTAATTTTGTGTGGCGGCAAACTAATACAAGCTTCCAGAAAGAGTTGAAAAAAACTCTAGCCCAATCCTCTCCAGCCGAGTGTACTCTTGTGTAGATAGAAGCAGACGCCCTCCTGCAAATTCACTCCCCCCTGCTTCCGCGTCAGGATATTTGTTTCCATCTCGTGGTTTTGTCCCTATCTTTCACATCCCCCTCTACAACCAACACGCCGAGTCAGGCTACCTCCATTTCCTCTAACCCCCCCCCCCCCATACCACGAGTTTCCTTCCCGTTTATGTCCATCGTCTGCATCCTTCCTTCCCCTTGTCCTATTCTCTTTCCGCCATCATTCCTGTACACACTCATTTTCTCTCCCCTACTTTCACTACACCACCCAAAAGTTTAATTTGAATTCACTTCTCTCACCCTTCTGAACGCACTTTCCGTGAAACTTGTCTCAACGTTTATAGTCTTCTCATATCCATCTTCATCCTGCAATTCTTTTACTCGCTCTCTCTTTAGATTAACTTTCGTTTATCTTGACCATCTAGAGCAGGTCATCTCGTCTGTTTTGTTTTGTGTTGTTTGGAGAAATATTGTCTGGTTGTTAACAGAGCTACAATGGTTGGTAAAACTACAGAGGTTATAAGGTGACTTGGTGTAACTACAGAGGTTATAAGGTGACTTGGTTTAACTACAGAGGTTATAAGGTGACTTGGTAAAACTACAGAGGTTATAAGGTGACTTGGTAAAACTACAGAGGTTATAAGGTGACTTGGTAAAACTACAGAGGTTATAAGGTGACTTGGTAAAACTACAGGGGTTATAAGGTGACTTGGTAAAACTACAGAGGTTATAAGGTGACTTGGTAAAACTACAGAGGTTATAAGGTGACTTGGTAAAACTACAGAGGTTATAAGGTGACTTGGTTTAACTACAGAGGTTATAAGGTGACTTGGTAAAACTACAGAGGTTATAAGGTGACTTGGTAAAACTACAGAGGTTATAAGGTGACTTGGTAAAACTACAGAGGTTATAAGGTGACTTGGTTTAACTACAGAGGTTATAAGGTGACTTGGTAAAACTACAGAGGTTATAAGGTGACTTGGTAAAACTACAGAGGTTATAAGGTGACTTGGTAAAACTACAGAGGTTATAAGGTGACTTGGTTTAACTACAGAGGTTATAAGGTGACTTGGTGTAACTACAGAGGTTATAAGGTGACTTGGTTTAACTACAGAGGTTATAAGGTGACTTGGTAAAACTACAGAGGTTATAAGGTGACTTGGTAAAACTACAGAGGTTATAAGGTGACTTGGTAAAACTACAGAGGTTATAAGGTGACTTGGTAAAACTACAGAGGTTATAAGGTGACTTGGTTTAACTACAGAGGTTATAAGGTGCCTTGGTAAAACTACAGAGGTTATAAGGTGACTTGGTAAAACTACAGAGGTTATAAGGTGACTTGGTTTAACTACAGAGGTTATAAGGTGACTTGGTAAAACTACAGAGGTTATAAGGTGACTTGGTAAAACTACAGAGGTTATAAGGTGACTTGGTAAAACTACAGAGGTTATAAGGTGACTTGGTTTAACTACAGAGGTTATAAGGTGACTTGGTAAAACTACAGAGGTTATAAGGTGACTTGGTAAAACTACAGAGGTTATAAGGTGACTTGGTTTAACTACAGAGGTTATAAGGTGACTTGGTTTAACTACAGAGGTTATAAGGTGACTTGGTTTAACTACAGAGGTTATAAGGTGACTTGGTGTAACTACAGAGGTTATAAGGTGACTTGGTTTAACTACAGAGGTTATAAGGTGAATTGGTTTAACTACAGAGGTTATAAGGTGAATTGGTTTAACTAAATGCTAATATAAATACAGCTTATCATGTTTTGATGGACGATGGTGAAAATGTTCTTTAGAAAACAAGCGGAATAGTAAAATGTCTGAACGCCACGTTCAAGGTGGGAAAACAGCTTTCTAAAAGTCGAGGTTTTCTTGAAAAGGGCGGGAAGTTTGATAAAAACAATTCATCCTGGCAGAAATTAACTTGCGCTCCTCATCTACCGTAAAATATCATCTATTTCCAACTTTGGAATTTCATATTTTAAGATTTGCAAAAAAAGGAGCAGATATAAACTCGCGAGGAGTTTTAATGAAGCCTGAAATATTATTCTCTACACACTAATTAGTGGTACCCTTGAACGGCTAATTTATTGATATGAGTTTCACAATTTATAGATAACTTATAAAACTAACTACACGATTTGGTGGAAACTAAAACTTTTAATTTATAAATTTTATATCATGCTAAATATAATTATGTTTTTTATCATTTTTATTTTATTTTACTGCTTACGAATATTTACGAATCGAATGAAATCTAGGTATTCATACCAATTATGAAAATATTTAGATTTAATATTTAAATTGAAAAGTTAAACTAATCCTAGAGTGTGAATGTTATATATTAAAACAGGTGGACTAGCTGTGCGGTAGCATGCTGAATCTGACTCTGATAGGTTGGGTTCGAGGCCAGTAATGATTGTAGTGAGAATATAATTTTCCTCGACATTTTATTTCGCCATTACTGGAACCCAGCCTCCTCCACTTCCTCTACCTTCTCCAGGCAGAGAATGGTAAGAACTCACCCTCATTCTAGCCCATTTGATTGAGGAGTTAAAGAGCCCATCTCACAACAGATTAACCGGAGATCTATATATAAGTCACGGTTTAGCGAGAAATCGAACCGAAGGACATTTGCTGACCTCTTCATTTGACAGCAGCTAGGCTAAGATAATTGTACTAGTTTTTTTTTTTAATATATCTCATTTTTTAAATTTTTTGATTTTTACAAGATACTAAAGGCTGTTCCACTATTTTCTAAAGTATAATAAAGAAAAAAGCACCAGGATACGATATCGGGTTTAAGCTGTATTTACCTGCTGTCAAACAAGCAAACACTCGTAACATTAACACATAATAAATGGTTAAGAAAATAATAAAACATAAACGTATTAATATAAATTATTAGTATTAAATATTGCTTTTTGAAGACTGAATATACCCACACAAGACTCATAAACACTTAACTCTAGAACCGACACAACACTCGGTGTCCCGGACGTTAAATTATCACTATTTTATCAACAACCGATACATTAATAAAAAAACTAGTAAAATTTGTGAAACGAAATAATAGACAAAAAATCACCCTATCAAAGAACATAAATTAATTAATTTACACTGTTACTGAAACAGTGATAAATATCTGTCACCAAATAACATAACAATCAATTTCATATTTTCAATCCAAATAAAAAAATCTATTTATTTCTATAAAACTTGAAAATTATTAGTTTTAGAAATATGAATTACATTTTTTTTTTACTTTTAATAATCTTACAACCTTAAATGACTTGTTATTTTGTATCGCAAATAGTTGCGGAGACTGTATCAAAATGGGATATTTCTGCTGATGTAAATTAGCCTCAAATTCATTTTTACAGGAAAATAAAGTAGCCATTTTGTTTGTAAGTTAAACAGTGCCTAGAAACGAATTCAATCAAAACCTTTAAAGCGGGTTTACTAAAAAAAAATTTCTCCCTTTGTCCTCAGCAAACTACCCTTAATTCTAAGGCTAGATATCTTTTTCAACAATTCCTTGGGTGGGGGGGGAACCTTATTAAATCCCTAATATCAATATTTAGACCAATCGGTAAACTGGTTTCGGCTCTAGACCAAGATACAAACACAAATAAAACAACAGATGGGATCACAAAAAAAAAAAAACTTATAGGTTTCATGGGTCATTAAAGTTGACATTAATCAAAATCTTGAGTTAAATTTTTTTTACGGTCACAACACTTCTTCTTTGAGGGATGAAAAGAAAGTAAGAATGTATTTTAGTGCAGGGAATATATCACTCCACCCAAGTACTCCAATAGCATGATCTTGGCAGGAAATGATATATCGAGCAGTTTGAACTGTTTTATAGTGATAATTATTATTGTGACAAGTGGGTGAACTGTCACGTGACTGAACTTACTCAAGGATCCAGAGTCTGAGATTGAACGTGTGTTATTTAGTTTTCCGTCCTTTACAAAAACAAATTTTGTGTGTTTCCCGTTTTTCACATTTATCGTTTGTTCTCAAAGTTATACACTCTACCACAACTAGAGGTGAGCACGCAGGTTGTACAACTGACTCTAAGCAAGGAGGCTGGGTTTAAATCCTCAATTGAAGAACAAAGGGTGATACTTCAATTAGAAGTGTTACATATTTTACTGAAAATTCTGTATTCGGTTCAAATTCACCCTCATAACCTTGTGTTGTAGTATTTGTTAGTGTGATTCGATAATAATATTAATATTTAGCACCGCGTCTTACTACCCGTTCGGGTTATACGCTTAAGTACTAATTACGCTAATGGATTAGGATTGGGAGGGTTGAATTTAGAAGAAGTTAACTCGCAATTTGCTGGAGGGAGAGTGGAAAACCATTTAGGAAAAACCCCCCCAGTTCACCCGAGCGAGATTCGAACCTCGATCTCCTCGTCCTCGGCAGTCAAGCTCAACACGACTAGCGCGTTAGCTAACTACGCCACCGAGGCGGCTGATTTGATTATAGATGACTGAGTATCATTAATATAATCTGTAAGCAAGACATTACTATCATTAATAATTGAAAACTCCTCTAAATATTATTACCATTTTAAACTAAATTAATTGTGTATAGCACTGTATGTGGTAAGCGTCACCTTAAGAGTGTGAGCCCCGTGTGCTGGCGTTAGCGCAGTTTATTTACTGGAAAGAATGCCCCCTTATGCGCCGCTACCTGCTTTATTAAATTTCAAAGTTTCCCGAGCCAAAGTTCTTCCTCTCGCAAAGTAAGTTACTTTTTTAAGTTGCGCCCGACAGGTGACGGAAACTATGTTACCGGCTATTTTATTGTCCCCACTTGAAAGTTCACTTACTAATGGAAGCTGGGGAAATTAATTATCTGACTCTATATATCCTTCCTTTGGTTTAATTTATTTCGAGGCAAGGTCATGCGATACGGAGGAGAAAGTGAGCCTAACGCCGGTAACAGGAGTTGAAATGATTGTAATTAAAGCTATGCTCAATAAATATGTCGCTTTTTCTTAGTAGAGTTCATTTACAAATCAGACAAGGGATGGTCCTCTTTTTTTTCAGATACTTTACCCTGTTCTCATTTTAGTAGGCTAGGATTATTTCGGGCCCTCTCCAATATAATAAACATATGTATAAAAATATTATTTTATTTATTATAAAAATGACACATTCACTTACACCCATAATGGGTAGTTACTACTCAATAGGTAGCATACATAATACTTGTAGATAAATGGTTCGGTGCACCGCAAAGACTTTCTCCCGCTTTATCTTAAAATATACATTTAGTAAAAACTCGTAAGATTTTAAAAACAAAATAATATACACTGTTACTTACTCTATGTAATTAGGAGCTAGGAACAATGTTACAGAAAAATTGAGAAAAGATAAATATCTTTGTCCACCAAAGAACATAAGAATCAAATCATTTCCAAAGAGCTGAATAAAAAAAATATATATTTGCTTATAGTTCACAAATTATTGGTTTTATAAAAATATATTTCAAATAAAAGATTTGTATCTTTAATATTACTACAATTTTACAATGATAAGTATTTCAAAGCTCAAATAGTTGCGGGAAAATGATAAAAATTTGGAAAATTTGCTCATGTAATTTACGCTAAATATATTTTTGGAGAAAATAAAAATTGACACCTTGTTTATAATGTTAAACAGTGTCTGGATATAAAATTTAATCAAAATCATTAGCGGAATTTTGAGAAAATTATATTTTTTGACCTTGGCTAAATAACCCTTAAATTTTGATTGTATATCTAAATTCCAAAAATCCCTTGTGGGTACCTTATGAAAACCCAGATACCAAGTATTATCACAATAAGTTAAAACAGTTTCGGCTCTAGCCCGAGGTACAGACAGACAGACGGACGGCATGCGAAAACAACTTTTTTGGTTTCATGGGGTTTATGAAACTTCAACATAATCGAATCTCGAGCTCGATTTTTTTTTTCTTGACGATCACAATACTTTCTCTCCGAGGAGTAGAGAGAAAATAAAAATATCCATCGTAGCACTGGTCATTATATTCTTGACTTTTTGGAATATTATCGGCAATTTATAAATAATGCTACAAAACGGTCGGGATCCTTACATCTGTGCTGAAGAGCTTGTGGCCAGGCCAGGAGAGTGAATCATCTTTTAGTTTGATGAGGTTAAGCAAAGGACAGTACATGCTGAGACAATATCCAGCTCCTCAGGGAATACAGGTTCATTTTAACGTTGTCATGAAAACTTTGGCTCGAGTGACTTTATTAAAATATGTAAAATTCTGGTAGCGCACAGTGGTTGACTTTACCAAAATGTCTTTGGCTTTTTTTCCCCTTTGAAATCGTGCTAGTTTAAGGAATGAATAAAGCATGAAAGGGGGATTGTATTACATGTATATTTTATGGATTTACTTTATATGTACGAATGATATGGATTATTTAGATATTATTTATTTTTTTGTGTTTGTTACATTATATACGCATACAAGGGTGTGTATATTTATTTTTAAATATTAAATTGACTTTTTAAAAATTAATAAGTTGTTTCTGCAACATGTATATTATTTTGTTTCACATATATAAGGAGTTTTAAGTAAATACGTTAATTTTTAATAGGTAAAGGAGCGATAAAACATGTGAAGTGTACCGTACCAATGTATTTTTAAATAATACTTGCCTTAAATTTGTTTTAATTGTTTTAATATTTTGAGACACCAAATATAGACTCGTTAAATAATAATTTATCAAATACTTTTATATCTAAACAGCCATTTCCAATAAAGATGTTAAATTACTGTTACTATATTATATCAGTCTATTTCCTTAAACGGAAATTAGGGACCGTACTTAAATTGCAATAAAATTAAGTGTGACACATCATAAGTAAATGAAATATAAGTGAAATTTTATAAACAATATATTTATTTTATGATTTTTTTAAAATTTTTGAATCACTATAAACATTGACTAAAAAAAACTTTACGTAACATGGATTCTCTTCTCCCCCTCTTAGTAAACGTAATAAAATACTACCCATCTTCCCAAAAATCCTTACGTAATTTAAGGACATGCCCTGAAGGATTTTGAATCCCAAATAATATCGTTAGATACATTCACAGAATCATATTCACGGATACTAGAACAAATGTATCGATGCAATAATGTAGCTACCCATATTGTTTAAAGCGGCCCCAACTATGAAGCAAGGATGTTGAAGAGTAACAGTTGAAATTAAACGAGAAGTCAATATGAAAATAGTCCTACGGAACATTCTAAGGCCTACTCTATACTAGCGGTTAAAACGCTAGCACCGCGCCTTTGAATGAAACCCTTGTTATCAAGTTAGAAAATAAGTTTCCGTCTAGAGCAGCGTTTTGACCGCTACCTCTGGAGTCGTTAAAACCACCTAGCGTAGAAACACGAATCAAACTACACCAGACGTTAACAGGCAGTTGTTCCTCAATGTCACAACAAGTCTTTCAGGCAGGAATAATAAATACTCTTCCTCAAGATGGTATCACGTTTTGCAATATTTTCCATTCACTAAACCAAGTAGTTCATCAAATGAAACACAGACATTCTATAGTACAAAAATAACTTCTCTGGGTACATTCTGTGATTCATAAACATAATATGAAACTGTTCTGTCGAAAGACGGTTCGATAATGTGGGGTGAGTCCACCAACAAAATAAGTCCCGCAATACAGCCGGCCTGTACAACGTCCATTTTTAAACCATTCTGCACAAGTGGAAGCAACAATCCGCGGCATTTAAACGCTAGTATAGAATCAGTAGCGTTTTGATAACTGTTTAACAGTCATGTTTTGACAGTCGGGTGTAGATTCAAGAGTTTGGGGCGTAAGCACAGGCAAAACCGCCGCGTTTTAGCCGCTATGTAGAATCGACCTAATACACAATTGTTTCAACATTTTGTCTGTGCCATTTTACTTTCACTGCACACACATTCACATATAACTCATACACAATCACAAACAAACGAGTCAAATATTATTTTTTTCAACACATCGTCTTATCCCATTTGGATCATACATCTATTTATTAAATACTCTAATGGGATAAGGATGACGAGGGATGAATGTAAAGAAATTAAACACCGAATTTACCTGGAAGGAGAGTGGAAACATTTTAGGAACCCCTCCCCCCTCAGTACATCGACCGGGATCGAACCCCGATCTCCTCGCCATCTGCGTTCTAGTCTATGTTAAGAGTGACGCGTAGACCGTGCGGTTACCGAAGCGGTTGAGTCTAAATTAAAGTGTTGTAATTTTCCACGATTAAACCTATTGTTAGGTGACCTGCGTCTTAATAGCGTCAGAGTATCCACATCTCACTCTAATAGTGTGAGGAGATGGTAGGAATGAGATGGAAGTGTACCAGAATTTCCCGTGAAGAGATTTAAAAAAAAATTAATACAAAAACACTAATTTATCCTCCAGGATTAAACCCCGTCTATGTGACCACATGCCTCGTAGTTTCCTCTCCCTGTTCAGTGCAAACCCTTTACAGCTCAAGTTATTAGAACTGTGTCAGTGCTCATTTATCCACATTTGAAGCTCTCCTAGTCATTGTACAAATTTGTATAACCGCACGAGCGGGAGTAGCAGACCGTTGCCATATAAACATAACAAAGCGCTTCTGTATAGCCGGTCAACTAACTACTAGGTCGTAGGGGATAACGAGTTATTAGAGAAAGTTTTACAGATGAAACCTTTCTCGTCTAGTTGAATCTATAACCAGAGAGTAACGATGTACGTATTCAGGGCTGTACAATGTTCTATGAGGGATGGGGGCAGCCAGGTCTTGATGAAGCTACAACCAGAGAGTAACGATGTATGTATTCAGGGCTGTACAATGTTCTGTTAGAGATGGGGGCAGCGATCTCTTGCTTATAAGATACCTTAGAAGCTAGCTTATTGGTTATTCAATGGTCTCTAGTTTATATCCCTATTTATGTTTTCAACCTTTGAGGACTGTCTCTAATACGCTGATGATATTCTATAATAAAGTTTCTTAATTTGAAAAATACACCAAATAAATCATTTCTACGATTTTTTATGTTTTATTCAATTAAAATAAAGTAATGTACCTAAAATCATACACTAAAAAGAAGATATACATGTAGGTGATATTTTTAATTAAAATATGTTTTTAAATAACAAATTTCAAAACAACTTCTTACTTTATCAATTAGTTATGTGAACATTATTTTTTTAGAAAGTGTACCCATATTTGCGCATATAAGAGATGGGAAAAATCATAGTGATAAATAATATATAAAAATTAACTCAAAAAATCCACCATACATAGATTACAACTTGGACCTTCACGTCACGAAGATCCATTCTATTGAGAACTCAATAATTTTTCTCCGGATCTATAATCAGTAATCAATACTGTTGAATAGATATAACACAATTTAACTAAATCTTGAAACTTTACGAAGTATCTTAGTATGTTTAATATGTTATTGGCTAATTATTAGATTCAGAATCGTACACTATCATTGGGCGTTCTATTCAAATAGAGTTATGTTTAGTCAGTGTTTGAAATAAAGTCTTATTACTATGCTATTTTTTTCCCCCTAATGCTAGATTCTAGACGTACCTGGCTTAGTATAGAATATGTCCTACCTACCTTACTTTAGCTATGACATACGTACTGCATGGAAGAAGGTGCGTAGTTTGTTGGAGTGCTGGTAGGACGAACAAAATATGTTTTCTCAAGTAAAAATAATAGCACCGCGTCTTACTACCCGTTCGGTTATAGCTAAGTACTAATTACACTAATGGATTAGAATTAGGAAAGTTTTGATTAAGGAAGTGAACCCGCATTTGCGTAAGGAGAGTGAAAACCATCTAGGAAAACCACCCCCATTCACCCGACGAGATTCGAACCTCGATCTCCCCGTCCTCTGCGGTCTAGCTCAACACGACTGCGCGTTAGCTAACTACGCACCGAGCGGTATGGTTTCTCAAGTAAAAATAGTAGATTTTATCAATGAAATACACTAGTCAAAGATTAATCAGTCTGAGATGCGTCTGTACAATATTTCAAGGAACCGCTGTTCGATTCAACTGTTCATCAACCATCACTAACCGAGAAACTGGATGTAATGTATGTTCTAGTATTCCGCTAGTTTACAAGTCATGGAATTATATAATCAGTGCGGTCAGAAAACAAATCTTGGTTTATATGGAAAGTACTCCCCAATGAGTACCAACCATATCTATTGAAACGACAGCCAGTGCACCCGGATACATCTATAATTGAGCTCCATTGCCAAGAGTTAATTGTTAAAACAAGTTCCAGAGTAAATAGTCCAGGTGTTATCTTTTATTTACCGAGTTAATCAAGCTCACGTACAAACATGGGTGCTAACCACAACGGCGCCCTCATACCAACCCATTTGCAATGTAAATGTCGAGGGTAGGGGGTAGTAAGAGTGATCTATACTCGGGGTACATACATATTCCGATCATTTCTGCTGCTAAACTCTCGCTCTGATTATGAATGCAGATGTAGTGAAATCTATGGCACAGCGCGCAGAGCATACACTAATAAAGTACAAAACATAAGGGGGGAGGGAACTCATTTACTTTGATTTATAGCCACAAAAATAATTATAAATCATAGCATTGGTTATATTTTAAATACATCGTGGATAACAATATCGTGAACATTTAAAAGAAAAATTATATATTAGTTACTGACTCTAGAACCTTTAAGAATTTTTTTTTTATCCTTCTGGTTGTGTCTTTGCGCGTAAAGAACATTTCATCTACTACTTAAAAACTTGTATGTATTCTTGTCGTCACTAAAAAGTTGCCGTGGGAAAATCAAATTGTATTCATACAGGCTCAGAAAATAATAATAATAATTATTATTATTACATCCATCAATGTTGTCCCCAAACTTTTGGAAATGGGGGCCAAATTTGACTTTTATTTTGGTCTCATGGGCCAAATATATAAAAGCAATAAAATAATATAGATTCAAGTTTGTTTTTTATTGTATGCTTTGCTTTGAGGGGGTTAGTAAGCTACGGTTTCTTTGAATAATTTATAAAATCTTACTTTTGTATTTGTATATATATAATATCAACCTACGACACTTTATCTCAGTCGGTAGCGTATCTGCCTACTGAGATAATGGTCCCGGGTTCAATTCTTGGCATGGCTGAACAAATTATAATTGATGAAATGTGGGTTTACCCTTTCACATTGATAAATTAATGGCCGGGGACAGGATGTTGTGCCTGTATTAGTCTTAAGTTAGACTATAAAGAATATGAAGCTACGACAGGCCTAGAAAGCTGGTAGTGGAGAATATATAGCTTGAATAAAAAATTGACCCAGGTCACAGGTCGGAAACAGTAATGGATGTAAAGTTATATATATGCATTATATACCTTTATATATAATTAATATATAAATATATATACATAATAAAGTATATATAAATGTATACATACATATAAATAATGTATTATGTGCCTGTGTGTATATTTAATTCCAAATGTTTCAGGTCAGTTCCAAAGTTATCCTCCCATCTGCCTCTAGATCCTCCCACTGGTCTCTTACCATTGTGTTAGCCAGTCAGTCGGTTATAGAACCTCCCATTCACACTATCCACCGTAATATACGAGACTTTATTATCCTAACAATATCTTGTGATGATTACAAAGTATGAAACTCATCATGATGTAACCTCCTAAACTCCCCAGTAACCTCATCGCTTTTTGGACCAAATTTCTTCCTAAGCACCTTGTTTTCGAACACCCAAATTTTATTTTCGTCATGTAAGGTAAGAGAACACGTTTCACACCCAAAGAGCACAACCGGTAAAATTATGGTTTGGTGTAGTTTGAGTCTTACATTCCTGGACAACGGGCGGGATGTTAACAATTTACTGACCGAGTAATAGCATGCATTTCCCGACTGTATTATGTTCCTAGTTTCCAATCTAATATCGTCATTGCTAGTTAAAACTATTCCTAAATATTTGAATTCATTAACCTTGTCAAATGATATGTTGCTCAAAGTAATCTCTAAATTATCATCCCCAATCTGTGTTCTCTGTGTTATAAAACTGATAGAACACTTGAGCTTTAATTTCTAAACCTATTTCCTTACTAGCCTCTAATAGAATGTCTACATTTCTTGCAACAGCTTCGTTACTCTTACCTAACAAACTTAAATCATCTACATATTCTAATAGTTGCATTGCACCGTTTATTGACAACCCTTCCCTACTCTCTTGCATTACCCTGATAGCGTACTCTAAGGCCAGATTGAAAAGTAACGGGGAAAGTGCATCTCCTTGTTTCCTAGATTAGATCAACTTGTTCAGCTTCAAACATGAAGTATGTCGTAATATTAAGAATATCTGACCAAATGTAATCACTAAGCTTCGAGCTAGCTCCACACTAAGTTTAAATAAGAGTTTTTTCAACAAGTTTTGATATTGATGCTATTTACTAAATATTTGTACTTTCCTATTTCACTTTTTTTTTTTTTTTGAGATTCCACTTTGGTACTTAAATATACATAAATTAAAAATATATGTTGCACCACCCAGGATTAAACCAAGTTTTCCTAATATGAGGGCCACTCCCTTAAATCACTTGACCATGGTACAAACATAAATAGAACAATTCTTTAAACGTTACGTCATACCTGTTGGTATTGTTGTGCGGCCCCCTCTACAGAATGGATACCAAGAGTAACTAGGAACAAATGAAAGAACAAATGGGACAAAGTGACAAAATCAATTATTCAAAGTGGTAACATTTCGAGTTGACTCGTAACAAGCTTTGTGAGAAAATTAATGGCCACCGAAACACACAGCCCATTAATACATTTAATAATGTACGCCGGTCTGAAAGGCGGAGCTTGTTTGGTGTGTGCTATGACGTGGGTGTGTTGGTAGCACTGAGTATCTACTTCACGAGCCATTGGTCTGTCAAACTGAGGGATGGCTCTAGATCACAGATCTGGGCTCTAGTTTCAAACATCTGGACAGAAATATCAGTGTTGTGTACAGTGGAAAGGACGTTAATTTAAATGCGCCTGATCTACATGAATAGCCGCTCGACGCTTGTATTCATCGTAAGTGGCATGAATTTACCTAAATCCAAAGGGCATGAATGTGGAAGGTAAGAGAGGGTAAATACATCAAACTATGTTTGAATAGAGGATAGAAAACTAAGTTGTGGATAAACTAGTATTATTTATGATTTTAGTGAGGAATTATCCATCTAAATATTATGTTCTGAAAATTGAAAAATAACACATAGACATGGGAATTGAACCCGGGACCTTCAGCTTATTACACCAATGCTCTAACAACTGAGCTATCCAGGAATCATTTTGTGCCCCTTAGGGGCCAGACTGGGCGAGCGACTAAAATATAAAATAGAACACATTGGTTGTAATGAGAGGTGGCCAGACTGGAGCGAGTGAGCGACTAAAATATAAAATAGAACACATTGGTTGTAATGAGAGGTGGCCAGATTGGAGCGAGCGAGCGACTAAAATATAAAATATAACACATTGGTTGTAATGAGAGGTGGCCAGACTGGAGCGAGCGACTAAAATATAAAATAGAACACATTGGTTGTAATGAGAGGTGGCCAGACTGGAGCGAGTGACTAAAATATAAAATATAACACATTGGTTGTAATGAGAGGTGGCCAGACTGGAGCGAGTGACTAAAATATAAAATATAACACATTTGTTGTAATGAGAGGTGGCCAGACTGGAGCGAGTGACTAAAATATAAAATAGAACACATTGGTTGTAATGAGAGGTGGCCAGACTGGAGCGAGCGACTAAATATAAAATAGAACACATTGGTTGTAATGAGAGGTGGCCAGACTGGAGCGAGTGACTAAAATATAAAATATAACACATTGGTTGTAATGAGAGGTGGCCAGACTGGAGCGAGTGACTAAAATATAAAATATAACACATTTGTTGTAATGAGAGGTGGCCAGACTGGAGCGAGTGACTAAAATATAAAATAGAACACATTGGTTGTAATGAGAGGTGGCCAGACTGGAGCGAGCGACTAAAATATAAAATAGAACACATTGGTTGTAATGAGAGGTGGCCAGACTGGAGCGAGTGACTAAAATATAAAATATAACACATTGGTTGTAATGAGAGGTGGCCAGACTGGAGCGAGTGACTAAAATATAAAATAGAACACATTGGTTGTAATGAGAGGTGGCCAGACTGGAGCGAGCGACTAAAATATAAAATAGAACACATTGGTTGTAATGAGAGGTGGCCAGACTGGAGCGAGCGACTAAAATATAAAATAGAACACATTGGTTGTAATGAGAGGTGGTCAGACTGGAGCGAGCGACTAAAATATAAAATAGAACATATTGGTTGTAATGATAGGTGGCCAGACTGGGCGAGCGACTAAAATATCAAATAGAACACATTGGTTGTAATGAGAGGTGGCCAGACTGGGCGAGCGAGCGACTAAAATATAAAATAGAACATATTGGTTGTAATGAGAGGTGGTCAGACTGGAGCGAGCGACTAAAATATAAAATAGAACACATTGGTTGTAATGAGAGGTGGCCAGACTGGTGCGAGTGCTCGAGGCGGTACAGTCTAGTTTACAGGCGCTAGGCAATATTATTGTATGTCGGTTCATTGAGTGCTAGAAAACTTCTCATTTTGACATTTTTATTACTATCGATAGGTTTAGCACACTTGCTACTAACGGCCTAATTTAATTGGTAAGATCATAAACCATACCTTTATATATATGTAAAACTGATATGTTAAAATACTTCATTATTATCAAGGTAGGCCTTTACAAATAAGAATCGCCATTAGCGTGGAGAGAGGAGGAGAAAACCACAACAATAAATCCCTTGTCAAAAACCACCCTCAGTTCACTGAGCCAAGATTCGGAGCCTCCTCGTCAACAACTATCGAGAGCTATCTGCTAATTACGCGCTCGCTCGCACGCTTGTCAGTCTGGCCGAACTCTTATACGAGAGTGACGCATTACATTTAAAATATACAAAAGTCAACCCATAACAAAGCTCGTCTTGTAGACTCCAGGTAAATATATATTCTTGCGCCGATGATCCCTGGCACAAGCCTGGATATTATACAGTTAAATCGTCAATGTAAAGCTTACTATAAACAAGGATGAGATTTTTAAAAGAGCATTGAAATTTAATGTTTTACTAAATAAATTCATAAAGACAAACTGTTTTGCAAAAACATAGGCCTACATTTATCCCAATAAAATAATATTCCTGTTAAGCTACTAATATATATTGTGCAATAGTTGCTATTATGTACCACGTTTGTATTATACCTAGTTTGTGATTTTATGGAAGGGCAATAAAATAAAGTTGATTAACTTGAAGGGCAACTCGACCTTAGTCATAATTCAAAGCGCATTTATTTAAGACTCTTATGGTACGTTAAACTATAAGTAGCGTAAAAAAAAAATAATTAAAAGTGCTGAGGCTTTGTGAGAAAAGCTGAATTAAAATATGATCTTGTATTTAAATAGCGCCATTAGAGAAAGAGAGACTTTAAACCAAGTAAGAGACAAAAAGAGGTCCTTTGTTGCGGCGTTGCCATTCCACGCAATAATCACAAGTCTTGCTTGTCAACAAACACTACCATACAATGAAAAGAGAGAGAGAGAGAGAGCAAACAAAGAATGAGCGAACAATTGAACAACATCAACACTGGATTGTTGTTGCTGCTGCGGCCAGACTTGCGCCTGAATGGTAGTCAACCTGCTGGGTGTTGTCTGTCAGGGTTGCAATTATTATGGACCATAATCAGGGTCAGGGTTGGGGGGAGGGGGGTTGGTCACAATAGGGCTGTTTCGAGACAATAGGAATAAAGACAGTCATGTAGACAAGACCCATATAATGATAATATAGGACACTCCGATTTCTTAGTGAGATAACAGAAGTGTATTGTTAGCCTGCGCCGTGCTATACATATCCACCTTAGCTCTGGGAACTGTAACCTAGTTCTAGTACGAGCTACACTTCCATCTTAGCTCGGAGAACTGTAATACCTAGTTCTAGTACGAGCTACACTTTCACCTTAGCTCAAAGAACTGTAATAGCTAGTTCTAGTCCTTTGTTTAAAACACACAAACCTTCTAAAACTAATCATCTACGAAATATGATGAATGATGTTAAGTTATTTGAAGGACTTTATATTGGCTGCCAACATAGATATAGTGATCTTTAATCATGGGGGAGTCAGCCAAGCCTCTATTTATTATTGGAGAGTTGATATGTTACACAAGGTACAAAATGAGATCTTGTTTGCAGGAACTATGCGCGTCTTCAAGAGCATCTCCTAATATTGGTGCAATAATTTATGAAGAATCAGTCTTGGTACAAAATATTCAATCTTGCAATGTAAAAAACCTTTAAGGATTTTGCTGCAAAAGTAATGTTGCAATATATTCAAACTTATATTCTTGACTTAAGGGTTTGGATGTTGTGTTGAATGTATATGTACCAAATAATCTTGAAGGTAGAGGACTGTTACAAGGTCATGTTTGGTCAATCATCTATCACTGTAAAAACATTGAATTACTTCTTTACATGCATACTGGGTCAATCTTGCAGTTTATTGATCAAACACACACATGACTGCACGATTATTTCCCAGATATATGGATAGCAGACGTAGTGTACATGAATTGACTGTCTGCAACTCAATTCCTCTTTAGCTGAGGAACAGGTTTACACCTTAAAGAACATTAACAAATGTGTTAACCAATATTCATGTAAACATGTTGCGATATTGAACGTGCTAGTTAGAGGAGGGTATTGGAAATACAGGAGTCCATGTGATAAAGTTTGATCCACAAAACATCAACATTTATCATTTAGAGTTTATTTTGTTAAATTCATTTAACAATTTATTTTCTTCTGAAAATTGGAAAATGACACCTGGACACGGGAATCGAACCCGGGTTCCTTGGCTTAGTGCGCCAATGCTCTAACCACTGAGCTATCCAGGATCATTCTTCACTCGTATTGTAAAG
Organism: Timema podura; assembly: GCA_033556935.1. Taxonomy (NCBI): domain Eukaryota; kingdom Metazoa; phylum Arthropoda; class Insecta; order Phasmatodea; family Timematidae; genus Timema; species Timema podura. The sequence continues at coordinate 1,732,234 of JAVRXN010000004.1, read as the reverse complement.
CCTTAAAATATGAGTGAAGAATGACATGGACACGGAGCGATTCCTGGATAGCTCAGTGGTTAGAGAGCATTGGTGTACTAAGCCAAGGATCCCGGGTTCGATTCCCGTGTCCAGGTGTCATTTTTCAATTTTCAGAATATGATATCTAGATGGAGAATTCCTTACTAAAAAGCATAAATAATAGCTTTGGCTATTTGATTCTTAATTTATTTTCTGTTAAATAATTTGTTTGTAAGAGCACTTTTGTGTTCAACGGCCTCTGATAGTTGACCATAAGTTATGTTATTATAGGTCACGTGGTTGGAGGTGGTATTTTCCAACTATAACTATAACTCTACATTGTGCTAAATAATCTACTTTTGATGAGGTGCATATATGGTGTGTCACAATAATCTCTCACATGATTCAAAGATTTATAGGTATTCTGTTACGTTTTGATTGTAAAATAACTTCCTTATGACTATAAACGATTATATTTCCATCTGTGGCAAGTTGAATCAGGTTTACACCTGTTTATCACCGATGTTTTGTTTTGATATTATTTCCTGTAGATCTTTTTATGGTTGACGTGACTTTTGTATATCAATAATTTCCGGGTGTAAGCTACTATGGGATTGGGGGTGGGGTCAAGAACCCACTTCTGTTGTAATGTAAGGCGAAGAAGGTGCATTTAACATAATACCACGTGGAGTACATATATATTTATATACCACTTAGAGGCACAGTGTGAAATACAATACTGATACTGTCATATACTACTTAGAAGAATGGTGTGAAATACTGATTTTGTCGTATACAACTTAGAAGAACGGTGTGAAGTACTTATTTTGTCGTATACAGCTTAGAAGAATAGTGTGAAATACTTGTTTTGTCGTATACAACTTAGAAGAATAGTGTGAAATACTGATTTTGTCGTATACAACTTAGAAGAACGGTGTGAAGTACTTATTTTGTCGTATACAGCTTAGAAGAATAGTGTGAAATACTTGTTTTGTCGTATACAACTTAGAAGAATAGTGTGAAATACTTGTTTTGTCGTATACAGCTTAGAATAATAGTGTGAAATACTTGTTTTGTCGTATACAACTTAGAAGAATAGTATGAAATACTTGTTTTGTCGAATACAACTTAGAAGAACTGTGTGAAATACTTATTTTGTCGTATACAACTTAGAAGAATAGTATGAAATACTTGTTTTGTCGAATACAACTTAGAAGAACTGTGTGAAATACTTATTTTGTCGTATGATACTTAGATGCGTGGTTTGAAATACTGATATAATTGTTTACCACTTGGTCCATAGGGTAGAAAGCAGACAAGGTACACCTCTTTGAAGATACGATATGTTGATATTTGAATACTACTCACAAGCTCAATGTGGGGTGTTAATTCAAACACATTAACCTGGGTATTTTGTAAATGTATTTAATCCTAAGCCAGTGAAGAAGGAACGCGTCATAAAGTCTAGAGTTTTAAAACCGCCTCTGACGGGAAAGTTGGGAAGCTACTCCTTAGAGCGTATCGTGTGCCCTTGACAATGGCTGCGGTCACGAGGCACAAGCGGCGCGTGCTTCCTTTGTTTGTGTGTATTGGTCATGGACCATGGTGACCAAGGGCTCCAGGAGGGGGGGGGGGGGTAATTACATCACCGGGTCATACACCGGCTCGCGCACAAAGCGTGCCTACTGCACTTTACGACTGTCTCGGGGACAATGCTCTCCAAAGGGTCAGGGTGGTCCCTTACTCGTACATAGTGCGTGCCTGAAAACACCCACAAGACTCAAATATATATATTTAAAAAAAAATTCTAGTAATAGTCATATATCTAACACTCCCATAGAGCCAAGGGCGAATCCAGGGGCTGTTTCCAAGGGGTGTAGGAGGGTATGGGTGTTAATAATGTACCGTCAAGTATAACATCCCCATTTAATAATTTTAAATAGGCTACTCATTATTTTTGTAACAATATTTCTAGTTTATAAAAATTAATTTTAGTTAATTATTACATTAAAAAGGGGACTTGTAAGAAAAAGAAATACGATTTTGATTAGTAAATTATGTAACTTGATATTTAAGAAATAATAAAAGTAGTAAATAATAACATAGGTCTAAAATGATTTAGTATTAGTAGAAAAAATTATGTGTTTTAATATAAATAATTTGTTATGCTAAATTTAGCAATCTAATTACTGCAAGTTTTAGTTTTTAACAAAAAAAATTATAATATTCTACTACCAATATTTGTAAATAATTAATAACCTTGTTCTGTTCTACCAGAACATAATGAAGGAAATGGAGTAATGCATGACTTGAAAGCCGTTCTTCCGCCATTACCGTACGCAGCATTAAGAAGTCAGCCACCATTTACAACATTAAGGCATAGGTTTTAATATTGATTATTTTTTACGTGGAAGGGAAAAGGGGGTTGCAGAAATTTCCCATCAACATGTTGGATACACCACTGCATAGAGATGAAAAACATTTTGAAATCCGTAACTATCGTAGTCCATATTTTTGTATTATACCTCTGATAATTTTCTAGTTTTTTAATATTTTATTTAATCTTGTTATTTTCCTCTATATTCTAAACACAGTTGACCGACCACCTTAGATTCAAATAGCTTCTGATTGAGTCTAAATATTCGCAGTTTTTGACAATCTTAATCTTAATCTCGAAGCAATACCATGCCCCCATACATTACGGGTTCCCATGGTATTGCTTCAAGACATGTTCCCACACCGCCTAATTTCACCTCGTGGAGGTATCCCATGGCCAGCGTGGTCACCCGATCTTTCGGCGTGTGATGTGTGGGGTTATCTGAAGTAGAAAGTTTTAATTGATAAACCACGCAATTTGGAAGAACTCAAGGTTGCTATCGAACGAGAAATTAGGGCAATACCGATAAACATGCTACGTGATGTCATGACCTAACTTCAGAGCAAGACTTCAGCTGTGTGAATGAAAATGGAGGACATTTGCAAGACGTTATTTTACATACATAACTTGTGTTCTAAAAACAGTTTAATGGTGTAAATAACAATGGAAAAATATGCTGAATTTAATGATAAAATTTAAACAACATTTTTCCTAAAATATAAAAGTTATTACAATTGCAAAACCACCATATATTTCTGCCACAACCTGTACATAGAAAATGTTCCATCCCCAGTGCTACAATAGGCTTGGCATAAAGTTGGTGGAATAAAACCAACCTACGGTGGTAATGAATAGGTGTAAGGGAGGATTTCCTCAGTTTAACTTTGGACACACACACACACACACACACACACACACACACAGAGCTACAGTGCAGCCAACGTTGGAACGTAGCTTTCTCCCCTGGTCTGTGCAACTTGATTCTATACATACCATTGTTTCAGTCGCCGTAAAGTTTCATTTCTCTTCGTATGTTTCTTCTACTGCTTGCACTAAAAAAAAAACCTGAAAGAAACACATAAAGGTGTGAGCAAAGTTAAAGAAAAGACAAAACAAAGTCGACGTAGTGAGAAAAAAGGTTTTATCCAAACGGAAGGAAATAAAAGGAAGAAAAGCGTGAAAGAATAAGGAAGAAGATTCCCAAATGAATAAAGTTTTTTTTTGTATTGTCACTTTGAGAATTTACAAACGACTTGTTAAGAACTAAACGGAGCACACAAAGATATTAGAAGAAAAAAAAAAGGAAAGAAAAAGTCAAAGACAACATAAAATAGAAATAAGTAGAAATGATGTTTGCGAAAAACTATTTTTCTTGATTTCGTGTTTTTAAATTAGCCAAAATTTTATATTTATTTTTTATCTCTTTTCTAATTTAATAATATGGGAACATAAATAAAGGGGAGATAGTTTTATAAAAACATTTAAAAATATATATATATACTAAACATCTATTTTATTATTACCTGGTGATAAGCCAAGAAAACGATAAACGTGATCAGCAGTTTTTTGAAGGAAGAACGAATGATTTCATTTCTTTTCTCTTTACTTGCACGGAATCACACCTCTTTGACACATAGTCTTAAAGTTGTTTACGTTTTATGAAATATTTGTCCTACTCTATGAGTGTTCTCTCCCATGTTGATGACTGTCATATATCCTACAACTATACTATAAACTTTCTTCAGTCCTTCAAGGAGTGGCATCAGAATTAAAAGTTAAACATTAAATCCAGCAATTAATATTGGAAAAAAGTTTTTAACATTGTTTATTGTGCCAATAGGAACCTTTCATTGCTCTTTGGCCAGATATTAAGTTCAAATGTGGGCAACATTTCTAAACATGTCTGGGTGGATAGCAAACTCAAAACTATACACTTCAACATTTGTGCTATTGTGATGGACTCCCTCTCAATAGAATGTAGTGCTTTGGCACGCAACCTTTTTCAGCTGACGCCCCCCATTGGTAAATAATCAAATATCCACCACTTATTTTTTTGGGGATATTAATAAAAAAAGTTAATATTCAATCCTTTATTTTATACAAATGTCAATGTAACACTGGCAGAGTTATGATACGAATAAAATGACCGCAGATTATTGTGATGGTTGGTACTGCTTGTTTTCATAATTTCTTGAATATTGGGTTTGATGTTTGACGGAGCACACCGCAAATTGCCCTCCACTTCAAGCCGACAGCTTGTATGGGAGTCTTTGTTGAAGATTTGGTAAGTTTGCACGTGGCCGCAATGGTACAGTAGCCCATGGCTTCTGTGGTGCTGACTGACAGCTCACAGTTGAAAGCTGATGGCTTTGAAAAGTTACCAAACCAAATTATATATCCCTACGCCGAACCATATGATCTGCAAAAAACATGTGTTTAACAGCTGACTTCTGACAGTCAAAATTTAGGTATATACCTAAATGTTGACTGTCAGAAGTCAGCTGTGAACTGTCAGTCAGCACCAAAGAAGCCATGGGGCTACTGTAGCTTAGGGCAACGTTTTTCAAACTGTGTTCCGTGGAACCTCTTGGGCTCCACAAGTTATCTCTGGCTCCATGAGGTAATTTCATAATATTCTCCATTTTGTTTTTAATAATGTAAGATAGCATCAGTATTTAGGATTACCAATTTATTCAAATATGAAAAAGGACATTTTCCAGAGGCTTAGTCAGAGTATGTGATGTTTTTCGTGTTTTTTTTTCTACTTTTCTGCTTGTAAAAGATAACTTTATTTGTTGAATGTTTAAAATATTGGCGTAAACATTAATAAGAGCTTTCCAGCTTGTATGTTTTCTTGTGCAAGGGCTTCTTTGGTCTGAAAAGTTTGGGAACCTCTGGTCTAGGGGGAGGGTAGAAAGGAGAATTGGGGTAAGGGGGGCGAATCCGAGGCTTGCAAGCTTGAAAATAGACACGTACATCCACACTTTTGGCTGGTCACCGGATGTATTACAAATGGTAGGCAATGTTGCCAGTACCACAAGAAATAATTATCTAAATTATTTTGGAAAAATTGGTTGAAATAAATAATATCTTCAATTTTTAAATGCTTTTAAACGTTATTTCCGAATTCTTGAACGCTCCCCTTGGAAGTGCTTTACGCGCCCCCCCCCCACCCCCCAAGTTGGGGACCACTGTTGTAGTGCAATATAATTGCTTTGCAGATATTTATTTCCTCATAAATCGATTATACCCTAATTTTGACAAAATTTTAATTCTATTTAACAGATAGTGTATGTATTTAATTAAATAGTTATTTATGACTATATATTTTGAACGGGCATTGTTATTAATAATATTTTTGACAAAAAATTTTCATGGAGTCGACTTTGATACAGTGTTTATGAAAACCGTGTGAAATTTGTTGAAGGAATCAACATCTAGAAATAGCTAAATAGGTAAGAAATATTGATAAAGGATTTAAACTAGAATAGTATTACAACTAAATAGCATGAGCCATATCTTTAATAAAACTCATCCATCCTAATACAATAATCAATTATCTCTCAATGCTCTTTCATTATACAATACCTCGCTTTATCTAGTTAATGTATGTACGGTTTGTGCCTTGAAAACTTCACTTGGGATTTCACCCACATCAATGGACCTGTGAAATAAATGACAGGCTACTTAATCTAGTCTATTACACCGATGGCGGAAAGGTTGGGACTTAAATCCTGATAGGATGTACAGAGGGTGGTTATTTTATAAATGACTTTCCGCTCTTCCTTAATATAAATTCGTACGGCTCGAACGGGCAGTAAAACATGACGATATTTTTTTTTACATACCTTATACTAGTTCATTGCCTCTTGTCATCAAATCTGCCGACAATTTTTCAATCACTTCTAATAGAAAGAGGCTAAACATTTGGACATATTCCCAAATCGTGTTACGATTCATTCTATTAAAATCTGAGCTAAATCTATAGCGTGGTGCAGCGTGCATCCATCGCAGGTCATATAAAGGCCTATCACCAAACTTGGATTTACACCTGGCCTTGATTTTCGACCTTACCTTATCAGTTCAAACATATCCTATTTAAGTTTACATAATCAAAAAATAAAACTATTTAAAAAAAACAGTTTTACTAAACATACCTTATGTCGATAAAATATAAAGTGTGGCTTCTACTTCTCAACATATAAATAAAGTACACAAGAATCAGCTACAGGAGCCCGACGGGGATCTTCAGGAGGAACTAAGGAGGCGAGGCATTCTATGTTGCAGGAGTAAGCGTCCAACCTTAAATGTTATCATCATAAAGTAGATTTTTAATAGCTTTTCATTCTTCTTAATGCAAATGTCTCGTATGATCAGGAAGTTAAATAATGGGTGGAAAAAATGTTTAAAATTCCACAGTAAAATTAATTCCATATGTATTATTATTATTATTATTATTATTATTATTATTATTATTATTATTATTATTATTATTATTATTATTATTATTATTATTATTATTATTATTAGCACCGCATCTTACTACCCGTTCGGGTTGTACGCACTTACGCTAATGTGTAATGGTAGGGTGATTGTGAGATGAAATGGAGGACCTACAGTTTAACGTGGAATCCGAACCACGGTGGAGGCCTGGCATTCCACACATTCACAAGTTGTGATTAATACACGTCTTGTCAGAGGTGAAGGAAGGGTTGGACAATCAGATAGATCTGTGCCGGGACCGAGGATTGAACCCCGGACCCCCAGCAGTTTTACATCTTACCCCCTAGACCGCCAGGTCACCAAATTCCATATGTAAAATATTAACTTACATCAGACAATGATGATGATGATAGTAATAATAATATTAGTGGTCTTTATTTATTTATCAAAGTTCTCTTCCACCCAACCTGGGTCGAATATAGCGAATATATTGAATATATTGAAGAACAAACACATTTTAATAGAGGAAATCTCAAATAAGTAGAAAACCATTCACATTCTCATTCATACACTCATTTAAAGCTCAAGTAATTTCAAGAAGTCAGTTTAGCTTACCAGACAAGATATATTGCTTGATTGCACAACATTTTGGATGTTAGGTGACGATTCGAGTTATCTAGTTTGTTCCAAGTCTTGCGATGCCGGGACAGTAAATGAACGAGCATATGTTTGAGATCTATGTACGGGAATAGAGATCTTTAGAGTTGATTCTGATCTAGTAGCTCGGCTGTGTTTATCTTTCAGAAATAGGAACCATGAGGAGAGGTATTGAGTGTTGAAAATATTTGGTGAAGCAATATTAATAAGTTTAGAATTCGCCTTTCACTTATTCTTGGCTAACTCAATTTTTTTTAGCACCGCGTCTTACTAACCGTTCGGGTTATTCACTTAAGTACAAATTACGCTAGTGGATTGGGAAGGTTGAATTTTAAAGGAAGTTAACCCTCATTTGTGTGGAGGGAGAGTGGTAAACCATTTAGGGAAAACCACCCCCAGTTCACCCAACCGAGATTCGAACCCCGATCTCCCCGTGCTCGGCAGTCTAACTCAACATGACTAGCGCGTTAGCTAACTACGCCACCGAGCCTGGTTGATCCATTTATTAAAATACATCGATATCGGTAAGACCCTCCTCGGTGGCGTAGTTGGCTAACGCGCTAGTCATGTTGAGCTCGACTGCCGAGGACGGGGAGATCGAGGTTCGAATCTCGGTCGGGTGAACAGGGGAGTTTTCCTAAATGGTTTTCCACTCTCCCTCCACGCAAATGCGGGTTCACTTCCTCTAGATTTAACCTTCCCGATTCCTAATCCATTAGAGTAGTTAATACTTAATCGTATAACCCGAAAGGGTAGTAAGACGTGGTGCTAAAATTAAATTAAATTAAAAGATATCGGTAAGGGCTACTATTAATGACCCAGGTATCCGAGGAGTAATAAACCACAGCAGGTTGAATCATTCATTTCCTCTATAATAGGAAGATAATGATTGTTTATTTAAAAACCAACCCTTACTAATTATAACATAGCTGAACTGTATGAGCGATGAATTCCGTGACTCATTCCCCGGCGGAACAGACAACTAGTGTACTCCTGTTAAAAGTCTCACCTGGTTGGCCTAACAAGCTACCTGGATGGCGGAACGTGACGGAACTGACGTAATAAACTGCACCAATTACAGCGCCCTCAACTAATTAGTCTCGGGCGCCTGAGCAGAGCCGCCGGGCCATCTCTTTCGGTCTTCACTTCTCTTTATTTCATACGTATCTCCTCTCTTTGAATAGTTAGATTTTTTTAATTGCTTTTTTTCATCTACATTTCTTTTCAAACGTCATTTAACTTTCTATTATATTGTTATATTTTTCCATTATCTCTTCTTTCGTTTTATTTCTCATATGTAGAAGCGTTATTTTATTTTTTTCGAGGTATTTAAAGTTCACTTTTGGACAAAGAGATGCGTAAGCACACAGCTTTCAAATTAGCGTAGCCAAGCACTACAAACGCTTTTTACTTTCTCTAAACACCTCGGAGAGAAAGTATTGTGATCGTCAAAAAAAATCTAGCTGAAGAGTTTGATAAATTATCGAAGTTTAATGACCCTCCGAAGACAAAAAATGTTATTTTTGCAATGCCGTTTTTATGTCTGTCCGACTGTCTATCTGTACCTCGGGCTAGAGCCAAAACTATTTTACCGATTGGGCTAAAATTTGTTATCTGGGGTTTTCATAAGGTCCTCCCGAGGGGTTTTTTTTAGAATTAAATATCTAACCTTAAATTTAAAAGTAATTTACCGAAGGGTAAAAAGAGAAAAACAAAATTCTCGAAATTCGCTCTAATGATTTAGATTAAATTCTATATCAAGACATTGTTTATCACTATAAATAAGATGGCAACCCTCATTTTCTTATGAAAATGAATTTCAAGGTATTTTACGTAAGGGAGCATATTAGCGTGGTTAGTAATATGTTTATAATCCGAACGGGTACTAAAACGTGTTGCTAAAAATATCAGTAAAAATATGTTTGCTCACAGTTATTTTTTTAGTCAGCAAAGCCTCTTTGCTCAATATGGGTTGAAATTACATTCAAGAAACAAATTCATGATACGATTTTGGGACTGATAAGAACTTAAGGGAGCCTAAAGAATAAACTGATATCTAAGTATATATCATTACCATTTTTAAAACATACTGTATGGTGCTGTATTGGCCAGAAAGAGTTAAAGTAATATTTTATTTTAAAAAACTATAGTAATTTTGACTTTATATCCATTACAGGGTTCATTTAACGTTTTGATTATATTGATCGACGGTTGTTGTGAAGCCTCTTGTGAGGTTCCAGTCCCCAGGTTTATACCCATGTCCCATTAGAATGTCCGCCACCATGACCCTGATTGGATTGGTGAAAGGACGGGGGTTTGGGTCCTCGGTGCTCGTTGTCATTTAATGGAGCAGACAAGAGCTAGGAGCACTTTTGGAAAACAATAAGGATAACTACGTCCTGGGCTTCCGGACAGCTTGATAAGGACATGTGGGGAGACATTCACTTGGAGTGTCTGTAATGATCTCTCAGACACTGGTAGTGTGATCATTGATAAAGTAACATTGCTAACAACTATCTTGCTTCTCTGTTGGTCTGAGAATGTCCCCATTTCCCGTATTTTGATGACATGTCATTTCTTTTTGTTCGATAAATACAATGATCGTACACATATAAATCCTCTCATAATGCTCGTTTTGTAGATATCTATATTTATAGGTCCTTTTTTTTTGTCATTTTAAAAAAACATTTAAGGGGTTTTTTGAGTCATTTTTAGGCATTTTCGAATCATTTTGTAAATGCATAAATCCTTAAACTTTTTTTTTTCAACAAAGGCTTATCCGGAATGAGAAGATAATATAGACAATGGTATTTGTATCCTCTCGAGTTTATGTTTGGAAAATACACATTCCTGGTGAGACACTGCAACTGGGCTGCGGAGGGTTACATTGGGAGGGGGTAGCAATTACCGCTGATATAGATATTGGTAAATCAATGTTATACTTATCAAAATGTAAGAGTTTAGTTGTTAATTAACTTTCAGTACATTTAAAATCCGAGAGGTACGTGTTTGGTTTAGTCGTGTGCATTTATTGCGAGTTTTTTTTATTTTTAGGTAGTTTTTTTTAAGATATGATTTTAGAATTTTTAAGTATTTTTATAGGTTTTTTTAAAAAAATTTAAGTCATTAAAATCCATTACCTGTTTATAGCTTTTGTAATTGTTTTAAAAAATAAGATGTGATATTTAGAATTTTTAGGTAATTTTATAAATTTTGATCAATTTTTTAAGTAATCAAAATCCGTGACCTGTTAATAGCTTTCTATAACAAAGTAAATTGACCACCAAAATTGCAATTATTAATACACCCCGAAAGTGAACTTCCACTTTCTTATGTTCAAACTTTCCTCTCCAATTTTCCAGGTTACATCCCACTGTCTACCAATGTTTCCCTCCCTGACACCATCTTCCTTTACGACTAGTCCCCCCTCACCATTCATCAAGGTGTTCCCTGAGGACTCCTCCTTCCTGTGGGATCAATGACCGGGTAGTAAGGCCGGGTTATGACCAGCTAGAGGTGTATTCCTGCACTCCCCGCGCCTCTACTTCACCCTCGCCGGTTTTATTTATCGTCGTTTGGTGTTGGCAACGTGGTATTGAACTAAGGGCTGACTTCCTCGCCCTGGTCATGGTCGAGGGCAGAACTACTTGCTCTTCCTTGTCATGGTCGAGGGCAGAACTACTTGCTCTTCCTTGTCATGGTCGAGGGCAGAACTACTTGCTCTTCCTTGTCATGGTCGAGAGCAGAACTACTTGCTCTTCCTTGTCATGGTCGAGGGCAGAACTACTTGCTCTTCCTTGTCATGGTCGAGGGCAGAACTACTTGCTCTTCCTTGTCATGGTCGAGGGCAGAACTACTTGCTCTTCCTTGTCATGGTCGAGGGCAGAACTACTTGCTCTTCCTTGTCATGGCTGAGGGCAGAACTACTTGCTCTTCCTTGTCATGGTCGAGAGCAGAACTACTTGCTCTTCCTTGTCATGGTCGAGGGCAGAACTACTTGCTCTTCCTTGTCATGGTCGAGAGCAGAACTACTTGCTCTGCCTTGTCATGGTCGAGAGCAGAACTACTTGCTCTTCCTTGTCATGGCTGAGGGCAGAACTACTTGCTCTTCCTTGTCATGGTCGAGAGCAGAACTACTTGCTCTTCCTTGTCATGGTCGAGGGCAGAACTACTTGCTCTTCCTTGTCATGGTCGAGAGCAGAACTACTTGCTCTTCCTTGTCATGGTCGAGGGCAGAACTACTTGCTCTTCCTTGTCATGGTCGAGGGCAGAACTACATGCTCTTCCTTGTCATGGTCGAGAGCAGAACTACTTGCTCTTCCTTGTCATGGTCGAGAGCAGAACTACATGCTCTTCCTTGTAATGGTCAAGAGCAGAACAACATGCTCTTCCTTGTAATGGTCGAGAGCAGAACTACTTGCTCTTCCTTGTATGGTCGAGAGCAGACTACATGCTCTTCCTTGTAATGGTCGAAGAGCAGAACAACATGCTCTTCCTTGTAATGGTCAAGAGCAGAACAACATGCTCTTCCTTGTAATGGTCAAGAGCAGAACAACATGCTCTTCCTTGTCATGGTCGAGAGCAGAACAACTTGCTCTTCCTTGTCATGGTCGAGAGCAGAACTACTTGCTCTTCTTGTCATGGTCGAGAGCAGAACTACTTGCTCTTCCTTGTCATGGTCAAGAGCAGAACTACATGCTCTTCCTTGTAATGGTCAAGAGCAGAACAACATGCTCTTCCTTGTAATGGTCAAGAGCAGAACAACATGCTCTTCCTTGTCATGGTCGAGAGCAGAACTACTTGCTCTTCCTTGTCATGGTTGAGAGCAGAACTACTTGCTCTTTCTTGTCATGGTCGAGAGCAGAACTACTTGCTCTTCCTTGTCATGGTTGAGAGCAGAACTACTTGCTCTTTCTTGTCATGGTCGAGAGCAGAACTACATGCCACTGTTAAACAGATATAAATTGCCTCACCTCTTTTAAAATTCAATATTATCAGTCAAATGGTTTTAAATAGAATCCAGCCGAATTAATAAAATGTTTGTTCTGGAAACATAGAAGATGTCCAAGTTTAACCTTTAAATAACTAAATAAACTAAATAGTATGACACAACCACGCGAAATATATCACATAGTTTATTATTATATCATGGAATAAAATTTCAAATAAGTTTTTTAGTAAACTGTCAAACATAAGTTTTCCTCGGAGAAAACCCACATAATCTGGCTAGTAACAATTAATTATTTTCATATAATTTTTTTAAAGAAAAACTTTTCGATTTTTTTATAGTATTCCTGATTTTAAACATCAATTTTTGGTAAACCACCCTCAAATTAACTTTTTGTTTGAAAAATAAAAACATTCATTTTGATAATAAAATAAGATTGATAGGGTTGGGGCAAAAAATTATTATGGCCCTCACTGAGTTATATGGGAAATATTAAATAATTAAGCTTTTATGAAATCCTGAAATTTATATATTTTAAAATTAAATAAAATAATGGTCGATATTACCTGTCCTCAAGTTCTTGAATGATTCAAGAGGTAAGCTAGCAAAAATCACTGCTAAAACATTTGTTTCTACAATAAGGGTATCATATTTCTGCCCGAAACTCCCTCAATTCCCAGACACCTATTATAAACAAATTTTCAAGTCTACACATTTTCTTAAGTAAATTACCTTTAAATTAATGTATTTTAGAGTTATGTAATCCAGTCTTGGTCTTCCTCTTGAATTTATCCGTTCAATATTTCCTATAATTATTATCTTTGTCAAACTATAATGTCTCATTATATGGCCTACCATGTTAACTCTTCTTTACTTTACACCATTCCAAAGTTTCCTTTCTTCTTTTACTTTTCTTATCACTTCTGTATTTGATATCATTTCATCCATAATGATTTAAACATTCTACAGTAGCACCACATTTCAAATGCTTCTAATATTTTCTTTTCATTTGCCCCAATTTTTTTTATTAGAATCAGATATTACTACCTATTCTGGTTATACATATATGTACTAGTGTCAGTAATGTTCATTATAGTTGTAGTGAGGAGAAGTATGAATCTATAATATAAGAAACGTACTAGGATGTTACAATTACTTAAATGGATTGGTACAATTTCTTTGGTCAATTAAACAGGATAAAATAAGAACCATAACATGAAGATAATTTACTAAAGGAAAAACAAATTTATCATGAATTAAGTCAAATAAAACAAGTACAATTTGACTTAATTCGTGATAAATTAGTTTTTCCTTGAATAAATTATCTTCATGTTATGGTTCTTATTTTATCTTGTTTAATTGACCAAAGAAGTTGTACCAATCCATTTAAGTAGTTGTACCATCTTAGTACGTTCCTTATATTATAAATGTATATATACTAACTACGCTCATCCTTTATGGATGAGAAAGGTTGAATTTTAATTAAATTACCCGCATTTGCGTAGAGGGAGAGTGTAAATACATTTAGGGAAAAAACCGTACACCCGATTGAGATATGAACCCCGATCTCTCAGTCATCAGAAATCCAGTCTATTGCGTTTGTGTCTCCGTAGAGCATTCGGCCGTCAAAGAGGGTCAGAATTGAAAGGGACAGAGGTGAAACTAGTATTACAGCTAACAAACGGGAATCGAGGCAAGGACCTGAGGTTGACACAAATGGAAAGAAATGCAATTGTTTAAGCTTCAAGTGATTGAGTATTTCATTAAGGATATTCAAATTGATTTGTAATAATGTTTGCAAAAATTAACCCTTAGCAATATTGAAAGGGCTTCTGAAATAAATTTAATGATAATAATAATAATAATAATATTTTAAATCTAGCTTAATTTGTCAACACCTGCATCGGTGGACATGAGGTCTAAACGTCAAGGTCATATAGCCCTGTTTTATAAGTACGAGTAGGTTGAGGCTAGAATACCGAGTGGGTTTACTGGGCGTGTTTTTACCTAATTTACTTCCCACTTTTCCTAAGCACAAATGCGAGTACATTTTCCTTTATTGTAATTATAAAGTAAGTTACGGATATCCCGGGCGAGTAGTAAGACGTTGGACAAAAAAAAGCAATACTCAAAGAATACAAGGATGAAATACAGGTCAAGACTCTTTGTAGCATCTCGAGCAACTCAAATATTTAGCCTACTAACTGCTTATTACCTAGTGATTAAATTAAAATAACTAACATTTGCTTAGATAAATAACACGAAGACATTTTGCCCTTTGCCAAAAGCCAAACTTTTGAAATGGCTTAAATGTAATTTTAGCTTTATTTAATATGTGAATGAACGAAGCTATTCATTATTATTGGTCAATCTGTTTGGTTAAAAAAGCAATTAAAAGTTTTGTGTTCCAAGGGGAAGATATTGAAAGTACGAATTGATAATCCATTTTATCATTCGTTAGTAGATGAGATAAAACCACAATATTAAAGTTTTTCCTTTGTCACTGTTCATATTATCTTGAATAATAAAATATCTTGTAGGTATTTAATCTGATTTTCACTAAACCCAATTTACTCAACACATTTTTAAAAGCCTTTAGTAAATCATTGACGTTTAAAACTATATTACGGTCACTTATTATACTAACCAATAGTTAAAAACATAAAATGTTCGACAAAATTTACGAATTTTTCAATTTTCAACTAACCTAAGCACAAACTTAGAGAAACAACTTTCTAAAGTATTTTTTTAGATTGTATGTTACCATTGTACATTAAAAAAATTAGACTTTCATAAGCATTAGTAAATATACATTACATATATTAGTATATAATGGACTTTTTACAGAAATTCGTTTAATTTATTTGCTATTTAATCGAAAAGTTCACTTAATTATTATAAATTAATATTATGTAACGTATAATAAATAGCCGCTATAAAATAAATGTATCTATTGTAGAATTCATTTTTAAATCTAAAATATTCCTCTATAAAGGATCCCGGACTTAATTATGCGGTAGATTTTTTGTATAAAACTTTTTTGTCTTACAATGTTTCTGACTTGATGTGATATTATTGTTCGTTATAAATCCTGACCCAATGAGTCCAGAGTGAAGGGAATGTCAGTCCCGCACCCACATGTGTGTGTGTTTGTGTGTGCAGTTCAGGACATGTACCTCTGTGTGGAGGTTCGAGTCCCGGTCAACTACACGGCCATGAGCGGCGACTTGGTCATCTCGCTGCTGGATGTTCCTGTGGACGCTCGGTTGCGCGTGGAACTACTGCGCATGACGGACCAGAACAACCACGTGATGGTTGGGGCCGTCGTAGCAATGCATCCGACAGAGAGGAACATCACCTCGACCGTGACCAGGTTTGTCGCAAAATGCTAATGTGCTGCTTACTACGATGTAAATAAGAGAACGTCAAAACGAAATGATACATCTTTACCTCCTGGACGACAATCTATCCCAAGTTCTAGTATTTTTTTAGAATTCGATCCCTCAGGAGTGCAGTAAGATGTTTATCATCTGAAATAATATAAATCAACATCCCTTACCTTAACTTTGTAGATTAAATAAATAATTGTATTTCAAGATTGTTTAATTTTTAATATCTACCACAAAGGTAATTTCTAAAACATCGTGGGTTGGCTGGCAGTTGAAGACATCCTTGAATGTTTGTGGGAGGAAGTTTAGTAAAACTAACCTCGAGTCAGCCAGGCCTTTTAGTGATACTAATGTGAAGTAGATCACTTTGGTGTCAGATAGAAATGTAAAGATATAAAAAGGAGAAAGAAGTGAATCGGCCCAGATAACACAAAAAAAGGCCAACAACGCAAGCAATGAATTCCATAAAAACAGACCTATACAAAAAGCTGGAGTCAACGAGTATTTTAAGAAGAGTCTCAGAATGGCAATAGGGTAGCAATTAAATCGACCAACAGCTCTATAGGGTGAGAGGGGGTGAAATCAACAAACTGACTTAACAACAGAACGAACTATAACGTGCTAATTACAGAGTCAACCTCTATCTAGCCAGCTATGTCGCAACGTTACAGGAACGTTGCAGTGGAAGAGGAAATTATGCATTCTGTCTAACACTCGCCGAATATCTGTACACGGAGATTAGCCGCACGCCATCACCTGTCACAGACGTTCGTGTGGAGAACAGTACATGACCAATAACTGTACCCCTTCCATTTACAACCTGCAGGAGTTGAATCCAGCTTTCAATTTCGAACACCATAAAACCTTCTAAGAATGGCTACTGCACCACCACGCCACATATTCACAATTCCTCAGTAGAGTACTGTCAATGGATGAAACAATATTTAGCAGAAATAGCAGTGTCAATTTCCACTACCATCATGCTTGGGCTGACACAAATACAAATGCTGTCGTGGAGGTTCATATGCAACATCAATTCTCCATTGACGTTTGAGCGGGAGGTGTGGGTGATATTCTACTTGGGCCGTATGTAATGCCTGCACGACTATGAGGTAAAAACTACTTATATTTTCTGCAGACCATTCTCTCCCAATTAATGTAAACTGGCAACTCGGCTGAACATTTGGCTGCTGCTTCAGGATGGAGTCCTTGTACATTACGATCATGCTGTGGATTTCCATTTGGACGAATACTATCCCATGATGGATTGGACCTTTCAGGCCTGTTGCATGGCTAGCGCAATCTTTGAATCTCACACCTTGCGACTTTTGTCTGTGGGGCCACGTGAAGGGAATTGTATATGCAATTACAAACCACCCTATACATACGTTACTGGAAGGAGCGCCCGAAGCCGTGGCCGGCACGCCAATAAATAAATAAACTCCCACACAAATAAATAAAAATAAACTCCAACGCCTGTCCAATCCTACCCTGACATAAAAAAACAATGAACACACATAAAAAAAGATGACAGAAGCAAACAAGTTTGGACAATAACCATCATGTTTGGAACACTGGAAACGGGGGCAAAGCGGAGGTGGTCAGGGGGAGGGGAGGGGAAAGCCAAAGCCAATCATAGAGCGAGGAAGCGTAGTCACGTGACCAAATCCAGTCAATCACAGCCTGTTTTAAGGTGCCATGCCAACTACTATGCAATGTCATCAACTTCTGGGCCCTGATTATGATGTTTTTAAGAGTATAGTTTAGGAAATGAAACTCTTTATTTTGTCATTTTTGACTGTTGGTCCGTAAAATTCTGATGAAAATTACTAGTACTGGATTTGACAAATGTCTACATGACAAAACAAGTATTATTTCTGTACAGACCAATAAGGTTTTGACCTCCTGTATTGTGAATGCTCGCGCTCGCATAGAATGTTACAAAATAATTACAAAACTCGATCTAGTTTCCTGACTTCACTGAGTTGGAGTGTTTATTTAAGCGTGACCTTCTATAGAAAGAGGTTCGTGATGTACACGTGTCAAGTGGGACCTCGGGTTTTGTAGGCTCAAAACTTGGACGCGAGTTTAAAGTTCTAGGATCAGGGAATTGCAAGTGGCGCTAAGACCCATTGCAAACAAGTGTAACTATGACAAAATGTAAAGGTAAACATATATTTAACTGATGATACATTAAGTCCTTGAATTATGCAAATAATTTATTTCTAAACTTTCTGTGCAAGGTCAAAAATCTCGAAAGATGAATATTGTTTAAATACTCTGTACTTTTTTTCCTACATATTTGATGGTTTCTATTGATAAATAAAGCTATGAAGATTATCAAAACAAGACTTTGATAAAATGAGTTGCACAAAGGGTAGAAACAAACCTAATGGCGAAGGTACTTTCATCTTTGTGTCAGTTTTCTAGGAATATTATATATTATGTTTAGATTGGTGCTTAATAGATGGTTTTGTAAGTCGCAAGTCCAAGTTCCACAATGAGTATTTATGAATACGTGTAAGATGAGGACTTACTGTATGTGGATGTAATCATCAGGAATAGTCCTACTAGAATAACTATTCAGAGAAAGTAAAAATTATAACCTGGCTCAATTCCAGTATTAAGGTTGTAATTTTAGATTGATTAAAATAAAGAGTAAAAAATATGTTTTAATTCATCCAACCCCAAACAAATTAGCTGCAAGCTAATTTTTGATCCTAAATGTTTAATTGGTATCCCTCGTTAACATAAAAAAAATATCTACAATGTAATATCAAACAAACAAATCACTTTTTACAATGAAAAACTGTATTTATCTTTTTGAAAATGAATCATATATTAATTTATCTTGTTTAGAATGTCTCCGTTTAGTGCTAGCTGTTATTTTTCAAAAGATGAATACGCTTGATTATACTGGATATATAGTATAGTTTCATTATTTGTAAGTTCCTGATAGTAATACGATTCTTATTTAAAACAATCCCTGTCTGACGAAACATAAACACACCATCGTTATGTTGTTGTTTTTTTCCCCTCAGAGCGCGTTTCCAGTGCGGAGTCGTCACCATGGGGGGGAAATACCGGGTCCGAGTTGAAGAGCTGCCAACCTCGGATCAGCAAGTTCCCAACTCCACGATGACCACAAAAGAGGTGAAAACAAGTGGACCAGCTGAGCAAGACGTTTCCTCCAACAAAGGAAAACCACAAGATGGGAGGATAAAGGCGAGTGCCACTACTAAACAAATACCGCGAGGTTGTTCAGAAATAAACTCGGGTAGCCATTTATTTTACCGCCACGTCTTACTACCCATCCTTAATATCTGATGTTAACCACACAAATAGGGTAGTGATGAGGTTGGTAGAACTTATAGGACACATGCCCACTTTAGCACTATTAAAAATGTATAGTGTTATAAACTATAGTTATTATTATTAGCACCGCGTCTTACTACCCGTTCGGGCTATACGCACTTACGCTAATGTGTAATGGTAGGGTGATTGTGAGATGAAATGGAGGACCTACAGTTTAACGTGGAATCCGAACCACGGTAGAGGCCTGGCATTCCTCACATTCCCAAGTTGTGATTAATACACGTCTTGTTATAAACTATAGTATAGTATCCATGCTATAACTTATAAACGGTGGTATCAACTATAATTTTATTTATTTCCCTTAATAGATAAATTGTGATAAAATTTATTGTATTATTTTATATTTAATACATAAGGTAGTGTATACCATAATGTAATCCGAACAATTCAACATATTAGAGACGTTGGCATGGTGGGATGGATTTACTGTAAACAAAATGAAAATTCATATAAATGGTAGTAGGCTTAGATGTTAAATTATACATGCGTGTGTGTGTGTGTGTGTACATTGGGTGCTGTCTTGCTTGGAGGGCATAGGGACGTTATAAAGATAAGTTAGATATCAAAGTGTGACATTATTACTTGCTTCACCTGCAACGATTGATTGTGAGGGAGTGAAGAAAACTATACTGTAGTACATTAAAACATTTTTAAAGGGATAATCTTTTGGCCAAAAAATATGAAAATATATTATAAATGTAATTTATGAAAAACTTTAAAAATCTTGCAAAAAAAAATTACTGGAATTACTATGACTCTAATATGGTCGACTAAAATGTTCTCTTGATTGCTGAGGTGAACATCAAGTAGCTAGTTGAATCCAAGAGGGATGTAAAGGTACAATGTTTATATAGAGTAGGTACAGTACTATAATGAGCTAACTAATACATTAGAATCTGTGTATCGCTGACTTGTTTAAACTGACCCTTATCAGTTAACATATAAATGCCTAGCCATGCCCATGTCTGTAATTGATTCTCATGAATGTTGAAAGTGATGAAGTTGAACTATTAACAAGTACCGAACTTCAAAATGGTCCTTAGAAAGATTCTATTTTCAGTTATACTCTAAAAAAAAAGGCAGAAGTATTCACTTTTGATTATTAACATAGAGGATAGTTCGACACTTTAGCTCAGTCAGTAGAGTCTCTGCTTTCGGAGCTAAAGTTCCCGGGTTCGATTCCCGGCATGGCCAAAAAAATTATCATTGGTGAAATGTAGGTTTAACCTTTCACAGTGAATAAATTAACGGCTGGGGACTAGATGTTGTGTCTGTTCTAGATTTAAGTAGAGTAATTATTAAATAGGCGTAAAACCCGAATGGGTAGTAAGACGCGGTGATAATTAAAAAAAATAGAGGATACTTAGGAAGTGATTGTATTTATATACCTTGTTTTATTACAAACGAATATTTGGGCTAACAGCACGGTAGACTTATTCAGGAATGTAGTTATCTGGTCAGGACTCCAAAAATCTATATTGTTCATCATTGAGGGGAGCCAGTAAAAAAAACCTACTTTAAACCACTGGAAAATGCTTTACAAATTTTAATTAAAAGAGAATGTTTGAGGATAAAACTTATTAAACCTCAACCGAATGCACAAATCAAAAGCCACATGATGTAGCAAAAAAAACTGTTTTATACATAAGCATCTACTATCAACGTGACCCAATCAAACTCTATATTTGGAAGATAAATAAATAATTTTGGATCAATCTACAGATAAATAATAGAACGGAGATGAAAAGAACGAGCAAAATAGCAGAGATACATTGTAAAAATAAGAAAATGGTAGTAAACTGTCAACGCCACTTAATTTAGTACCAATCAAGATGACAAGTCGAAATTGAAACGCTGACTATTTTTATTTCCCTTTAGGTGGAATTTGAGTCTGATCATGAACGATGGAATATCACTATAGTATATTAGTTCTAATAGTAGGGCATACCAATGTCTCAACAAGAAGAATGTATTAACGATGGACAATATGGATAGTAATCTATCCCCAGCCAAAAGTCGATAGTATCCATTTGGAAGAGGGAAACTCTCTTCATAGATCCAATAGGTGTTGTGAAGTCTGCCCCTTTAATAACTAGTATGTTATCATAGTATACTCTCTATCTCTAAAATCTGTTTTGTTGTACATTTTCTATAACACCGTAAGAGGAGTATGTTCTGGATTGTTAGAGAGCTGGAGAAGTTATCACCTCCCTGCTGCAACATACTAACATCTAGTGCTTGTTTCAGAGAGACGGTGGTATATTTGAGCTGGACGTGATATATCCTGCTGTGTTATCACCTTCCTGCTGCAGCATACTAACATCTAGTGCTTGTTTCAGAGAGACGGTGGTATATTTGAGTTGGACGTGATATATCCTGCAGTGTTATCATCTCCCTGCTGCAACATACTAACATCTAGTGCTTGTTTCAGAGAGACGGTGGTATATTTGAGTTGGACGTGATATATCCTGCTGTGTTATCACCTTCCTGCTGCAGCATACTAACATCTAGTGCTTGTTTCAGAGAGACGGTGGTATATTTGAGCTGGACGTGATATATCCTGCTGTGTTATCACCTTCCTGCTGCAGCATACTAACATCTAGTGCTTGTTTCAGAGAGACGGTGGTATATTTGAGCTGGACGTGATATATCCTGCTGTGTTATCATCTCCCTGCTGCAACATACTAACATCTAGTGCTTGTTTCAGAGAGACGGTGGTATATTTGAGCTGGACGTGATATATCCTGCAGTGTTATCATCTCCCTGCTGCAACATACTAACATCTAGTGCTTGTTTCAGAGAGACGGTGGTATATTTGAGCTGGACGTGATATATCCTGCAGTGTTATCATCTCCCTGCTGCAACATACTAACATCTAGTGCTTGTTTCAGAGAGACGGTGGTATATTTGAGCTGGACGTGCGATGGCCTGCAGCTCTGCTGACCTTGACGCCGGAACACCTGCAAACGTATCCTGAGGAGCCCGTAATGGCGTCTCTTCAGTTTCCGAGCAGTATCTGTCAGTTCGCCGCGGGAAGCGTTATCCCCGAACTGTGGCTGGAACTGGTGTACTGCGGGCCTTCCCGCTCGGGATGTTCTGGGCGCAATCGCTCGAATTCACAGGTAGAAAACAAGTTTCAAACACTAGATTTATAAAATAACGTATGTTATAATGTGTAGTGATAGCCTCTCTTGTCGTGATGGGGGCTTGCTTACCTAAGGGATCCTGCGAGCTGTGCCAGTGGGAGCTTAAGCTTTGGTAGATCCATCCAAGCCAACGGGTCAGTGGCGTTAGGTGAGACTAAGCGAGATACCCGGGTCTTCCAGGGTAGGGGTTGAGCGTTGGGACAACTACCGGTTACCCGTCATTTGGCCTAAAGTCATTTAGTCTAAATTGTAGGTCAAACTACTTTAGGCCAAATGACTTTAGGCCAAACTACTTAGGCCAAATGACTTTGGGCAAATTACTTTTAGGCCAAATGACTTTAGGCCAAATAACTTTTTAAGCCAAATGACTTTAGGCCAAACTACTTTAGGCCAAACTACTTTAGGCCAAACGACTTTGGGCCAAACGACTTTTAGGCCAAATGACTTTAGGCCAAATTACTTTTAGGCCAAACTACTTTAGGCCAAACTACTTTAGGCCAAACGACTTTGGGCCAAAAGACTTTGGGCCAAAGTCTTTTAGGTCAAATGACTTTAGGCCAAATGACTTTTGTAAAGTTAATTTTTAACCCAAACGACTTTAGGCTAAATGACTTTTTGTAAAATTAATTTTCATGCCATTTATTTAAAGTGTGTTTATGTTGTTTTCGGAAACATTCGTTTTGATTTGTAGTGGTATTACTAGATGGCGGGGTGTATATTGTTTAGTTGAATAGTATATACTACCGTTTCACAGTGCATTAATTTGGTCTTCTTTCAATTTACTACAGCCCAAGGTATAGCTGCACGTCCATTAACTTGTAGTAACACTTTTGTATCTTGAACTTTTTGCAATGCCAAAGTTTTGAATTAGTTTTGTATCCTTTTGTACCACAAATAAAAGTTTTGTACCCGTACCCTTTTTGAGTAATTAGCACATAAATGTGGTCACTCCATTTATATGATTTAGTATTATTTTGAATTTTGGAGATTTTTCAATATCAAAGATTTTAATTAGTTTTTGTACCGGTTTTTACCATAAATAAATGTTGTGTACTCCTACCCGTTTTGAGTAATTATCATATAAATGTGGCCACTCCACGTTGATAATTTTGTATTTTTTGAATTTTGAACTCTTTTCAATGCCAAAGATTTTTTATTTATCTGCCTTTCTGCGTATACTTGTTTATTACTTTTATTAAATGAATTAATCAACCATTCGTGTTTTCTATAATTATATTAACTTACTAAAGTTTGCCCACGGCTTTGCTCACATTTAAGTTGGGTGGTTTAACTTTTTTCTATCGAATCATCTAAACCAGTTTTTTTTTAACTTTATACACTTGAGCCTTACTTGACATTAAAAGTAAGTGTTAACCCTCACTTTCTTAGAATTTTTTTTTACGTTAAAATACAAAAATGAGGCACTTATTATTTCATTGATTTTTATCATTTCTGATAAGAACGTTGTAGAAGTTGTGAAATATTAAGAATAGTAAGGTTTTGGAAAATATCCATAAAATATCAAGTTTGTGACGTAAATACTATTTATGAAAAATATGTTCTTGTCATTTGGAAGATTGAGTTTTTTTTCCTATCACAGAAAAGGTTCATGTCAGCTTCTGTTTTTATAACACACAAAGGAAGGCCTTTTTCAAATTCCAGTCGATTTCTGTAATTAAAATTACCATACTTGCTGAGAAATTACTTTCTCTCTATCAAACTAATCCTCTCTCTCAAACTTTCTCTCACACGCTCTCACATTTTCCCTCTCTCTTAAACACCCTCTCTGTCTCAAATACTCTCTTTGTCTCAGACTCTTTATCTGTCTCATTCTCTCTCTCTCAAAATCACTCTTTCCCTCAAACACTCTTTCTCTCAAATTCTCTCTCTTGAACTGTATCGCAATCAAACTATCTCTCTATGTCTCAATATTTCTCTCTAACTCTCTTTCACTCAAACTTTCTCTAACATTCTCTCTCTCTCTAACTTTCTCTCTCAAAGTCTCTCTCACATACCCTTATATTTTATCTCTCTTTCACACAATACCTCTCACAGTATCTTTCCCAAAATTTCACTCACACTCTCACACACGCTCTTTTTTTTTACACACAATTTATTAGGTACTCTCCCTCACATAATCTCTCACATACACTCTCACTTTCTCTCTCTCAAATACTTTCTTTCTCACCTCCACACACACTCTCACTTTCTCTCTGTCTCACACACACTCTCACTTTCTCTCTGTCTCAAACACACTCTCACTTTCTCTCTGTCTCACACACACTCTCACTTTCTCTCTGTCTCACACACACTCTCACTTTCTCTCTGTCTCAAACACACTCTCACTTTCTCTCTGTCTCACACACACTCTCACTTTCTCTCTGTCTCACACACACTCTCACTTTCTCTCTGTCTCACACACACTCTCACTTTCTCTCTGTCTCAAACACACTCTCACTTTCTCTCTGTCTCACACACACTCTCACTTTCTCTCTGTCTCACACACACTCTCACTTTCTCTCTCATATATCATCAGAATAATAGCTAAGGATCTAGTCAAACCAATCATTTTAGTTTACATATGTGCCATTATGATATTGATGTTCACTGGCAAAAATTATTTCCTACGTTGTTATTATATACATTTAATAATACAATAACCCTAGCTAAAAATATAAGTTTATGTAGAGTTAACATTGATTTAATCCAGTAATTTAGGCGAAAATCGGGTGTCACTTCAGAAAAATGCCTAGGAGTCTCTGTAAAACTAGGAATTATTAATATAACAATTTTGATATTCTAGAGGTTTCTATGAGTCTCATTAAAACTAGGACGTATTTAATACTAGGCTTTTTGATAATTCTTAGGTTTTCTATAACTCTCAGTAAAAATAGGACGTATTAATAGTAGGAATGTTGATAATCCTAAGGTTTTTTTTAGAATCTCAGTAGAACTCTGACGTATTTTAAAGAAACAATGGCGTATAAAAACCAGCGAGGTGAATGGCTCCGTCTACTTTAATATTGTACGGATTATAACCCAGCTCTCACTTTGCTTTTTAATGCATAATATATTAATCCTATTTACTCATTTAATTACAGATTCTGAAATTAATTTTTACTCGTAATTCAATTTGAAGTTGAAGCTTATTTTAATTAGCCTCACATCAAAACCCTTCAGTGCTATTTGTGAGAGTTGATTAAAGTTTTTAATAAGGACATGTCACATAAACAAAATAATGAGTGTGTGCTAAGTAAAAATTACTTTCCTAACTTTAGAAGCACCGCTGCGTGGAGGGGTTGGAGGGAGCAGGGAAAGGGGGGTTGCGTTGCTAATTTCGTACTCCATACGATGGGTGGGGCTCTTGCTCTTCCTGTTTGTGGTGAAGCTAATTTTGTAATGGAATATGAGGGGTGAGGATGGAGGTGAGTTTCCATGTCATTTGGTAACACTCCTCTGACATTTACGATGTCACCGTATTTATACAGTGTATGTGAATTTCACGTATTATGAAGTCAAGTGGTGCTTAAATAAGGAGCGCCATTTTACCGGCGAACAGTTTAGTTTTTAGACATTAATATATTAGCATTGCTATCATAGTTAACCTTCATTTACCCACCCGTTACCTGCTAAATACCTTTGAGTGGGTAACGTGATACAAATTATGTATAGGAGGGAATCAATTACTCTACACGAACACCAAAACATGGAGAAAATGCAAAGTGCTTTATTTTACAAAAAAAAAAGTTGATAAATATAAAAGACAGGGGGGGCGTCAATAATCCAAATGAAAATAAATAAACGCCGTAGTAATTTGATTGACAAAACAACATGAATGGAAACAAAGGCGCTTGGGAAACAAGCCCGTAAAATATTAATTGGTTTTAACCGCTTCGGTGGCCGTATGGTCTGACGCGCTACCCTCGCAGTAAACTAGACTGCTGTTGGCGGGGAGATCGAGGTTCGAATATCAGCCGGGTTTACTGAGGGTGGTTTTCCCAAAATGGTTTTCCACTCTCCCTCCACGTAAATGCGGGTAAGCTTCCTATAAATATAACCTTACTCACCCATAAAACCATTAGAGTATATTAGCGTATAAACCGAACAGATTGTATGACGCGGTGTTAAAAACTAATTAGTTTAATATAAACATTAACCAAAATGCCAATCTTAGGGCCATAGTCAACAAAAGGGGAAAGCCAAATTACAATAAATACTGCCCATCTGGGATTTAATATATTCAACATAATCCATAAAGAAAACTACAAGCAAAAAGAGAAAATTCCTCAAAGAAGTTAATTTTACATCTCGACTCATCGAAATTTACAAAATTCAGAAATCCAACTGATTTCTATCATCAAATTCCAACGAGACAAATTCCCCAAAAGTTAATATTACAACTTTTAGTCTCCATAAAATTAGTTTAACTTTCAGTTAAAAAATTATGAAAAATGAACAAAATGATAGCTATGGAAATAGTAGAAATACCACAGGAATGTAAATAATAATATTATTATTATTATTATTATTTTTAGCACCGCGTCTTACTACCCGTTCGGGTTATACGCACTTACGCTAATGTGTAATGGTAGGGTGATTGTGAGATGAAATGGAGGACTTAAGAGTTTAACGTGGGATCCGAACCACAGTGGAGGCCTGGCATTCCACACATTCACAAGTTGTGATTAATACACGTCTTGTCAGAGGTGAAGGAAGGGTTTGTCAATCAGATAAATCTGTGCCGGGACCGAGGATTGAACCCCGGACCCCCAGCACAGAAGCCTGACACCTTACCCCTAGACCGCCAGGTCACCTAAATAATAATGTTTAAAGTTAACCTTCATTTACAAAATAATCTAGCCTCGTCCGCACCGGGCGAATAAGTCTGTTGAACATGTTCGGAGAGCAAAATAAAACAGCAAACATTCCTAAAAGTTTGACCGAACAGTTTATGTCAAACATTTGTTGTTTGTTTACCAGTGTTCGCGGACGTACAAAGTTGTGGTCAATAGAATTTGTCTCGCGGTATCTTTATTTGGTGTATGTAGTTACTGTGTGACAACGGATGCAATAAGTAATGATGCCAGGCCTCTACCGTGGTTCGGATTCCACGTTAAACTGTAGGTCCTCCATTTCATCTCACAATCACCCTACCATTGCACATTAGCTTAAGTGCGTATAACCCGAACGGGTAGTAAGACGCGGTGCTAAATAATAATAATAATAATAATAATAATAATAATAAGTAATGCAGCGCCCCACCCGCTATCATGCATTTCGGCAACATATTTATTTATAACATAACCTAGTCCCCCTAGGTGGTGGCAGAGATCATTTCTTGGGGTTCGGCCAGACTGACAAGCGTGCGAGTGAGCGACTGCGTGGCCAGACTGGCGAGCGCGTGATTAGCAGATAGCTCTCGATAGTAAGTTGACGAGGAGGCAAAGGTTCGAATCTTGACTCAGTAAACGGAGGGTGGTTTTTGACAAGTGATTTATTGTTGTGGTTTTCTTATCCTCTCTCCACGCTAGTGGTGATTTTTATTTGTAAAGGCCTACTTTGATAATGTTGAAATATTTTAACATATCAGTTTTACATATATATATATATATATATATAATATTATATATATTGGTATGGTTTATGATCTTACCAATTAAATTTGACCGTTAGTAGCAAGTGTGCTAAACCTATCGATAGTAATAAAAATGTCAAAATGAGAAGTTTTCCTGGCACTCAATGAACCAACATACAATAATATTGCCTAGCGCCTGTAAACTAGACTGTACCGGCTCGAGCGCTCGCTCCAGTCTGGCCACCTCTCATTACAACCATTGTGTTCTATTTTATATTTTAGTCGCTCGCTCCAGTCTGGCCACCTCTCATTACAACCAATGTGTTCTATTTAATATTTTAGTCGCTCGCTCAGTCTGGCCACCTCTCATTACAACCAATGTGTTCTATTTAATATTTTAGTTACTCGCTCGCTCCAGTCTGGCCACCTCTCATTACAACCAATGTGTTCTATTTTATATTTTAGTCGTTCGCTCGCTCCAGTCTGGCCACCTCTCATTACAACCAATGTGTTCTATTTAATATTTTAGTCGCTCGCTCAGTCTGGCCACCTCTCATTACAACCAATGTGTTCTATTTTATATTTTAGTCACTCGCTCCAGTCTGGCCACCTCTCATTACAACCAATGTGTTCTATTTAATATTTTAGTCGCTCGCTCAGTCTGGCCACCTCTCATTACAACCAATGTGTTCTATTTTATATTTTAGTCACTCGCTCCAGTCTGGCCACCTCTCATTACAACCAATGTGTTCTATTTTATATTTTAGTCGCTCGCTCGTCCAGTCTGGCCACCTCTCATTACAACCAATGTGTTCTATTTTATATTTTAGTCGTTCGCTCGCTCCAGTCTGGCCACCTCTCATTACAACCAATGTGTTCTATTTAATATTTTAGTCGCTCGCTCAGTCTGGCCACCTCTCATTACAACCAATGTGTTCTATTTTATATTTTAGTCGCTCGCTCTCTCCAGTCTGGCCACCTCTCATTACAACCAATGTGTTCTATTTTATATTTTAGTCGCTCGCTCCAGTCTGGCCACCTCTCATTACAACCATTGTGTTCTATTTTATATTTTAGTCGCTCGCTCTCTCCAGTCTGGCCACCTCTCATTACAACCAATGTGTTCTATTTTATATTTTAGTCGCTCTCTCCAGTCTGGCCACCTCTCATTACAACCAATGTGTTCTATTTTATATTTTAGTCGCTCGCTCCAGTCTGGCCACCTCTCATTACAACCAATGTGTTCTATCTTATATTTTAGTCGCTCGCTCCAGTCTGGCCACCTCTCAATACAACCAATGTGTTCTATTTTATATTTTAGTCGCTCGCTCTCTCCAGTCTGGCCACCTCTCATTACAACCAATGTGTTCTATTTTATATTTTAGTCGCTCGCTCCAGTCTGGCCACCTCTCATTACAACCAATGTGTTCTATTTTATATTTTAGTCGCTCTCTCCAGTCTGGCCACCTCTCATTACAACCAGTGTGTTCTATTTTATATTTTAGTCGCTCGCTCCAGTCTGGCCACCTCTCATTACAACCAATGTGTTCTATTTTATATTTTAGTCGCTCGCTCCAGTCTGGCCACCTCTCATTACAACCAATGTGTTCTATCTTATATTTTAGTCGCTCGCTCCAGTCTGGCCACCTCTCAATACAACCAATGTGTTCTATTTTATATTTTAGTCGCTCGCTCTCTCCAGTCTGGCCACCTCTCATTACAACCAATGTGTTCTATTTTATATTTTAGTCGCTCGCTCCAGTCTGGCCACCTCTCATTACAACCAATGTGTTCTATTTTATATTTTAGTCGCTCGCTCTCTCCAGTCTGGCCACCTCTCATTACAACCAATGTGTTCTATTTTATATTTTAGTCGCTCGCTCTCTCCAGTCTGGCTGCCCCTAGACGTGGTTATGAATATAGTGGAGAAGACATTAGAGTTGTCTTAACGGCTAGTTGATTGTTTAATAATTATACCAGTATGTCGAATGGGAACTTTGACTTACTGACCGGAGAGCCGTATAAAGTCTGAACATATCGAATTTCAAAATTTAAGACTGGTAAATGAAAGAGCTCGAAATCGGTGCAACGTTAATATAACATTACCTATCTGTGTATTTTATACCTCTTTTAACCTTTATACATTGTTATTTTTACTAGATTTAATTTTTTCTCCTTTTTACTATTTTTTTTACCTCTCCCCTAAAAACAGCCCGGTTATTTTATTACATTTTCTACACACTTTAGATTTTATTTTCACCCTTTTTTTAAAGGTTTTTACTATTTTTACCCCAAACTATTTCTTCCGGTAAAAGCCGGGTACATCATGCTAGTAGAAAAATATAAGTATACATTACTTATGGATATATTTTTATTTAGCCTATGTGTGTTGATTCCTAATACTATTTGAATGAATTAATTATTGATTTTGAACAATATTTTGTTTCAATTCCGTGAGGATATTTTTTGTGTGTAAAATACATGTTTTCTGACCTCGTGATATCATTCTGAGACATTCTGAGACATTCTGAGACGTCAGGTGTCCATGTGCTTTAAACATTAAAGTTATTTTATCATTTCACTATCTACTTTATCTCGGTCATTGTTGCCATGCCTGTACCACGGGTGATGGATTTAAACTACATAATTTTCAATTCAGAGCACAGCATTCAAAAAATGTTAGAAATTGAAATAAAGTGGGTAAATAATTTTAAAATACTATTTTAATTAATTATCACAGAGCTTGCTAAAAATGTAATATATTATAGTCCACATCCTTTACGTATATTGTTCTTGTTTTATGGGAGTTATTGCATTAAAATATTTTGTTGAAGGTACAAATATTAAAATATCACTAATATCAACGTTTTAATTAAAAGTTGATATAACATACTATTATCTTATAATCATCATGAGCTGTGAGCAGTAAGTTATTTATTAATATCTGATAATGGTTTTTCTATCTAAAAGATACTAACTAAACCGAAAATAGATAAATGTTTTGGGTTTTTTGAACGTAATTTTTAAATTTGACCGATTTTTTTCCATTTAAATAAACACTATAAATCTTATTATTTAAATATAGACATCCCACTAATTATTGCTTAGAATAAAGTGTTTAAATCATACAACGACTTATTTAAGTAGCTTATTCTACACGCACTGGAATTTTTTTTAATTTGAAGGGGACCGGTACTTGTAAAGACACTTACTAGTATGCTTATAGTATTTTTCAAAACATTATATATTTTTTCTATAACAGACGATTCATAAAAGTAGGATTAAGGTCTCGTGGTTCTAATTGGTTTATTTTAGTTAGAATATAGATTAATAAATTTGTAATAATGTATTTTCTATTTTCCCAATTAGTCAGGCCCCTTCTTATAGGCTAGAAATAAACCCAGCTTTGAGGACTGATCTAATATAATCATTAACTGCATAACATATATTTTTAAACTGCATAGCTTACCTTATTCCCTCTGTATTAGTAATAAAGAATATTTTCAGACATTAGTGGCATTAATAGCAACGACAACGTGTTTTTAAATCTGATTTTAAAATATTTGGTTAAGGTGCTGTACAAAGAGCAAGAGCGTGGTTATCCTAAACACCGCGAGATATCTCTCCAGTGCCAATTGTTTGGTCTTGCCGGGCACTACGCTCTCAGCCTGCGCTCGGCTATAGCCTCACTAGTTCCGCTGCTGCCGCAAGAGGACTCTGCAGTCTATCTCAAGGTAATGTTCCTTGGCTGTATCTGGGTCATTGCGTGGTCGTGACGAGAAGGTAGGGGTTGGAGCCCTGGGTGTATTTTTCTGAGGTTTTTTTTTTAAATAATTTTTTTCCCCACTTTCCAAACACCAAATTCGGGTGAATTTAATTCTGCTTTCATCATACATGCCTCATTTTTAAATTAGGTCCAGGTACCCAGGATCAAGTAATAGCATGGAATAGTATAACCCAAACGGGTAGTAAGACGCGGTGCTAATAATAATAATAATAATTTGTCACTTCCTCATTCTATATATAGACTTAGACTATTTCTCGAATCAGAACTTCTTATCGTACCTTATACTTGAATTTCCTTCATTGCAGCCTTTATCTTGGGAAGTTAACAAGCGCCACAAGTTTAATATCCTCTATAAAGCAAACATTTGTTTTGGTCCAGATGTAACATCTAAACATTTTACTATTCAAAACCTGCCATAAAAAAGGAAATACGATGAAAATGCACCTGGATATTTGAGGAAAGATGATCCCAGCTTTAAAAAACTGAGTTGTTTGATGTTTGTATAATGTGTCTTGTATCAATAAAGTTCAGGAGCATGCGAGTTATGATCTCTAAAAACATATTGACTGTATTTCATTGCTTCCGTCCATCTTACACACACACACGCGCGCAATGTTTTATATGAAGAGGAACAGACAGAATTCATTCAAACTTATAAATTTTGTAAATAAACTGAGACAATAAAATGTTCCTATCTTGGGGACTTGGATCTGTGTGGGTTTTAAAGTAGAAAAAAAAACACTCTGGAATAAAACATTCAACGAAAAGTTTTTGTTCATAAATATTTATGAGAGTTTTATTCTCTCTTCATAGTGGAAAAGTCAATTAAATTACCTTTTTAGTGAAGTATAATCTGGATGAATCATTAGTTTTACTTTACTGGTTAATGTTTGAGGTTGTTTTGTGATCAATAAAACAAGTGAAAGTGTTATAAAATTTGTCCTACTGTAGTTTTACATTACTATCCTTTTAGTGTCAATAATAATTTAATATCTCAAAGAAAATTATTGGAGGGAGGTGGATTAATTTGGTCTAAATGCACTGACATTTACGTAAAAATAAGTAGGCCTACGAACCAATTAGGAAATAAATGCCCACATAACATATTGTTAAAGTTAACATAAATAATATGCACATTTCATATTTTATATATATTTTTAAACTGTTTACTTAAGATGAAATGTTTGATTTGACAGTTTATTAATTTCTCAATATATGTTAACGAACATCATGTATATAAATATATATATAATGTGTGTGTGTGTGTGCTGTTTATTAAAATTTTATACAAATATATAATCAAGTGATCTATGAATAACAGTATGGATAGAACACAGAAGAAAATCTCTTCAATTTGTAATTGTATTCTACTGTAGTTTTATTTCACCCCACGTCTTACTACCCATTCGGACTGTAGGTCTATATATTTATTTTTTTATCACCGCGTATCACAACCCTTTCAAGCTATAAATACATATTCTAATAACGCTGCTTAGTTAGGAATGACGACGGTCGAATTTAGAAGAAACGCACACACATTTGCTTGGAGGGAGAGTGGAAAAACATTTAGGAAAAACAACCTCAGTACATCCGACCAGGATTCTAGCCCCTATATTCCCATCCTCAGTAGTGTAGTCTTTTGC
Source organism: Timema podura (assembly GCA_033556935.1). Taxonomy (NCBI): domain Eukaryota; kingdom Metazoa; phylum Arthropoda; class Insecta; order Phasmatodea; family Timematidae; genus Timema; species Timema podura. The sequence goes on along the minus strand of JAVRXN010000004.1, from coordinate 1,698,894 downwards.
AAGTGTGACGCCTTGGACTATGCGACCACCTAAGCAGATGTGTGTATGTACTTATCTATATATATATAAGTAGATATAAAAACACTTATTATGATGTATATATTAATTACAATAAGTGTTATAAATGAGTATAGTAGAACATAGGAAAGTTTACCAACATTTGCGTGAAAGGAGATTGGAAAAAACAGTTAGGAAAAAATGCCCTTTAAACGCCCAGCCGGTATCCAAACTCCGACCACCTTGTTACCAGTTAACCAAACTGAATCAGTCTGACACTAAAACCCCGATCTCACTGGTGCAACTTATTGTGGAACCATAATCTGAAAATTGAAAAATGACACCTGGACACGGGAATTGAACCCGGGACCTTTGCTTAGTACGCCAATGCTCTAACCACTGAGCTATCCAGGAATAGTCCCGTGCTTAGGGTTATTCTTCACTATATTTTAAGGCAGAGTCTGTGATGGACGTACAGAATGTACAGTACTATAAAATATTTCCCGTCAGAGTTAGCTAAGTGCTCGACTGGCGAGGAAAGTTGGAACTAGAGTTCGAAACCAGCCAAGTACAATGTGGATATCATATGAATTGAAAGGGAATTTTCATCAACTCACACTCATGTATGTGTATATTCACACTCATATAGTGTATGTTCACACTAATGTATGTATATATTCACATTCATATAGTATATGTTCACACTAATGTATGTATATATTCAGACTCATATAGTATATGTTCACACTAATGTATGTATATATTCACACTCATATAGTATATGTTCACACTAATGTATTATATATTCACATTCATATAGTATATGTTCACACTAATGTATGTATATATTCACACTCATATAGTATATGTTCACACTAATGTATGTATATATTCACACTCATATAGTATATGTTCACACTAATGTATGTATATATTCACATTCATATAGTATATGTTCACACTAATGTATGTATATATTCACATTCATATAGTATATGTTCACACTAATGTATGTATATATTCACACTCATATAGTATATGTTCACACTAATGTATGTATATATTCACACTCATATAGTATATGTTCACACTAATGTACGTATATATTCAGACTCATATAGTATATGTTCACACTAATGTATGTATATATTCACACTCATGTATGTATATATTCACACTCATATAGTATCTGTTCACACTAATGTATGTATATGTTCACACGAATGTATGCATATGCTCACGCTTATCTATGTATAATTATGTTCACACTAATATATGCATATATTCACACTAATGTATGTATATTTCACACTAATATATACATATGTTCACACTAATGTATGCATATGTTCACACTAATGTATGTATATGTTCACACTAATATATGCATATGTTCACACTCATATAGTATATGTTCACACTAATATATGCATATATTCACACCCATGTGTGTGTAATATGTTCACACTGTTGTATTCGTGTTCCAGGCGGAGTGGAGCGACAAGTTTATTTTCAACGTCCACGCTCGAAGCATCCTGCCTTGCGACGTTCTGGGGGGCGGCGTGGCGGTGCTGTTCCAGTACCCGGCCTGTATCCTGGAGGCGGGAGACCGTGTGCGTCTGTTCGCCCGCCTCCGAGCGGACGTGTCTGCTCTAGCACCCCCCACCTCCCTGCACTACGTGGCGGAGCGACGGGTCACCCGAGGGAAACACAGGTCGGACACTTTCAAACAGTTCAAATTTAATGTTTGGATGGAAAACATTATTAATCTTAGTCACGTGTCTTAAGTTACCGTCACATTTCTCTGTGCTGTTGTGAGTGGCGTTAGTCAACAGTTAGATAAGTTAATATTAGAGTTTATTTTTAATATAAAGTATTAATAATAACATTATTACACTCTTGTAGCTTCAATTCAAATATAACAATTATAAATTCTCCATCTTAATGAGAGGCATTAAATCAAACAGTTTAGCTCAGTTGAACAAGAGTTTGGCTGGATGTAGTTTATTGGATGTAGCATTACATCAGACAGTTTATCTCAGTTGAACAAGTGTTTGTCTGGATGTAGTTTATTGGGTGTAGCATTACATCAGACAGTTTAGCTCAGTTGAACAAGTGTTTGTCTGGATGTAGTTTATTGGATGTAGCATTACATCAGACAGTTTATCTCAGTTGAACAAGTGTTTGACTGGATGTAGTTTATTGGGTGTAGCATTACATCAGACAGTTTATCTCAGTTGAACAAGTGTTTGTCTGGATGTAGTTTATTGGATGTAGCATTGAATCAGACAGTTTATCTCAGTTGAACAAGTGTTTGTCTGGATGTAGTTTATTGGGTGTAGCATTACATCAGACAGTTTAGCTCAGTTGAACAAGTGTTTGTCTGGATGTAGTTTATTGGGTGTAGCATTACATCAGACAGTTTAGCTCAGTTGAAACAAGTGTTTGTCTGGATGTAGTTTATTGGGTGTAGCATTACATCAGACAGTTTAGCTCAGTTGAACAAGTGTTTGTCTGGATGTAGTTTATTGGGTGTAGCATTACATCAGACAGTTTAGCTCAGTTGAACAAGTGTTTGTCGGATGTAGTTTATTGGGTTGTAGCATTACATCAGACAGTTTAGCTCAGTTGAACAAGTGTTTGTCTGGATGTAGTTTATTGGGTGTAGCATTACATCAGACAGTTTAGCTCAGTTGAACAAGTGTTTGTCTGGATGTAGTTTATTGGGTTAGCATTACATCAGACAGTTTAGCTCAGTTGAACAAGTGTTTGTCTGGATGTAGTTTATTGGATGTAGCATTACATCAGACAGTTTATCTCAGTTGAACAAATGTTTGACTGGATGTAGTTTATTGATGTAGCATTGAATCAGACAGCTTAGCTCAGTTGAACAAGAGTTTGGCTGGATGTAGTTTATTGGATGTAGCATTGAATCAGACAGCTTAGCTCAGTTGAACAAGAGTTTGGGTGGATGTAGTTTATTGGATGTAGCATTGAATCAGACAGCTTAGCTCAGCTGAACAAGTGTATTGAATTAATGTAGTTGATGATCTCGATTACATTTTTTATAAGATTGAATCTCAGCTGATAAAACAGTTTTCTTGGATATTTCCTCACATATACAAATTATATTATCTAGTAAAAAGTGATGCATTTATTTAGTTAGTTATAGATTAACTTTTAATAGTTTTATAAAAATAAAAATACCTTTTCTAAGTTGAAGTATGCTCAATCAAATTTTATAATTATTGTCATTACAATATTATCATAATAGTGACATTATTGTTAAGGAAAATACATCACTCGTAAACATCGTGGAAACGATAAGTTCAGCAGAGGTTCTTCAATCATTTTTAAGAGGTTTGCTCCAATTCAAATAAATTAATTGGATCACCAGAAAAGTTGTACTAATGATTCTTAGCTCACTAAAATACTATCAGTACTAGTCGCTAGTAAATCATCACATGTTCATGAATAGTTTAAACGAATGGTCTAGTATTTTTTTACAACTAGATTTAATGAATATCTGCATCCACTGGTCCTAAGGAGGAAGGACAGTAACCCTCGACAACTAATCCCAAGAAATGTGTCCCCCAACCAACAATCTAAGAATCTCACCCAACCACCCAAAAATTGAAATCATGCCCTAATTAACTAATCTTATCCCAGGAAACTAAAATCCTACTCACAGCCAAGACAACTTCGCCATCATTCGCAATCACCAACTTACACCACACAAAGGGCATATTAATTAATCAACCTGCCATTTCTCTTACAACTTCATTTAATTGATATACAATGTAATTTCATGAGGATAAGAATTTCTGATAGACCTGTATGTTAACCAGAGTTTCAAGCTACATCCATTCGAAATTTCATCACAATCGTTTTTCAGTGGTTTGGCATGATTTGCCAATAAACAATCAAACAGACAGACATACATTTTATTTTAATGTATTAGTAGGATTATTTTCTTTATATATTATTAAATTTTTATTGAATAAATATTAAAGACTAAGAAATAATCGATTTAAAAAATCCAAATATCAAATAGCCTGAATCCATAAACTAGGCCTACCTGACGTTGTTTTGGTGTGTGTATAGTTTGTATCAATACGTCATATTATTAACTAACCTAAAATTGTGATAGACTTCTGTAAAGTGCTGGACAACATCAGGAAGGTTTTAAATCATTAATGTTAAGAGTGAGATATATCATTATTCCTCTAAACTGTGTTGATAGTAACGTGATTGTTGTTTTGTTTACCAGTCTGTACTTCGACTGTGACTTGTTCAGTGAGCGTTACGTGGAGTACTGCTTCGTGTACGTGAACCAAGCTGTAACCGGGGCCGTGTCTGACGTAAGGATGGACTGCGTGCCTACTCTACCTGTCGCAGGTAATATTACAACAACACTGATTAACAACGTTCAAACGTTTAAATACAAGGTGTTCAGAAACTCAACGTTCAAAATGCACATATAGCTTGTTTGAACCAATAGTAATACAAAATCTCTTTAAACTTACATCTGGAAAAGTATGATAATACCATTAAATTGTGTTAACAATTTCGACGAACAGCGCCGGGAGAGCAAAGCTGTTCAAGCATGCGTGTACAACAGGCTGCATAGGAGTTAGGCTCGCGGCACTGCACACCTCGACATCTTGGAGAACGGCAGCAGAAATTACCACAATTAATAGTAAACAAACCACCAGTCCATCTAGAAATGTGAATACATTCGGAGGGTCATCATTAACAGTTCTACATCACAGAAAATGCTTGCCATTATTACATGTGCAGTGCTGATCTAACTCCTATGCAACCCGTTGTACACGCATGCTTGTACAGCTTTGCTCTCCCAGTCCTGTACTCCAAAACTGTTAACACAATTTAATGGTATTAACATAATTTGCCGTATGTAAGTGTATAGGGATTTTGTATTAATTTCGGTTCAACCACACTACATGTGCAGTTTAGGCGTTGAGTTTCCGAACACCTTGTATAGTTGGGGGGGGAACACGTGGTAATCGAACACAGGACCTTTGTATTAGCGCACTACCACTCTACATAAGTGAAATTCAGGCCTCGTCCCATGCTCAGGGCCATCCATCCCTCGAAGCTTAAGGCAGAGTCTGTGATGGATGTGTGAGAACCTTGATCACTCAGGGCTACCAGAAACAGAACCACCAGTGACTCGGGTTCGGAATTTCTACTGCCGCTTTTCAGGGCCGGTGTGAAAGGTTTTTCCACCTCTCATCTTCTACATCTTATACGCTCTAAAATATATTTTCCCTATTGAACTTCCATTTTAAAAAAATACATGAAAATAATAATAAAAAGTCTTTATTTCACCCCTGACAATCACCGCATGCCATTTAGTACACTCGCGTTTGAAAAACAACAGAAAATGAGGTTCAGACGTATGACGAGAGGTCATTAGACTGAGGTACATCAGATTAAAGTGGTTCGAGTATAAATATGGGATTAAAATTTTCTTAGTTAAGGAAATTTCTTGGACCCATGGTAATGTCGATTTTTCCACTAGCATTCAAGTTAGTATGTGATTACCTGTTTGGTTCTGGTTCTGTTTCGTTGGTAGCCATGATAAGACTTCATATTGAGGGACACATTTTTACGCTGCACATAATCTGCCCTCCCCCGTTAAGGTTATTCGATCATAAGGGGTCAAACTTGCTATTTTATGGCTTTTTCTTACCGTTGTTAAGGTAAAGTAATGAATTTACGGAGCTGAAATTTATTATAACTGGACATTCATATGAGATGTATTATTATTATTATTACTATTATTTAGCACCACGTCTTACTACCCGTTCGGGTTATACGCTTAAGTACTAATTACACTAATGGATTAGGAATTGGGAAGGTTGAATTTAGAGGACGTGAACCCGCATTTGCTTGGAGGAAGAGTGGAAAACCATTTAGGAAAAACCACCCCCAGTTCACCCGACCAAGATTCGAACCTCGATATCCCCGTCCTCGGTGGTCTAGCTCAACACGACTGGCGCGTTAGTTAACTACGCCACCGAGGCGGGTAACATATGAGTTGTACAAAGTGAAATATTTATAATAATAATATTGATACTATAAGTATGTCATATAATTATTTATAATATTAGTAAATTTAATATAACTTGCTTCGGTTGCCACATGGTTTACGGCGTAACTTTAGTATTAAACTAGACTTCACAGTTCGGATCGGGCAGGACTTTTAATATGTTGTTTAGGAAGGCAATAATTATAGAAATTATGTGGGAAAAAAATAATTTAGAATTATTTCACCGATGGATGTTAATTCGCCTGATCTAACAAACAGTTTCTCCGAATGATAACAAGGCCACCATTTTGACGGGCTGTCGAGTCTTAAATCCAGAGCTGCCATTTAAATTTCAGCTGATTAATTTGGTCAAATCTTTACAAGCCACTAAAATAGAATAAGGGTACAACCTACTTTAAGAATACCTCGAGCGGTATTTCTTATGGGAAAGTTATACCTCAGTTTTAGCTTATGTGGTGCTGACTGACAGCTCACAGCTGACTTCTGACGGCTTTGAAAAGCTACCAGACCAAATTATGTATCCCTACGCCGAACCATATGATCTGCAAAAAACATGTCTTTAGCAGCTGTCACTTCTGACAGTCAAAATTTAGGTATATACCTAAATGTTGACTGTCAGAAGTCAGCTGTGATCTGTCAGTCAGCACCACATAAGCTAAAACTGAGGTATAGTTCCGAAGCATCAAAACCCGTCGAACAATCTTCAATTATCACAGATTGTTCTCTAGTGACCTTGTCAAAATATTACTTTACTTATTTAAGGTAAACTAGTAGTTCAGTACTAGTCGTTATATTCAGGGTAAGAATCACCTAAGTCTCCTTCCTTGCTTGTCCAAATCACAGGGATCGTTGTAAATCTCTGCAACAGTTAAGATGTTTTATGCAAATCTACAGCGGCTCGCCCGAATAGAGCCAATATACCTGGCTAAATACCTGACCGAATCTGAGTTGCGCCAAGGACCCAAAAACTACCCCCCTCCCTCCCACTCCCTCGAGGCCAGACCCGAATTGCACCAATGGCACAGTGGAAAACCAACATAAACAATAAAAGTGAGTATATGAGCATTTTAACTATTTATAACCTTCTAAAACATAACAATATATATTAAAAACTAACAATTTATACAAAACATATATTTAAAAAATTAACAATCATAACAATAAATATATATTTAAAACTAACAATCATAGCAATGACTATCTATTTAAATCAAAACAATGACTATATAATATTTAAAACTAAGAATCATAACAATACATATATTTAAAACTAACAATAATAACAATACATATATATCTTTTAAAACTAACAATCATAACAATGACTATATAGTATATACTATTTAATAACTAACAAAACCAAATAGTTTAGTTTAGGCAAGAGGAGCTAGAAGTTTTACCGCGAGAGGTTGTTAACACTGGTACCAACCTATTCTTTATTTCGGACCCGATCTTCAACCTCGACTGGACTTACCGTAATTTGGGTTTGGGGATTAGTGAAACTTTTTTGAAAGCTTACTGATGGTCAATTTTTTAAATTATTTGTTTGCTCAATTAGGGCTCGTCCATCTACGGCCCAATACCTTTCTTTTAGAAACCTCACGCATATTTTGTGACATCAGAAATCCTGTCATATAAACGTATATAAATTCACCGATTAACGTAAATTACATATTAGTATCTTTGGGTGTCTGTAACGTTTGTTCAGCGCTGCAGGGGATGGACCATGAACTAAATTAATTAATTATCGATTGAATATACAAAGGAACCAATTTTATATAATAGCTTTTTTAACAATTTGTATTATTTAAAATAATTTATATATATCATGAAACAATCCAGGTGTTTATAAAGGGTAGAGTAAAGAACATTTTCTTACTGTCCAAAGAGTTGGTATTTTGAATGACATTTGGACCCGGGACCTGCACTTTTATTTTACGATTGGAATCCAATTCCGATGAAAAGAAGCGAAGCACGGCAATGAGCACCACTGCTGGAATGTGGGGAATGTACCGGCTGCATTTCAACCCCGGATAAAGAATTTCAACTTCAATTTCGACTTTTCCAGGAATGTCTACGTACCGTCATTTGTAAATTTGATCACACTAAACTCTGTATGATATGAGAGTGGTGTCATATTCTGCATGAGAATTAATATAGAAAATAAAACTATCAATTAAAATGTATTATTTCTACCTCCTCTCACAGCCTGTTTGGGCTATACGCATGTGTATATATATATATATATATAAAAATCGCTTTGCTCGTTTGGGGCTCCACCCCCAAACCCCAGTGGGTTTTGTTTGCAAGTGGATGTAAACTAATGTAATCCCAGCGTTGTTTTGAACGTAACAAATTAAAGTTACCGGTATTGTATATACCACACCGACTTCGACTTTAAAGTTTCTCCACCATTTTGAATTATTTTTTTTGGGGGGAGGGGGTTGAAAATTAAATTGTTCAACTTTTTGGAATTTTACCGTCGGTTACAGGCTATAAGCTATAATTTTGCCAAATTTTAAGTTTCTAGATCATCTGGAAGTGGGTAAACATTAATGTCAGTGAGTGAGTCAGCCATGTGGTTTTATAGTAGTATAATATACATATATATAATCTATAATGGTAGGAATGATGGAGGTAGAATTAACATTAAATGTACCTGAATTTGTGTGGAAGGAGAGCAGTTAGCCATTTTATGAAAAAGTACTGTATTCGCGGTAAACCCAGCCAAGACTTGAACCCAAACCTTCCCATCAGTGGCAAACGAAATAAATGAGCCAGACATTTAGACCTCGTTCCCACCGGTGCGGGTGATTATTGATTTTTAGATGATTGATGACGTAATCAATTCTGACTTGAACTACGACTGGAAAAACAACCCGCTCTCGTATTGGCTAACGCGCTAGTCGTGTTTAGCTCGACTGCCGAGGACGGGGAGATCGAGGTTCGAATCTCGGTCGGGTGACTGGGGTGGTTTTTCCTACATGGTTTTCCACTCTCCCTCCAGTAAATGCGGGTCACTTCATCTATATTCAACCTCCCAATTCCTAACCCATTAGCCTAATTAGTTCTTAAGCGTATAACCCGAACGGGTAGTAAGACGCGGTGCTAAATAAAAATAAAAAAAAAATGGAATAAACATATCCTTCGAGATGTTGGGTGTGGATAGTTCTTGAATCAACTGACACTTGCCAAATCGATGGGCAAATGGACTAAAACGTCTGTCTCGTATGATGTATTTTTCTGGTGAGAGGGAGTTCGAGGTTCAATTACCAAATATGTTATTAATGTGTATTTTTTTTTAATTTTAGTTTCTTTTAACACATTTTTATTTCATCGCATCTCACTACCGTTTAAGCTATACTAAAAATTACTCCAAAGGTATAGGAATGAGGTAATCTACGAGCATTTTTTTTTTTTGAAAGGAGAGGGGTAAACCCATTTAGGGTAAACCTCCTTAGTAGACCTAACCGGAATTAGAAGCCCAATCTCTCCCGTCTTCAAATGCCAGTCTAACACGAGAATGACGTATTAAATCATCCTGCCACTCAAGAAGATTTGTATTATTGACGCTAATGTGGTATAGTTGGATGAAGATAGTGTTTAGTGTTGATGGAGATTGTAAAATCATTTATTAAAAACTATCATCAGTAGTCTACACTCAGCCAGGTGTCTTACGCTGACCTCGTTACCGTCAAACAGATTAAATGAGATAGATATTTTGACCAAGCATCCGTGACGCGGGTATTTAAGCAAATGTGACGCAGCACGGGAAAAGGGACCTTAATTTCACCGGGGCAAATATTCAAGTACAGCTAATAATAATGATTTGGATCAAAATAGCATGTTTTAGATTATTGCAGCAAACTCTACCCACACACTTTATAACAGAAATTGGTTTTAGTTTATATTTTAAATCCTAGATAGCAGAGAAAGCATTTTGGTACTTGTCTTTAAATAATACAAAACTTTAACCTTGGTTTTCTCAAAACGCACTTTTTTCAACTTCCAGGTTCAAATGACAATAACTTTTTCAATTCTCGGAATATGTTTACATATTTTACATCACATTATTCTACAATTTGTGCTATTTCCAGTGATGCCAATAAATAAAATATCTACCTGGGTGAAGATAAGGTCCCTTTTACCCGTGCTGCATCACAAATGTAGATAGATACCTTTCCTCTACATTGTGATATGCGGAATGTAGGTTTGAACTACCGTGTATGAGTTAGATAAATCTTGTATCATTGTTCATAGACCTGCACAGGTATTTGACAAAAGAGCTACGCACATTCTGTATTGACTTCAGAACCAATATTGTTGAATGATTGTAAATCAAAGACGCATTAAAAGAACACTGTTTCTTAAATAAACAATGTTTGAGTCTTGTTGTAATCTAGTTCTAAATAACTTATTATTAGTTTTAATAGAAAATATTATTATTTGTTTTAATGACCAAACTAATCTTTCTTTCAGTTTTATCTAAAGCTCATTTAATTAAAATATTTCCTTTTTTTTTTTTTTGTACCGGTGGTATTGAATGTAACAAGTTAGACCATGTTTCAAATTATCATTATATCACTAATTAATTAACAGTTTAGCTTCTTGATTCAGTCGCAAGCAGGATTGTCAAAAGATTAATACTTTGTTTTAATATATTTAAACTTAGTTTACATTTTGTTTTCAAGAAGTTGTATATAATTTGCGCTTTGACAATATCTTGGGACTAATTCTGTTGAGATACACAACGCAAATTAACTACAAACTTCCTCTTGGTTTAAAAAACCCGTCCGCCCAGAAACAAAAGCCGGTGAGGAAGAAAAGAACAGCTAGTCTACTCTCGTAACATTGCCTTTTTAAACTTTTATTTTCAACTTCATTAAGAAATTGCTGTTCTTTTGCGCCATTTATTATTCGTTCTAAACTAAAAAAAAAAACTGTAAAATATGCTTCGTTTAAAGCTTTAATTATTTCCTTTGAAGAAACTTTTACGGGGTGACATAGTTTGTAAACAAGTACACTCCGCTTACACTTAAACTTACCTTTACTATAATATAATAATAATTTAGCCCACGTCTTACTACCCGTTCGGGTTATACGCTTAAGTACTAATTACACTAATGAATTAGGAATATGGAAGGTTGAATTTAGAGGAAGTGAGTCCGCATTTGCGTGGAGGAAGAGTGGAAAACCATTTAGGAAAAAACACCCCAGTTCTACCCGACCGAGATTCGAACCTTGATCTCCCCGTCCTTGGTGGTCTAGCTCAATACGACTGGCGCGTTAGCCAACTACGCCACCGAGGCGGGTTTACCTATACTGATTACACTATTGAACTATAGTATAAGCTACGCCATAGTGGAACAAAGCAAGGTAACTTTGATAGGATTCAATGTAAACATAGTGTACAGCTCAGTAAGTTACCCTTTGTGAACAATTTTTCTCAACTTCAACAGGGTCACGAAGTGGAAATACATTATTTTCTCAAATTTTTATAATGTATTCGTGTTGTGGAAAGTGAACTCTTGTCGCTTTTAACCTAATAAAGTTTTCGAAACGTTTTACAGAAAAAACAGAACCACCTTCCGCAACTAAATATTATACACACTTCGCTGATTCTATATGAGCTACTTCGCTGATTCTATATGAGCTACTTCGTTTCTAGCTACTTAGCTACCTACGTTTTCCATATTTCACTTTCGAAATGAATAAATTTTGAATGTCTACCTTTATTCGTGGGATATTTTCTTTGAATGATATATTTTATAATTTGACTTGACATTTGTTATATTTAGTACAGTAAATTTATAGTAAATGCTATAACATATTTTTTTATTTCATTAAACCCGCCTCGGTGGCGTAGTTGGCTAACGCGCCAGTCGTGTTGAACCAGACCACCGAGGACGGGGAGATTGAGGTTCGAATCTCGGTCGGGTGAACTGGGGTGGTTTTCCCTAAATGGTTTTCCACTCTTCCTCCACGCAAATGCGGGTTCACTTCCTCTAAATACAACCTTCCCAATTCCTGACCCATTAGCGTAATTAGTACTTAAGCGTATAACCCGAATGGGTAGTAAGACGCGGTGCTAAATAAATTTCATTTTTTTATTCCATTATTACCTATTTCACGGAGTGTACTAAAATATAATCATGTAATAAAAACTGACCAACTAATACAACATAGCTTAATTTGGGGGGGAAATTTGTATATTTTGTAGCTTTAATAATAAGCTGTAAATTAGCGCTTAAATTTTGAAAAAAAATAGATTTTTTTTGTAACTAAAATATTAATTGCTGTTTTTATGCCTCGCCTTACTAATCATGTTAGCTACCCGATTATTAACACTGACGTATAGGGTAGAGGAAGGTAGGATTATTTTAGTAGGTGTGTTTTAGCATCAGCATGGAGGGAGAGGGAGAAAACATTTAATAATAAACATGCCAGTGCACCCAGACAGTATTCGAAATCTAACCTCCTAGTCGCCAGCAAAATAAACGAGAGTGAAGCTTTATCCACTTGTACCTCAGTGTAGGCTTAGTTATATGAAGCTTGTTGGTTTTTAAATTAAATGAAACATTTCAGGAAATAATGTTGTTTTAAATTAGGGGACCTGGTGGTATATGGTTAAGGTGTCAGACAGCTTTGTTAGGGGTCCAGGGTTCAGACTCCCGGTCCCGAGACAGAGTGGTATGATTAACAAACCCTCCCTTCACCTCTGGCAAAGTGTGTGGTATCACGGTTTGTGAATGTGTGGAATACCAGGAACACACCGTGGTTCGGATCCCACGTTAAACTGTAGGTCCCCCTCCGCTTCCCACCACCATCATTCTCACGTACCATCTGGGGATAATGTAATTCACCTTAATGGTGTCCCCACCTTAGAAATGAATTCCTCCATACACCAGGAAAGCAGAGGTAAGATAGGGTCGAATGGTAATGATCTAGAACTTTAGACCCCCATCCCCCATATTTGTTTAAACTTAATATAAATACTAAAAAAAATATCATAAGGACATAAACACCTGATGGGAACGTTACCGTTGCAATGGGGCATGTCCTGTTCCATTTGACCGCGAGCGGCTTACCACCCACACGTCTTCTACAGACCGATATTGGAACTGAGTTTCACAACGCCAAGTTCAAAGATCTCCTGGTTATTATTCGACGTACAAAAACGTCAAATTTTGCTTTGGACAATCGAACGCTCAAGAACATGATGGGGCCGTATTCATGGTTTGAGATTAATTTTAACACCGCGTCTTACTACCCGTTCAGGTTATACGCTTAGGTACTAATTACGCTAATCGGTTAGGAATTGGGAAGATTGAATTTATAGGGAGTGAACCCGCGTTTGCGTAGATGAAGAGTGGAAAACCATTTAGGGGGAACCACCCTCAGTTCACCCGACTGAGATTCGAACCTCAATCTCCCCGTCCTCGGCAGTCTAGCTCAACACTAAAACAGCGCGTTAGCTAACTACGCCACCGAGGTGGGTCACGGTTTAAGGAGCCTATCGATGGGTTGATATGATTGATTCTTTACTCGACGAGTCTAACCGAGTGTTATATTCTAGGATCAAAATGAGGACTATGGACGTTAAGGATGACATACTTCCACGTACCATCTATCTGAACGTCAAAACGATCGATTGTTACTCAATACTTGTTTTTACTTTACTTCTTCTAGTTCTGTATTTATTTGATTGAGTTTTCTTTACTCCACAACATGATTGAGTTTTATTTTTGTTTATCTTCATATTATATCCTAGTTTCAGTATTTTTTCCATTATTTTCAGTAGTTCTTGAACATCACTTTCAGCACTATTATAACTACAGTAAAACCTTGGATTGCGAGTAACTTAGTCTGCGAATGTTTTGTAAGACGAGCAAAATTTTTAATAAATTTTAACTTGATAAACGAGCGATATCTTGCAATACGAGCAATTTCATTGGATAGGTTCTTTGTTAAAGTCGCACCAAAAAAAAATTTGAGTGAGCCAACATATAGCAGTGATTCCGTTAGTGACAGTGGAAGTCGTCCTAAACAATAACACACCTCCTCCTCTCCTCTCTCTCGTCCACCTCACACCAGCACCATTAAATTTAATTAATAAATTTGATTACAGTACAGTTACATTTAAATAACGAAAATAAAAAAGATATTAATCATTATTAAATTAAATATTTTTGGGTTGTGGGACGAATCATCTGAGTTTCCATTATTTCTTATGGGGGAAATTCACTTTGATATAAGAGTGCTTTGTATTACGAACATGTTTACGAAACGAATTATGCTCGCAATCCAAGGTTTTACTGTATAATAATAAATACTTATGCTTTACCACTCTTTAGCTATGTTTTATTATTGTCATTTTTATTCTTATCATTATCATTTTCTATTTTTTCGTGACTATTCATCAGTAACTATAATTATTTAGTTATGATTGTTTATCTTATTTTATCATGTAATTAAACGTATTTGTAAGGTACCTGTGTACTTTTCAGTGCTGGCCTGTCACAGGTATCACGACTGTTGGCCAGCACTGTAATACATAGGATTAAAAATTGAAAGTTATTGTTATTATCATCATCATCATCATCAATTCAAAATTATCTTTCTGCTGATGTATGTTACAATATTGTCAATTGAGATTATCTATGATTGTAACTAAACATTCCAGATACATTTCTTCATTCATATTAATTTTTATCTAGTGGTTTCTGTTTGTAGAGAAGGATGATTTGGTCAGGTTAATAATAAGCTGAGAATTGTGGCTCTCCTTGACACAAGCTTGATTATGTTAATATGGCATGCACAGTACACACATGATATACGATACACACCAACAAAGAACGCTCACGAGTCCCCACGAATATCGAGGGTGTAGAAAGGGGGGGAGGGCAAATAATGGTTCACATCACGTATACTTTGAAAATATGAACCAAACATCACCACTCTTCCTCCCACGAGACCACGTCCAGGGGCTCATACTACACGCGTTTCCTAGCGGCAACGCGTGGTAGCCTACCTCCTATAGGGCAGGCGTCAGCTACCGCTACTCAGTGAGGTTCTTCGACACTTGTTCACAGGGCGGTTTAGTCTTTGCTCGAGGAGAACAAAGTCGTGGCAATCAAACTTGTTCACAGGCGGTTTAGTCTTTGCTCGAGGGAGAACAAAGTCGTGGCAATCAACTTGTTCACAGGGAGGTTTAGTCTTTGCTCGAGGGAGAACAAAGTCGTGGCAATCAAACTTGTTCACGGGGCGGTTTAGTCTTTGCTCGAGGGAGAACAAAGTCGTGGCAATCAAACTTGTTCACAGGGCGGTTCAGTCTTTGCTCGAGGGAGAACAAAGTCGTGTCAATCAAACTTGTTCACAGGGCGGTTTAGTCTTTGCTCGAGGGAGAACAAAGTCGTGGCAATCAAACTTGTTCACAGGGAGGTTTAGTCTTTGCTCGAGGGAGAACAAAGTCGTGGCAATCAAACTTGTTCACAGGCGGTTTAGTCTTTGCTCGAGGGAGAACAAAGTCGTGGCAATCAAACTTGTTCACAGGGAGGTTTAGTCTTTGCTCAAGGGAGAACAAGTCGTGGCAATCAAACTTGTTCACAGGGAGGTTTAGTCTTTGCTCGAGGGAGAACAAAGTCGTGGCAATCAAACTTGTTCACAGGGCGGTTCAGTCTTTGCTCGAGGGAGAACAAAGTCGTGGCAATCAAACTTGTTCACAGGGCGGTTCAGTCTTTGCTCGAGGGAGAACAAAGTCGTGGCAATCAAACTTGTTCACAGGGCGGTTCAGTCTTTGCTCGAGGGAGAACAAAGTCGTGGCAATCAAACTTGTTCACAGGGAGGTTTAGTCTTTGCTCGAGGGAGAACAAAATCATGGCAATCAAATGGGATACACTCACCAAGAAATATTATGTTTATAATTATACTGTTTTAACTATAATAATATAGCAATGGAAGAAACCAAGGATATACAATTAAGTATATATTAAAGGCAAGGCTTGGTGGATGAAGGATTAAAACTATGGAGATTATGAATAATGGTCCTTCTTAGCACGGGAATATATCTGGATAGTTCAGTGGTAGAACATTATTTCACTAAGCCAAAGGTCCTGGGTTCGATTTCCGTGGTCAGGAGTAATTTTTTAATGTATTCGAATATAATATAGTAGTTTCACATTTTGAAATATTTGGAATTATTTCGCGTGATTGTTTTAGTTTGCAATGGTTATGAAAATTCATGAAATGTCTCCGTATAATTTGTTGATGAAACCAATAGATTTGAAATATTTCATTGTGCTATAGACGTTATTTCTCCGATATCTTGCCAATTTTAAGAACAATTATTACAAACACAATATCTTCTAATTGATGTATTACTTACTCTATGGCACTAGGAACTCGAAAGTTCGTTACCTCACCCATAAAAGTACGCCACCTTTCCCTAATACTCACTTTTAAATAATTATATTAAACTTTTAATGTATTTAATTTTATTTGGCGTATTTAATTAAGCTGTTTTGAATAGCTGTGTTCATACCTGCCTCTTATATATTGGTCTAAGCAGGAAATTACAATTAATACTAACAATCATTTGTTATTTTTTTCAAACAAAGAGAAACTGAATTTTGTGAACTAATATATCTTTGGATCCCTGTTGGTTGGTCCAGTTAAATAGGATTTACTGTATAAAAGGTTTCATACTTTAAAGTAATTAATAAAAATTAAGTGTAAATCCTCTTTAGCCTCCAGAGATAGCTTCTGGAGAAACTTTTAACTACTAAGGCCAGAGAGTTAATATCTTATTTAAGCCATCGTTTTTCAAAAGGAGTCCACGAAAGATCGTCGTTTGATGAAAGAGTGCCATTCAAAATTATCTTCTGCTATCCTCTTAAGTTATATTTGCTAATCAAACTTAAATACATACGTGTGTGTGTGTGTGTGTCTGTCTAAATTGAAGCACCATTACGATTCAACCGATTTTACATTAAATCTACTAATATTTAGGCCAAAATACTGAACTGTTACATTTTACCTAAGCTTAAAGAAACCACTTTAGCTTGATTTTGTTTCATCTTTCTTTAAAATATTTATAAACGTATCTAAATTAATTTTGTTTGTGTGTTGTTAAATCAAAGTAATAATATAAAATAATATGTTCTAATAATAATTGAACTATTGTGAAGTAAATAATAGACAATATACTAAAATCTGATATTTGTTCCATATATTACATACAACATATAATTTATCAACCCGCTTCTGTCGCCGCATTGTCTAACGCGCTAATCTCGTGTTGTACTAGACTGCCGAAGACGGGGATATTGGGGCTCGATCCCGATCGGGTGCACTGAGGCTTTTTCCTAAACGGTTTTACACTCTCCCTTCACGCAAATGCGGGTTCATTACCTCTAAATTAAGCCTTCCTAATACCAAACCAATAAGTGTAATTAGTACACAGACGTATAGCCTGAACAGGTAGAAAGAGGCGGTGCTATAATTTAGCATTTAATTCACACAGAAGGTAGGAATGGGTAAATTATTTGTTTAAAGTCCAGTATACTTGATATTTCCGCTGAGTCCCATCTGTTATTTTTATTGTACTTGTTGCCTTTCATTGTATCATAGGTGTAAATTAGAGCCAAGTAGTCAGCTGGTCTTAGGTTCGAAGCAGAACTACGGCACGGTTTGTTTGTGCTGTGAATAGAATATTCTGTGTGTCTCTGTGGACCATAGAAAAGGGATTAAGTATAGAAATGCCACACTATAATGTTGGCAAGTAGAACTACATCACTAGCGCTCGCGGCGTTAGTGCCGAGAACTAAAAGAGCCAAAGTGGGATGTTATACCTGGAACACAACGTATTTTATATCGCGGGATATTAATTAATCAATTCTTGTATTAAATTTAAATCAAATGAGGCTAAATCCATTATTGTATAAATAAGCCACGTTATAAAATGTTAAATCTAGAAAATCTAGCTAAACTCCCTTTTATTTTAATTGCTAACAAAACAGTAATGGCGAGTTTTACATAGACTTCACACTTCCCTTTCTGTGGACTTCACGTCCGCGCATGCGCGTTCCTCTGTGACGTCATTGCAAGCTGCTCCTAGCGATAGTGCTCCAAACTATTTTACGGGATCAGCTAGACCTATAAGAGTGCCCACCTCATGGTGTGTGGACCTTGTTGAATCTCCTCATCAGATCAATGTTGTCTCTTGGAAGTCTCCATATGCCACATGAATGCTCTAAAAAAAATAGAATAAAAGCGGAAGGCCCGACATACAATAGACCGGAAATGTCGAGCAAAGAGGGGACTGGCTCAGAATGTCGCATTGAAGGGGACTATTTTCAGAGAGGGTGGGGAAGGTGGGAGTAAGAGGGGTTCTGAGATGAATAGAACTTCACTTCACGTAATCGATATTAAGTGAGGACTGTAAGATTGCGTCCCTTGTACCGAGAGGTTAAGTTGGTCACGGGAGGGTTAGTTCTACTTACGAGCACAGATTGTCGTGACTGATGGGATACAGCTCTGTACGCTCTTGTGAAGTACTCGGCTATAACAGTTCTTGTATTATATATTCTACGGGTAACGTCCGAACCGGGATAGAGTCCAGATAATGTTGACGTTATCCTAAATACGTAGTTAATGTTGAGTGAGGGTGATTGAAAAAAGTTTCTTGAAGTTTATCCCGATAATATTGAAATCATCCACCCGCACTTTGATAGTGACAATTTCTATGGTTGAGGGTAGGTTAGGTTGTTATGTTAGGTTAGGCTTTGTTAGATTACATATTCTTGAAAATTGAAAAATGACACCTGGACAAGGGGAATCGAACCCAGGACCTTTGGCTTATACGCCAATTATATAACCACTGAGCTATCCAGGAATCGTCCACTTGCCCAGGGTCATACTTCACTCATAATTTAAGGCAGAGCTATGATGGACGTGCGGAAATCGTCGGCTACAAGTATGTGATTTTATTAAGATCACAGATCTATCAGATAACGTCAGCCACCTTCGACTCGGTAGTTGGCTTTTTGCTTTGGCGTATAATATAAGATAGTAGAACTTCCCTGGTTACGTATTTAATATTTTTTTACAAGCCAAGTTCCTGCGAGGGTTCTAACGAATATTTATGAAATGCGAAGTGGCGTCGACCACAGTGCTGCTTTCTTTTGACAGGGCGAGTGAACTACCAGAGAGGGAGGGAATTGAAATATATTATACCAAGGAGCGTGGATTTGACAAACAAACTCGCAAAATATTCACGCTTTCTCTCAATAAACTGCTATCAATACAAACCATGAACCTTTTTATTTTGAGTTATAGAAATATATTTTATGTATTTTTATTCCCGCAAGTCCTCTGCTCATTTGGCTTTTAGAAATGTAAAGCACTTTCTTAAATGGACATATGTTTCCTAAGATATGGTAAAATGAACAAAATTGAAAGGAGTAATACCATTGTTGTGTTAACATATCTTTAATTAAATTATGTTTAGTTAGATAGGAAAATTAAGATTATGTCGATTTATGGTCTATTTTTTTTTTTTTTTTATTTAGCACCGCGTCTTACTAACCGTTCGGGTTATACGCTTAAGTACTAATTACTCTAATGGATTAGGAATTGGGAGGGTTGAATTTAGAGGAAGTGAACCCGCATTTGCGTGAGGGAGAGTGGAAAACTATTTAGAAAACCCACCCCCAGTTCACCCGACCGAGATTCGAACCTCGATCTCCCGTCCTCGGCGGTCGGGCTCAACACGACTAGCGTATGGTCTATTGATTTATCCACATCCGGTTTTGTTACTGTTTATTAGGTTAAGTTATAGTCTGGCTATAACTTGAGTTTAACTAACTTAAGCTAGAATAAAGTCCGGTTAAACAGATATATTGATTCTTCAACTACGGGATTGATAATCAGCTTGATCCTGGATCAATAAAAGTCTGGGTTGCAACAAAGTCATCTATGATCAAACTATGATCAAATTACCGTATATTTGATTAAATAACCAAGTAAAACAAATATGACAACACTGTACAAAGCACTTTGTTTGAAAAATCTGATCGTGAAATGAGATAAATTAATAGCTAAGTTTGGCTGTGACGTATACACTTTATGTCTCTGGTAGCCTTGTAGCACAGTAAGAACCAAGATAACAATTCAGTGGCACAATCAAATTTTGTTCAATCAGACAAAAATCTATATATTTACAAAGTAAAACCATACAAAGGCTTCGGGCGGACAAACAAACTCGTATTGCATAAATAAGTAACTTCTGTTCAGCGATTGAACATGGCTACAGCATAGCGTCATAAGGTAGAGAACAATATTTAAGACAGGAATAAAGCAAAAAGCAATCAGTTAAATAAACCACCACGAAGTTTATCAGAGTGAAAACGACCTAGTATACCTCCTGTAAATAATACAGATAATACACATAGAACCACAGGCTTTGTAAATTATTATTATTATTATAGACCGCGTCTTACTACCGTTCGGTTTGTACGCACTTACGCTAATGTGTATGGTAGGGTAATTGTGAGATGAAATGGAGGACCTACAGTTTAACGTGGGATCCGAACCACGGTGAGACCTGGCTTCCACACATTCAAAAGTTGTGATTAATACACGTCTTGTCAGAGGTGAAGGAAGGGTTTGGCAATCAGATAAATCTGTGCCGGACGAGGATTGAACCCCGGGCCCCCAGCACAGAAGTCTGACACCTTACCCCCTAGACCACCAGGTCACCCTGGCTTCGGTAAAATTTAAAATAAGAAATGTTCGAAACGAATTTAAGAAAGATTAATGTTACAATATTTTGTTACATAAACGAAACCACAAAAATAGTATATTTAATTTATTTAAATGTATCAACACCTATAATGTTAAATTGAATCAAGCCCCAAGGACTTAGTTTAATTTACATATAAACGAGATATAGACAAAATGAGGAGCAATAAATATTATTTAAAATACCAGAATTCGTTATATAAATGAAATCAAACTAAATTTAAGTTAGATATTTATAATTTATTTAAATTTCACAACAATTATAATCCTATATAGGCATATATTTATATGAGTTTAAAATCAAGAGTGAATTTTGAAAAGTAAAAAAGAAATAAATCGGTATAAGTTATTTTAAAGTCTACGAAAGAAATTCGGAAACAAATGATGGGTACACCAGAGCACAGAGCAGCCTCTCGCCCTGCAGAACCGGGTGTACTCGAGAGTATCAAACTATTCTTATATATATATATATATATATACCGACCAACCAATGACTCAAACTTAATGAATGCTCCTGTGGGTTAGGAAGAACCAATGAGGAGCCTAGATTCCAAAACATCTCCATATAAGGTAATGAAATACAATCAAGGTATCTGGAGGGGTGGTAGGATGCGCGACTCGCCACTAGGTGTCTCTGGGTCGACGAGCAATATCGAGGGCCATCATTCAGTCCTTGCATCGTATCCAGTCAACACGTGCCGGAGTGTTCTTTCAAAATGCTACAGCAGCTTGGTGAGCTGAACACGTGTTGTAGCTATCGAAGCCAACGTTACAACTTAGACTGCCGGATGTTTATAGATTCATTTAAATAAATTACAATATTAGGCACGTTCTTTAATAAAAAGAGTTTAAACAATGTTTAGTAATATTAATAAATATACACAATAAAAGTATGTACTCAATTAAAACTCATCTTAAATATTGTATTTTTCTCTGATTAAATAAAATCTAATTTCTTTCCTGTATCTTCTTTGGCTCTCAACCGTTCTGTATATCTTCATTGTATCGTTGAAAAACACTTCAACTTTAAGACCCCACAATAATTGACACTATTCCTTACAAAGAAGTCACACATACAATAAATACATATCACACACTGCGACTTTTATGTATCAATTTTGAATGTGACATATAATTAAATAAATGATACGACACAATCACACACACACACACACTCCCATATAGTGTGTTATAGCTTCGAAGAAAACTTTCAAAAATGTCTTTCTAGTAAAACAAACACACTATCTTGTAAATCAGATTAAAAACTCTTTATATATAACTCTAATACAAACTAAAACTTCTGTACCCGTAACGGTGGGCACGCGGTCTAAGGCACCATCTAGTCTGATTTTCCTGGGTGTCGGGCTAGTATCGTGGCTGGCTGTTCAGAGTATAATTCTTCCTAAATGGGTTTCCACTATCACTCCACACAAATTCGACTACATTTCCACATCCATACCCAATTATTATATATAAGTATAAAGGCGCGGTGGACAAAATAAAGCAGCCTGTGTAGTATTGACCAGGAAAAGACCGTCTCTCTGTTGATGGCATTTTAAACCAGGTTATCTATCACCTCAAATGTCCTCCTTCCTTGCCCTCCTCAGGGTACTACCACCACAAAAGAGTAGATATCGCTTCGCGTGCTTAAGAGTTCGACACCGAGACCTGGGAACGACACAGTCGATCACTTTTAATAGTCGACTTTGCACTTAATGGCCACGGAACATCTTTTATGTAGGAGCTAGCTAAACGTTTTCTTTCGGAAAAGGTTAAGAGAAATTGAAAACTTCTATCGTTGATTCAAGTTCCTTTACTTCGATAAATACACCACCCATCGAATTGAAAGTTAGTTTAAGAACGTTCCTTGAAACGTGGAAAATAACGGCCCCCGGATAGATACCTATTTGTACTTTGGATTTTGTTTGAAAATGTTGTGCTTGTATAAGTTATATATATAATATAGATCTAATAATATGAATAATAATTTAAAATATACAAAAATTAAAAGACGAAAACATATTTTGTTTTGATAAATATAATTTACTTTTTTTTTGCTCCACAACTTATTACCTGGAGATTAGGAAGAAACTGTTGAAGTAGAGAAAAGCTTTGTACGGGGCTGAAACAAGGACCCTGAAGAAAAATGAGGATAAATAATTGTAAAGTTTTGAGACGTAGTGCTGGAGGATTATATATAGTATAAAGTGGACGGATCGGAACACCTAATTATTTTTTTCTATCGTATGCCATACAAGTTTGGTCACCTCTATGTAGATTATTCACCGCTCTGGTGGCACAGAGCGTTGCTCAGGGTATACCTTAGGAGTTTGTCTATCATATATACATTATATATACTATCATATATACAATAAATACAATAACATCACAAACAATAATAACAATACAGGACATGCAATAACAGCACAAACCGTACACATATTAATACATACAAAATGCACACATGTAAACAGTAAATACAACAACACAATACAATACATACATAAAATACATACAAATCAACAGATAAAATATAGACCATCAATAAAATATAACACATAAAATCACACATTCATATATGCCATACCAATATTAATACTTAAATCCATCGAAAGGTATACAAAAATATAATCCCTCTATACAATACATACAATAACACCACCCATACATTAAATGCAAGACATGTATTGTTATATACATCATACATACATGTATACAATACAGATTTTAGAATGAAATACAAACAAACATAAAATACATGCATCAAATACATACAAATAAATACGCAAAATACAAACCATTTATATAAGGTACACATTTAATGTATAACATATATACAATAAATACAATAACGCCACAAACAACACGTACAATACAAGACATACATTAATACATACAGCATACCTATATCTACACATTACAGACAAGAGTACAATAGAATATACACTACATAAAAAATATACTTAGACTAGAGATCATCAGTACAACCACACAGATACACACAGATATAGTGTACAAACATTAGTTTTGGGTTAAGGGAGGGGGAAGAAGGGTTCAAGGGATGAGACATAATGCGCATTACAAATAAAAATAATAATATAAATTATATATAATATTAAATATAATGGGTGTTGGAGGAGATAGACGTTGGAAGAGGGTTATCTAGCGGTTGAGATGCAGCACAAAATTTAACAACCCCGACTAGAAGTATTCGATGTGGTATCTGTAAGGTTTAGGGTGAGGGGGACGGGGGGGCTGAGATCTTTAACCTGATCATCGGTTGTCTTAGGACGGGATCTGCCATCGAAAACCCTCCATCTTGAATCCACCCTCCTGGAGGAGGGTGCTATGCGCTTATTGGCTGTAAGTCTTACGGGTAAGTGGGCAGGCCTTGATATTCATTGGCTGCAGGGTGCAGGAGCTTGACACTCATTGGCTGGAGGGTGAAGGAAGGGGCCAACTGGGTGGTTCGTAGACGTGGCAACACCTTCCAACTGGGCCGGGCGTAGAGAAGGCAACACTGCCTTAAAAATTTGGCCCAGCAGTGGCTTTTTTACCCTACTCAGTTTTACTATATTTATCTACGAAACAAGATGTGATGGGGAGGGAGATCTTGTTTAACTGAATGGAATTCTAGTAAAATTAATACAAATATTTAATAATGTCAATGGCGGTGATCAATAGAACAGTTCCAGCTGTGAGAGTGAGTGAGGGCTGAAATGTTGAACCTTAATTTAACCTCAATTAGAGTTATATCTAACTAGTTCATATCTTGTTAAAACAGAATATTTTAACTTGTTGGATTTATCTCTAGGATAAACTAATAACACGAATAATAATTATATAACCTACTTCGGTGGACGCATATTCTAAGGCGTCACTCTCGTGTTAGACTAGACTGCCGTTGAAAGGAATATTAGAATTCAGATCCCGGTTGAGTCATCTGATGGTGGTTCTTCCGTAATGTTTTTCCACTCTCCCTCAATTGAAATGCTGGTACACTTCCTTCAAATTAAATCGTCCTCATACCTAATTCATTAATAAAACCTGAGCATGTGGTAAGACTCGGGTCTAACAAATATATTATATGAATAGTTTTCTAAATAATAATAAAAATTTTTGATTAATGTTTCAAGACTCTGATTCTGGAGGTTGGGGCAGTTGGAGCTCATGGACACAGTGCTCTACTTCTTGTGGCGGAGGAACACGCAACAGATACCGCTTCTGTGACTCACCCCCTCCAAGATACGGGGCTAAGTTCTGCCAGGTATTACTCCGCACTTAGACTTAACCCTTTAAATGGTAAAAAAAAAACCACTTGTATTAGGTAAATGTTATAAATTCAAAATCTATCTAAACTAAACCCTTCTTTTGATATATTGGGAACTTCTGTATTTATGAAATAGGCCTATAAATTTAAGAAAAAATTTGTGAAAACCTTAATTAAGAAATAATTGACTGCATTCCACTTAGGTATCTAGTCTGGACTTGTATGTTTTGTTTGTTAATAAATTAATACTATTAGCAACTTTAAATAAAAACTATATTGAATTATAATTTTACTACTATCTATATAAAATGATTTAGATCATTAAAATCTAAACTAGCTCTGCACAAAAAATGCAAGTGTTGATTAAACTAAAATAAACATAAAATAGAATAGTAGACCAATAATAATAATAATAAATAATTATTTTATATTTATAATTGTCCTTCAATCGATTGTGGTCATCTTATGAACCACAATGGCACTAATAAGAAAAAAACTATTCTTATAGTAAATGTATGCAACTTACAATGTGCCCCAAACATTTTATACAAAATAAAGAACACAGTTTTAAATGTGAACCCTATTTAATATTAATTCCTATTTTAATAATATTTTCGTGTTTAAAAAAAGTTAGCAAAATAAGTTTAGTAACAATCCTAAAAATGCATACTTTAGCTCAATACTACATAAAATAGTTATGATATGAGAGGAGAAATTTGGAGGAGAAAAAATCCGTTGAGATATATCTATGTTATTACTCGGTCGGTAAGTTGTTAACATCTAACCTGTTGTCAAAAAAAAAAAAAATTCAGAATAAAACAATAACAGGTTCGAAAACAGAGTGCCTCGGTAGATATTTAATATAAAATTAGATTGACATAGAGGATAGTGAAGGTGATTGCACTGGTTGGTTACATAATGATGAGTTACTTGTCCTGTAATCATCATCAAACATTGTTAAGGTAGTAGAATCTTCCAGATTACGGTGGACAATACATGCAGCGTAAAATAAGTAAACTTTAACCACGTTTAAGGTATTGACTTGTAAACCTAATGGGAAGACACCATTAGGAAGACCTAGAGGCATATGAGAGGATAAAATTAGAATGGGCCTGAAAGAGATAGGGTGTAGTAAGGTGGACTGGATGGAACCAGCTCAAGATAGTTACAGGGTGTAATGAGGTGTACTGGATAGAACCAGCTCAAGATAGTTACAGGCTGTAATGAGGTGTACTGGATAGAACCAGCTCAAGATAGTTACAGGCTGTAATGAGGTGTACTGGATAGAACCAGCTCAAGATAGTTACAGGCTGTAATGAGGTGTACTGGATAGAACCAGCTCAAGATAGTTACAGGCTGTAATGAGGTGTACTGGATAGAACCAGCTCAAGATAGTTACAGGGTGTAATGAGGTGATCTAGATAGAACCAGCTTTAGACAACTTTGTAGACTAGAAAAATGAGGGGCCATGGGAATTAAGTTTGTAAGTAGCATGTTAGCTGTCACTAGGAGAAACAAAATTAGGAATGAAATTATCCGGGGAAGAGTTGGGCTACAGGGAGTAAATGAGATAGTAGAGGAAGCAAGACTGAGATGGTATGGACATGTAATGAAGATGTTGGAGTACATGAGATAGTAGAGGAAGCAAGACTGAGATGGTATGGGCATGTAATGAGGATGTTGGAGTACATGAGATAGTAGAGGAAGCAAGACTGAGATGGTATGGGCATGTAATGAGGATGTTGGAGTACATGAGATAGTAGAGGAAGCAAGGGTGAGATGGTACGGGCATGTAATGAGGATGTTGGAGTACATGAGATAGTAGAGGAAGCAAGACTGAGATGGTATGGGCATGTAATAAGGATAGATAAGGAGAGGTTGACAAAGAAAACTATACATATTAAGTATGTAGAAAAAAAAGACCGTTAGGAAAGCCAAGAAAGAGATAAAAGGAGCAAATAACAAAAAGAGTTCAAGTGAGAGGAGAAAAATTGAAAAGAATGGTGGAAAGATAGAGGAAGATGTAGGTATTTTATTAATCTGACCCCGCCACAAGCTGTAAAATGTTGGTGATGGTGATGATGAAGTTGCTTAGTTTATGGACCCAGGTTCCTACAATAGAGATGGTGGGTGGATTGTTAAAGAAGAAGGGTCACTTTATGATTATCATCCTATAGTGTGTTATGTGTGGACAGGGTACAGCATTGCAGACAGAGCGATGTGGTGGAGGTACAGACACAGGCTACAGAGGCAGCCAATGGGAATGTCTCTATCCTGTCGTCCACATGCTTAATGAAGGAGGTGTGATCTCCGAGAGACCTGAAGTGAAGGCCGAGGTGGGTCCGGGCTGCAGGTGCGGGTGTGTCGTCCACCTGGGTGCCGTCAAACCAAGAAGACTGCTCGCCACGTCCTCCCACAGCTGTCCTGGACGCACCTTCTGGCTCATACAGGTTACATATACATTTTTTAAAACTATATAATTAGTTTTTTATAGAATTTATTGCTAATAGTTTTTATTTATCTAATAGACAACAATGATAAAGCAGATTTTGCTAGCATTTACGTGGATGGAGATTAAGAAATCATTCAGATAAATCCACACTTAGCACTCCCGGCTTGGTATCAAACCCTGACCGCCCTCGTCATCCAAAAACCAAATTAGGTGAGCTACAGCCTAATTTTCATAGGAAGGGCCTTATCTCACGGTTATAAGAAGCTGACTGTATCCATTCTCACGTATTCATTCGTCAAGTCGTGTAATTTTCTCCATACACAAATCACTTTCTTAAAGAGTTGAGCAGAGATTGGTCGAAATTATCCTTCAGAGGACAATTCCACAACGACCACGACACTACAGGATGCGACTTTGCGCTGCACCTAAGCTGTGACGTTATGTAATAATAAATATGGATAACTATGTAGGGAGTCTTATAAAGAGTGAGCCTGATAATTTATTTGGTTTAAGAGATTATATTACACAGCATCCTCATCCAAGCTTATAGTTCCCGGTGACTAGAAAAAATTCCAGAGCAGAAAATGTCTAACTAGACTGGCTTTTGACTTTAGTATATGAACATTTGAATTTATTAACATAAATGGAATTAACAGAGAAGAAGGATGAAAAGGTATAATAATACATACATAATCAGGATACTTAACCCTTTTGCTTTTTCCTCAAGGAGACAATGATCTATGATCTTATAGGCCAATATGCACTGGCAAGAAGATTGAACTTTTCAACAAACTATTATACAACATACTAACATACTAAATGTAGACCTTTCTCAGTGTCCATATAGACTAGTTATGCCCATTAAAGCAAAAGCTGACAGAGCTGGCTAAAGCAGAAGTCTGCCACAAATCAAAATTACAAAATACGGCTAGAGAGATTATCGAGATTAAAAAATTGTCCTAACTGCCACATAAAACAAGCTAAATAAGCTAGATACATCATGTATGTGGATCATGTTTAACCCTAATTAAAGTACAAACCTCTACTAAAGTTTAAAGGATAGACCAGTGCATAGCACGTCCACTAGCAAGATTTATAGTATTTAAAGACCAAATATTTGAAACAGCAAATATTAACACAAAGGATTTACATTGAATTTTGACTTACATAGAAATATCTGATTTTACCGATTTCTAAAAAAAATTTAGATAAATCTACATAACAATAGTATTTTCCAGCTTATGAATCTAGATAGCCACAAGAAAATATTTAAACTGTTAAAAAGCCAGCTACACATAATATTAATACATCGGGCTTACATTCGAGTTCCATTTTCATTGACATATTGGTTTTAGCCGATTGCTATCAAAGATTTAGGAAACGCTCGTTCAATTGGGCGAAACCCCGGAAACCTTCACCGACATTTTTGGTTTTGTTGATATCTTTAGAGCATATCGCGTAGATGATGAAGGCCCTCGTGGCAAGATGTTTGAATTGTGATAGTTATACTTATATTTTATGTTTCTGTTGAATTTATACAGAAATGTCAGCTAAGGAAGGAAAAAATTAAGAAGAAATGATATTGTTGATTTCTGAACGTTATTGGCGCTCTTTTAGAGTGGTGGAGGGAGGTAATGACGTATCCAACTAAACCTCCGAAGAGACCCCCCCGAAGGGCTTTCCAGCTACACCTTCCCTGGGTTCAGAGGCCTTTTATAGTGCAACCACTGATATCCATCGGGAACGGAACCTTTTCGCCGGACATGGACCGAAGTCCATGAGTGCCGTACCAGGTATTCGGGCACCCGAAAGAACCAGTACAAGCCCTTCCATGCCAGCCTGACTTGGGTAACTTGAGAAACATCCCCTTCCACTGGGACTGGATGGAGGGAGGAGTTGGCTCCTTCCAGTGATCACCCAATCACGAGGAAGTCAGGAGCACAGCTTCCGAACAGCCGTCTCCTCAACCTTCGTTCTCCATTTCCCCAGACTTTCTCTTACTACTCCAAACTTGCTGCTCCCTCAGCCTTTCTTTCTTGAGACCAGCTGCCCGGAGTTTCCCAGCGAGGACCTCGAGGAGGTGCCCTGACCAGCTATCCCCGCTACACGTGTACGCACTACCAACCGCTTAGTGCATGTCGAGGAGCCTCGCTCCCCACAGACAGATAACCTGGTCGGGGTCTTAGCTATGCCGGACCCTGTCCGTCACATTGCCACCCCGTGGAGGCGCCCCGACAGAGTTATTAGAGATCTGTCAGTACCGGAAGGTGGCAAAGACAGTCAAGTGCTCGTTTATATGGAACGTGCGTGGACTCAGAGCTCGTCTCGGTTGCCTTACATCGGGCCGGTGACTTACGCCTGAGCACCGTGACCTCTGGTGGAGGAAGGTCACATGAATTCCCAACCATTTTAGCGCTGTAAACTTGGTGGGGAATACATTTGCGGGTTGCACAAGTTTCTTTCGCACCCGCCGGAGATTTCCATCTTCGTAACTACAGCCACAATTTTTATTGGGCGTGTCCCAGCAGTTCGTAGTCACAGCTGATGTTGATTGATGTCGTGTTTTCTGGAGTAGAACTTAACATTCCGAATATGAAAATAAACTATAATATTTCACTTAAGCTGAGAAAATGTTAAGTACATAACTAATGTCGGTAGACTCTTAGCGGGAAGATTACAGCGATGAGATAGGTTTTTATTAATACCATCATCTCGTGGCGGGTTAAATTATTTAGTCCATTACATTATCAACACCTATTAAATAATACTATTAGTATATTAAAATGTTATCAACGTCCCATGAAAATTGGACTGTGGACGCATAGTCCACGTATCAACTTGTGTAATTAAACTATTTGTTGAACAAACAGAAATTAGATAGAATTTTTACGGTAAACTGATGGATTAATTACCGGGTAAGCTATGGCGTAAGCTGCGATACATTTCATGTAATTGTTCTTCTTCTTCTTCTTCTGTATATCTGTCCTGAGACATATGAGACTCTTTTTAAGCGTCTTAAAATATGGACAACCCTACTATTTTATTATGTATGTAGTCCTTAATATTACAATGTATATATATTCCCCCGACCCAGGCTGACCCTGGACACGTGGTTCGACTGAACGTAGATCATTTCCGGCTGCCCTGCGACTCACAGTGGCTCAAGGTGCGCGACGGCGACTCTTTGTCCTCCACGCTGGTGGCGCAGTTGGCGGGCAGTCACGTCACTGCTCCCATCGTGACGTCAACCAGCCAATTTCTGCTTCTGGAGTTCTTCACTGATGAGCTACTGGCGAGTGGCATCGAGTGCGGCGGAGGGTTTCTTGCGCATGCGCAGCAAATAGGTGAGATGTTTTATTAGTTTATAGCGTATTATGGAAACATGACTCGGAGTGCGAGGGACTGAGCGGGCTCACTGCTAAACCAAATTGAATGTGTGTGTGTCATTATTTATAAAATTGGATGATTCTGTGTGCACACTAATTTAAGGACCAAATCGTTGTTTTATATTAATATAAATATATATATATAAACATATAGTATCTATAGGAGTATTCTAAAACAATTTGGTGCTTTCTTCCTTCAGTGCCTCTTTTATGTTTGGAGGTGCCTCCAAGTTCATAATACAATCCATGCCGATTGAAAAATATTATAGGAAGTTTGATCTCCACCTATATAATATATAATTAAAATTCAATAAAAGTCAAGTGTGCAACCCATGAAAAAAAGGCTTGAGTTTTTTTAAGTATATATAGAAATATATAAATTCTAGTTTTAAATTACCGATACTGCTGCAAATTGTTTTGTTATTTGATTAATGATATAAGAGTTTTGAAACCTATTGAAAATATAATACAACTTAGTATACACTGCTAGGCTTAATGTGCTATATTATGTCTGTGTGTATTAAACTGACTTATCATTTATTCTAAGATAAATACAAAAATTAACCGAATTAATCCCACAGAGATTCGAACCTAATACAAGAATAGTAAGCAGACGTGTTCATGACAGTGTTAGGGTTCAGTTCTTATGAGAGAATACGTTAAGAACTGACCAGTCAACAATCACTAGTCCCACTTTCATTCACCAAAGCAGCAGTGGTTGAAAATAATAATGTTATTATTTCCACCCCCCACTGAAGGGTATGAGCCAGGAACATTCCCTCCCAAAGTTTGTCGCAGTAAAGGGAAGTTCAGATAAGTACACGACAACTTGTTTTCACATTCTTGTCTAGCCCTTTAATTATCTTGTAGAAGGTCGAGCAACTGTTGCCTCTACTAATGATCTACAGCACCAGCTGCCAGCTTAAACCTTGAAAAAACCAAGAACTTAATGTTCCAATAATGAGAGTCTGCAAAGACTGGTTTTTGTGTGTTTGTGCGGAAATAACACATAAAAACATTATATCAATTTCTTACTTGAGTTTGAAATATAAAGTCGTCCTGTTTCGGAGAGAAAATTATACTAATTGTTAAATTTAACACAAGGGCTAATGGAGTAAAAATAAGGCGACGATTAATAAGAAATGAACCAGCAACCACACTAAAGAAGAATAGGTCATTGTAATGTATAAAAAGCACGTCTAGTGTCTCAAGTCAGAATTTAGCACCGGTTGGTCTATTTACACAATCAGCACGAACATGCTTATTGGTAGCATCCCATTTGGTGAAAGTTAAAGCTAAGAAAATAGTAGTTGCTTTAGCACGAATTAGAAACTATTTCAATTAATTTCTTTGAATATATTAAAACACTGACTTTTGATTTGTGTTGAATTATTTATTTAAACTCATCCATCGGCACGTTTTTAACATCAATGTATTCCACCATAATTCCCCTGTTCCTAAATAAGCCATATGAATAATTGTTATTGCCAGTGCCCTTTAGGTATGTTTGTTGGCAGTTCCGGCGTCCAGAAACGTGTCGATGCGTGCTCCGCCCATGCTGACGTCCTTGGCTCCTCCTCAGAGCTTCAAGGCGGTGCACATGGCCGCCATAGTGTTCGTGTCAGCTGTGCTGGTAGTATCAGCGTGCCTGGTGGCACAGTACGTGCTCAGGTAAAACAACCCTTTTGGATAATGAGTGATTCTGGTCCACAAGAAACCATGAAAATCTACTATTTATAAGCTGTTGAGAATAAAATTTGAAATCTTGGTAAAAGTATCTTAACCATCTTGTCTGGACAAAAACAAAACAAACTCTTCCAGCATGAAGGCAAAATGGATCTCAGCTCAATAATTTACGAGCCAGAATGAACTTGGTTCTATAAACATTAACAATTCATTTTACAATATCCTTTATACAGGGCTTTTTTTGTTTCAAAATAAACTAAATTTAAATGTCTGATGTTTTAAAAAGTCCTAATACTGTTTTCTATACCGCTTTATCTGACTATCTGCATCTGACAATAATCATTAGCGCCATCAAACAACGTGGTTTTGTGGAACACAGATCCAGTGCTACTGCTATTCAGAATAAATGCTAGTATTTTAACTTTAATGGCACAATCTTGCTATTGACACTGTTTGCAATGCTGAACAAACACTTGTGTTCTTAGCATCGCCGTCTTAGCCAAATCACAGCCCTATAGATTCATTCTTCATGCCACATATAAAATATTAACATTTAAGGGAACTGTAAGGAGAGATTACAAAGAGAATATATCATGAACATCCTCCCACCTTGTGAATGTGGAAATTATTTTCTCAGTTGCAACATTTAAACCCCCAAATTAGTTCACTGCCATCTTTTGATTCAGACCCACAGATGATTATAGCTTCTAACCAATGAAAACTCTTACCATTCTATAAATCGTATTTGAAATATCACAGAATTTATTATATTCACTGTTTCAACATAAATATAGACCTGACTTCCCCATTTTAGACATATTAATCTCTTCGTGGCCTGGATTCTGGTATCGGGACGATCTCAGTCTCAAGCTGTTGCCATTCTACTGGAACCCTAGACACCTTTAATGGGTAAAGACGGTGGAATGGTTTGATCCATTATCCGTCTGCTGTTTTTAGCTTGACTACCCTATCAACCCCATCTACTCCAGGCTACACCTCCAAGATAATACCAATAGGACAGAAAATACTTTTGTGGAATCAGGTCCAATCAATAACACACACCCCACCTTGATGCTATTGGTCTTGCTTCGTCCATGGTGCACCAATAGGGTCAGGTACCCACTTGTCTTAGAACTTCACGCAGTGTTGCAGGTATCTGCATCTCTTGCCAAGGTTTTATCTAAGCTATTGCAACCAAATATGCCATTTCATTGCTGGACATTCCTTGAAGAAAGGTCACTGGTGTCAAAAACCTTAAGTTCATCCTATCAGCAACATGGGTTACTGATCTTGAATTAATTGTGACCTCAGTATCACATAATAGTATTGTATACAACTCTTCATAGTACAATGATGTTCGTTCCAAATTCATCTTACAGTTCCTTTATAATTATTACTCGCCTTTCACACACCTCTCCTCACCGAGCTTCTGTTGGAGGTATGAACCTCCACGTGATTCTTTTGATGGTTGAGCAAACTATTATTTCCTGCCAATCCAATCTCTGTATGGCACTGCTGAGACACACAAAATTGGTTATATTGCCTGATGCACCATGAATCCGTAGTGTAGTCTGTTGATATATAAGTCCTATCTTGCCTGATGTACCATGGCTCCCTAGTATAGCCTGTTAAACAAGCTCACCAGTGGGCGATTTTCAGGTACCGCAAGTACCAGCGCACCGCCGCCATGGACGAGTGTGACTCTGTGCCTGGCTCTGGATCCAACTTGGCTCTGTCTCTGTCCCACCGCGCCGCCTCCAGCACCACACTGCTTAGTGAGGTAATCTCTCTCAGGAGGTTCCGACCCCGACCTGCCCACACGAGACTCCAGGAGGAGGATGAGGAGGAAGAGGAGAGCTCGGCGGCAGAAACAGAACCGTGAGTCAAGCATCTTTTGGGGACAAACATATATTGAGCAAATGACCTTCTTTCGCGAGCACTAGCTCATTCCCATTTGACAAGCTGTACCTTATTTATTTTGAGCACAAATTGAACCAGAACCAAGTTACCATCCCTTAGCCAACTATCTCCTTAGCCCTGAGAAATACATTTAGAAAAATATACTACCCTCAAATATTTATGGATCAGATTATTGGAAGTTGGCCACATTGCTGGGCACACGTACTAAATGAAAAGCTTATTTAGTCTAGTTTTACAGTGATGGATGGATTGAGGCACAAATTTTGTTTGATATTAAACAGGTTTCCAAATCTACCTCCACGCAAATATGGTCATGGCTATGGTCAAACAATTAACACTAATAACAAGGAAAAGTACTATATACATAAGAAATTTAACCATCAATAAGTGACCTTTGCATTTTCCATCCTCTCCGTAACCCTGATTGTTCTTATCAGTGAGCATTAATATCAAGACCATCATCTTGAAAATACTCCTCCACAACATCTAAAACAGGTTTCACACCTTCACCAAAAATTGAGAGCAGAATATACTTTAGTGATTGAGCGATTAACATGATTACAAAAATGTCTGGTGGTGCATAATAACTTGTAATTCAAACTAGAATAATTGATTATAAATATGTTTTGATTTCAATAAGATAAACAGATCTTTCAATCCTACAGTGGTTTCTCAACGCGTGCTTTGTAGCAGCAACAAAACTCAACGCAGATAAACGCATGCTCCTCCCATTTAAATGTGTCAATTCAAATCGCTGTAGCAG
Organism: Timema podura; assembly: GCA_033556935.1. Lineage (NCBI taxonomy): Eukaryota > Metazoa > Arthropoda > Insecta > Phasmatodea > Timematidae > Timema > Timema podura. Next base: position 1,663,545 of record JAVRXN010000004.1, on the reverse strand, counting down.
TTAACACGCTCGATGAAATGGTAAACTCGTATCTACTTTCATTGCGCACGCGTACTGATCGATTGATTCGGTTTGTTGTGAAGGTAGAACAAGAACAGATCGTTGTGGTGCAGAGCGGACAGATCCGAAACTATTTCAACTCGTGCTGAGAGTACAGCGAATATAACGTTGAAATCCTGCTATTAATTGAGATCTTGTCATGTGAATTCATTTATTTTCTCTTTTGTTTATCAGCAAATGTGTGAATCCATGAATTTATTTTAGACTTAAGTTTGTATTTTCACAGTTCCACTAATTTACAATAAATTCTGTGTTTGTTTTACTAACCAGAGAGTATGAAGTTGTCAACACAGATGCTAAGGAGGTGACCGAGCTCAGTAGTACTGAGAAAAGCCCTGAAGAGCGCAGCATTGTTTGTTCTAACCCACACAAAGCCAGTACTTTTGCGAGGGCGCAGTTTGAGTTGCCCCGCGCACACAAGCATGCCAACATAAGAACACTGAGGTAAGATTTATCCTAACTAGTGATGGTATACTTTAAAAATAAATGTATTTGTTTTACAAAATTTACCAAATTCTTTAAGTAAACAAAAAATATGCCAATACCAACAAAGGTTAGAGTGGTAAATATACAAAGAAGTATTTTATACAAAAAAAGCAAGGAACCAATTTTATTACAACGAAAGTTACCTATTAATACGAGGTATAGATTTTTAGATTGATTTTAGTGTGTGTAGATAAATAAAGCTTTACATACTTTGAAATAGGAGGAAGGTCGACGAGGGAAAAGGAACGAAGTTTCCATCTCACTCTAGCAACTCCGGACTTAGAATGTTCTGGCACCTGGTAGACGTCACGAGAACCATCTACCATGTTCTTGATCCTCCTGGAATATACTAGAAGGATTTATGAACGTAGACTTTCCGGGATATTGTCGTCACTCTGGCGATGTGCGGAACAGTTAGTTGATGTTTAGCTCCGGGCATGTTTGGGGGGAGTGCGTGTAGGGTTAAATTGGTGCACATGGTGAGCGGGTGAATCCATACATTTATAGTACTTTGAAACCATATATGTTAAACAGTTTTTTCGAATTAAGATTATTATTTAGGAAATATATATATGTTTTAGAAATGTTTCAGGATATTATTTTACCATAGAATTAATTTTATAGCTCATGTAGCATGTAAAATGCTACAGAGGAAGGCCACCTCGATATAGTCGGTGGGGATTTGATCACTCACTACACCATCACAAGCTTGGGGTAGCCATTGATTGTTCAGCCTTTGGGTGTCGTAGGTACAAGTTTTGGAACAAATTAACCCCTCAGGTCCTGGGCAGGGCTGCCACAAAGGGTGGTGGCCAATAGGGACTGGGGTGAAGTGTGAAAAAAATTCAAAAAAAGTACTTGTGGGTCATTAGCTAGCGATAAAAATTGGAAAGTGACGATAACTTCCGGTTGACCTAATGGGAGGGTGGTCCTCCCATCTAATTCTGTACCTCATTATCTTCTAGAAGTGTGTCATTCAAGTATTCCTGTTTGTGTCTTGACAGCAAAGACAAGCAGGCAATGGGGACTACCTCAGAGGAACCTCCAAGTGACCTTGAGAGTAACCGCAGCTCCGGGTCGGTGACTGGACGACGCCTCAGCTGCGCCAGAAGTAGGACTGTCAGTGGCACCACGATCACCAACGTACGTTACAAGCACAAGGGCCGTAAGTCGTTGTGTGTATTGGCACGTAGCTCGCACTATTACAGCATGCACAGTAGAAATAGGAGATAGACTCTTCTAAACAAGAATAAAATCTATTGTTTGATCAAGTTTTATTGGTGATATTTCGTTAGGCCCCAATGTTTTTCCGCCAATCCTGACTTTTTAATGTTACTAAAATGACTCGTTTAGTTTATTTAAAAGCACTGGATGTCAGACATTAAGTATTCCCTCAAACTAGATTGCGACACCGTACCCATCCCATAGCCCCACGCCCAAGGTCGAATGTAGAACTGGCGGAACTGCTGGCCAGAACTGTAGGGAACAACAAACTCCCAGTCACAGGGTCCCTCTAACCTCGCGTGTGGCCGTACCATCTTAGCGGGGGCCCCCGTGCAAGCACATGCAGTGAGCACTTTGGGACCAACAACCTCTACTAGTCGGGGATCCCATCATCCCTGGGTAACCTGTGATCACCCTCCCCCTCACCCCCACCTTTTTCTATCCCTTTGGGGGGGGGGAGGAGTTGGCCCTTCCATAGTGACACCAGCGTCACAAAGGAAATTAGAAACTCAGCAATAGTTATAATCCAGTTTTCCAAAGTATTAACCCTAAGTTGCCCATCGGGGACGTCACGGAGATGCCCTGGCAAGACAGGGGGCCCTCACCTTCCCTACCTCCATACAGTTGACTCTACAGATATTCTACCATCCAACTACCCTGATCAGACATTTAGGGTCACCACCCAGCTGAGCAAGAAATGGACGTTTCCCAAGGTCCGCTAACATGGAGTCATCCTATAAGAGATTTTGTGCGAGTAGATCTGAGGCAGGAAGACCCCTCTTTCCTTTACGCTAACGGTCTCCCATCGGGAGAGCAACAGGGTCAATGCTTAACGCCGTGGGGAAATAGACTCGGTCACAAAACACTGAAGATTGCACAGCACCAGACCGGCGTTACCCCTACTGGATGTCGGACATTATACAGTTCATGCAAGATGGTTCCTTGGCATATTTCAGCTTTAGTACTAGGACAATTATTAAGAATGAGCTTTCCATCCCGATGGGCGATTATGTGATCATGGCTTTTTCCTGGTGGGGACACACACAATCTCCATTCTTTTTCCTGGCGGGGACATTCTGTAAGATTCCACTTGATGGCATATAAAGTTTTCCCCAATGTGGTGTGAGTAGCTGTGAAACAACCCAACTATTTTCCAAATTGTAAGTTAGTCGATACAAAGATGTGTAGAATATCACAAATAACTTTTCTAAAATATACTATAACTCTTTTTATTTACAGAATTGAAAGTCCTCACAACAGTTAAATGGTTCACAACCTATTTAAATGGGGGGTATATATGCACATCAATTTTCAAATATACACATCTTTTCTAAGGAATCTTTCCTGTTAGATGTTTGTTTTATTAATTTGTTTGAACCTCAAGTCTTTACATATTATGTGTTAGATACACTCTGTGTTTTAGGAAATGGGTAAAAACTGGGTTTGTGTGATATTGTGAAGGTGGGTTGATTTGATGTTAGGGAGTGAGTAGTTATTTAAAAAGTGAAGGCTATCAAAAGTTCTAGTGTTCCTTTGCATTTAATCAAAATTACTAATAGATAATTTTTATAAATGGTATCATCGCTTTTCCACAGAATTTAATGATAGCTAAACTGTTCTTTATTTATTACAATCATGTACCTATATTTATGTTAGATACTCTAAATTGTTCGAATACTTGTTGATGTCCAGTAACGAATAAAAGTTGTTGTTGTCATGTGTCTCAGGGGTGCTACTCCCCAGCTACCAGTCTGCGTGAATCCCTCAGCCGAAACGGGAGCAACCCTAAAGAAAACAAGGACAAGAGGAACTTGGAACGTCTCCTGGCAGGGTCCGAGTTCAGCCTCGCCGGACAAGACACCGACCTTGAACTGGACTACTACGATTACAACGTGTCCAACGCAGGGGCAGTCCCCGGTTCTTATCTCGGCATGGATCCTGCCTACCTGGTGTGGATCCCTCCCTTCGCCCCAGGGTGCTGGGAGGAAGAGGACGATGAGTTGTTACAACCCTCCGACAGAGACCCTTACCTGTCGCAACTTGAGCTGCGAGAGTTGACAGACAGAGAGAACCCTTACAGTCTGAGATTAGTACAAGATTTATCCGATAGAGATCAAAACAATCAGGAGCTAGAAATGGAAGAAGTTACACAGCTCCTCCCTAGAGGGGGGCGTCGTCTAGGGTGTTCCAACAAGACGTTGAGTAACAGTAGGATCAGGATGGATACCAGTGGCAGTACGTCAAGAGATAAATTATACATCTCTGATGAGGGGGGACTGAATGAAAACGACTCCGGTACTCTGAAAAGAAAGCGCCCTCTTGGGAAAGTCGACGGTGTCCGTGAATCCCCTGCTAAAGTGCATTACCAGTATCGGCCAGGTGAGAAAGAGACGCAGGTGGAGAAATCTCCCAGTGGTACGAACGAATATTACGACATCATGGACGCAGACGACGACATCAAGTTCGCTGACGATGAAGACGAAGATACGGATGTAGAGATGATGGACAAGAAAAGCTGTGATGACGTGATTATATCAGAGTTAATCATATCAAAGTGTATGACTGAAACTTTTTTAACACTTTGGTTTTACAAATTATAAGTTTTTGTTTGTTGTGAGCAATTAAATTATGGAAATGTTTATTTATTTATAGTATAACAAGTTTTATTTAAAATATTTAAGAGTTGGTCATGTAATATATATATTTATATATATAAAAACGGTACTATGCACTTATTTCTTTTTGTAAATACTATGGCTGTTGAATATCTTTTAGTACTTAATGTGTAAGCTTAGTCATATTTAACACATGTAGTAAATGCAATATCAATATTATCATCATCATCATCATCATGATGCAAGTTTCCTCGCCACTTTCAGGTCTGTCTCGAACATAACCCTCTCCATTTACTTCTGTCCTTTCGTCCTACCACCACCTTTCTCTCCACACGGGCCCAGTACACTTCTATCCTCTCCACACTGCCTCCACACGGCCATACACTTCTATCCTCTCCACACTCCCTCCATCCACTTGTCCCAGGTCTTCCTTCAGCCTCCTGCCCGCCACCTCCATCTCGAATCCTCCTTCGGAATCCTCCCCTCTTCCATCCTCTCCACTGGCATACCAACTCAATCTCGCCTTCTCTATCCTATCCTGCAGGGGTTCCTTCCTTCTCTCTCTCTCTCTTCCTCTCTCTCACCTGTCCATCCTCGTCCCTCCCAGCCTACTCCTCAGAGTTCTCGCGTCTGTATCCTGCACTTATCATTTCCTTCATCGCCGATTAAAGCCTTCATCAAACATATTGTATCTCAAATAGGCTGCAGGCTGAGTACACATACAAGTGCATCAGTTTTTGAAGGTTCACCTAAAAGAGTTTAAAACACTTGGTGATAATATTTTCTTTTTTTTTTAACTCCCAATAACTGGAAATAAGTATTATAAATGTAAAAATTAATTTCTAGACAAGAGAAATAACCACGTGAAATTACCGTACTACTATAATATCTTAGTTTAAGTGACATATTTTTAATTCTTGCCAATCAAGCTGATAGTTGTCTTAACTGGTTTTTCTCTTGACTTATTTGGTAAAATGTTTATAATAATTTATTATTTCATTTTTTTTATGTCAAAAGAATATTCCAATTTTTTTTCAACATGCTATAAATTAATTGTGCTTAAAAAAATCACTAAGCTATAACCGGCACGGTACTATACAATTTGTGGTATGGTGAAATCCCGTGGAAAGTGTCGAATGAATAACAAACTTACCCTAGTACCATTATAACATGTGATGATAGAAATTAAATATGTATAAAATACATCAAACGTATCTTTATTAAAAAAAACAAATACTCAAGATTTATGGTATCATTAATTAGTCATTTTAAATGAAATTACAATTAAATAAATAAAATTTTGATGGTCTTTAAAAATATGACAAATATACATATATCAAATGTACCTACTCTAAGTTCACGATTTGAAAAACTAAAATTCCTAAAAATAACAATTTGGAAGCTATATATATTATATGGTCACCCTAATGAAATAATATCAGACATTCAAGTTGGCAACCAACCAATCAAAACAAACAAAAATATGTTTTCTATTACTTAAAGGTCATAATGATAATATATTGTTGATAACTCGCGCAATGAAACAATTGCCCATTCGGTGTTCAAACGGTCTAGGTAGTGGCTTCAAACTAAAACTAGTTGAAGGGCCAGATTCTCAAACTCGGAGGAGGGGTGGAGAGGGGGGGCATGGTTCGGGCCACACAATTTAGAAAAAGGTTTGCTTTTTTTTTATTCTAGAATTTTTTTTTTTACGCGTCTCACTATATGTCTGGACTATACATATGTTCAGAGAAATTTAAACTATGCGTTTATTTAAGACCATAGTTTGTAATCAATATGTAATGTATTAATAAATATGTTTTTTATATAAAAATAGAACTTTTTTTTTGTATTGTATGTAATTTTATTTAAGTTATGATTAAAAACTTCAAGGCTGAGTTTCAAAAGGAAAAATGAATCTTAAATGCCGAGATAAAAAATGTAATATTTCAAAGAAACTAAGATTATCTGACAAGGGTAAAATACTCAACTACACCAAAGAAAGACGGTATTATGTCTAAAAATGACAAAAAAAACCTAAATTATAAGCATTGTTTTAGTTAGTAGTGAATAGTATTATAATTTTAGTATAAGTGTATATACCACAACTGTACTTAAATAAATGCAGATAATATATACATGCCATTTTTGTACAACAAAAGGAATGTTATTTATAAACTGAATGCGCAAAAAAAAAAAGCAGATATTTAAAAATTAAACTAAGCCTTAGCTACTTAAAAATGTTGGTTGGTGGAAATTATAAACCAATGTCCCGTAATTAAGCACACTAAACAACAGACATGTTCATATTTTTTTATAAAATGAACCTTATGTTTATAAGTACAGGTTACACCATTATCAATTAATTATTTATTGTTTGACATTTGTGTATAAATCAACATATCTCTTAATGTAATAAGCTCAGTAACTTGTGAATGTGAATAGAATTCAAAAACTAAAGGAAGAAACACAATATTTTCCTATACAAATATGGAGGAAGCTAAAGAAAAGTTGACTTTGAATCTCTCTGGAAGGTTGTTTTCTTAGTGTAATTTCCTCCTTGGAGCAGTGACTCATTCTCAGTGGCGGTACGTGATATTTAATTTTTCTGGAGCCAGGTAAAATCTTACCTGTAATTATTTTTTTCCCGCCACGTGTTAACATATTAAATTAAATTCATTTAAGTTTTCTTATTTTAAAAAAAATCACTAGAATTACAAAATCACCAAACAAATCCAAAAAGAGAGAGAGAATAAAAAAAATATACAGGTTTTGAATTAAACTTACCAAGGGATGACATTACTTGTACAAAACAAATAATAAACTTAATAAAAACAAAATAAGCTCTGTTTTTCTTCACTCACTAAAAGGAACCACTTTTTTTTTTTTTACCAAAACAAGCATTATAAAAATTTATCTTTGGCTTGCCATCCAACTGCATGAATGTAATGCCTCTAGGCTGATTTGCTCCTAAAACGTTTAATTTCAAGTTTTTCTTGCAGTTTTAGTGAAGAATCTACGTTATTCATATTAATTAAGCACTTTCACTCGTCACCTAACTTATTGAGTCTTTTAACAAATATTAAATACACGCTAAAACAAAATAGAAACCATCTTTATCAAATCATGGGCCATATTAATGATATAAAACACAAGAAAGACATTTATATTTTAATACTTCTAACAATAATATATAACATCCGTGGTCAAACTTTATAACAATAGTGAATTTATTAACTTGAATTCTGTCCATAGAATACAACTTATTCGGCTAAACTTGTCCGTAGCATTATGTGAGTGAGCTGATTGTATAAATATGATGTGAAAAACAGGTGGCATAGCACCCTAGACTAAATGACATATTCATACTCTAAAATGTCATACAATGTATATAATGTCACACTATCAACAATGTATGTAATTGTGTTGAGTTGTTAAGAAAAATTATTTATTTTGTGTATTTTCAAAGACAATTTATTATTTTTAATTGCATTTAAAAATTCAAAACTTTTGAAAATAATGGCATAATTTTAATACAATTTGAAATATTAACTAGCTTACAATTGGATATCAAATAAACCCATCAAAATAATATAACAACTCAAAAAATTTTGCTAAAATTATAATATCACATTATTAAATAATCATACTAACTTATTATGAGCTGTTTCTTAAATCTATTTTCAAGATGAAACATTATCAGTAATTTAAATCCTTAATTTTAAATTCGATGCTTGTGCCAATACAATTTTTGAGTAGAAAATATGTTGTCTTTGAAGAAACATTTGAAAAGATGAGTTTATTTTTGTTTTAATACATTCTTATTGAATATATTTATATGGTGTATGATTTGTAGTTTGTTGAAAAAATAAATGACACATTTAAAATGTAGGTATTTTATTTAATATATGCTTGTCCATAATGATAGAATTACATCACCGTTATTTTATTTAGGCATACTTATTAATAAAACTAAAACTAAAATAATCCACAGCACACATTATCTACAAAGCTAATTACTCATCGCTAGATTCTACCTTGCACCGGAAACGCGTATCTTAATCCTCAACAAGTATACAGTAATTTGATAAACTCACCCGGTGATTTTATAAAACTTTGGGCGAGTTAAGTATTTGAAATAGTAAATAAATTTGTTACATTCCCCCCACTGAACCAGTGGCTTTGTAAAATCACCCGCGACTGTACAAACTCATCACATTCAGCACATTCACAGTGGTAAAGAAAATTACTAGACTCAGAAACATTGGGATTAGGTAGGTACCGTAATTAATTTTTGAGTACACGCATACTATATAATTATAGAATGACGTAGAACATCATTAGGTTTGGGGGGTGGGGAGGACAATGAAATAATTTAATGTCATCAAGATGACATAGTCTTTCATATATTTTTAAAACATAAAAAAAAAAAATTTCATTGATACTTATTATAAAAGTTACTTACAAAAAAATCAATGGAACTCTTTAAAGACTTTTAAAATAATGTTTTATGTACAAGGTTGGTTAAAAGTCATAGTAGGATATAAACGAGGCAGCATGAAATAGGTAACGGAAGAATATATTTCAAAATAGTAACAGTATATAGACAAAGATATGCCAGTTCATTTGACATGCTGTATGCGCATGCGTAAGATATGGGGTTTTCTGTGTGCGCATGCGTAAGATACTGACTCTGCCAGGCGTGGGAAGGAGTGCCAAAAGTTTTCACGGATCCATGGTCGATAGAACATCGTGCATTCGCAGTGGAGACTTATTTTAAAAATAATGAGAATCCCATCACTGTGCAAAGAATCTTTAGACACCATTTTGGACTGGGGCGTCGTGACGAAGTCCCTGAGCAACAGGTGATCGTAAGGTGGGTGAAACAGTCTCGCAGCACCGCCTCAAACCATTAACATCGATCGCAACGTCCAGCTTTTGAAAGAGTTCCTCCCTTCCAGAGCCCGAAACCATGCCCGAAACCTGCCACAGGATGGGGCAACAGCCCATATTGCCCGCCAGTCCATGGCCGTATTGCAAGGTGCGTTTCCCGGTTGACTGATTTCCAGATTTGGGAACATTCACTGTCCAGCGTGGTCGCTGGATTTGACCACACCGGATTTCTTTTTGTGGGGGGCGGGGGGGTACCTCAAGAGCTATTTGTTCGACGCACGCCCTCAATAGTTGACTGAGCTGAAGGTTCGCATAAAAAACACAATGCGCAACATTCCCTTATAAATGTTGAATCGTATGATGCGAGGTTTCGTCCGCCGTTTGCAGGAGTGAGATCTGATGTTCGTTAAATGAAAATGGCATATCTTTGTCTATATACTGTTGATATTTTGAAGTATATTCTTCCGTTGCTCACTTCATGCCGCCTCGTTTATATCCTATCATGGCTTTAACCCAACCCTGTATCTTAATGAACATAGAACAATTTTAAAAAATCAACAGGAAATAGAACATTATTTAAGAAAGGCAGGACTCTTGATTCCCAAGAATGAGATGTAAAGTGTAGAGGTGAAACGTGAAAGGTTTAATAAAAGTTTGCTGGAAGATGTAGAGGAAGTATGTGGGAGGAAGTAGAAGGAGACACAATGGTGGAACGACCGAGTGAAGTAAACAGTGAAGGAGAAGAACGAAGAATTCAGAAGAAGCAAAAGATGAGTGAAGCTTGTGGTACAGGGAGCCAGGAAGGATATGATGCAAAAATAGAGACAGATGCTGGAGAATGACGCAGAAGGAAGTTTGAAGGTGTTTTAATAATCAATTTAGAAACAGAAGGGGAGAAAAGAGACAGTAAGTTAGAATGATGGATGAATAAGGAAGAAAGATGAAAGCACCAGAAGTATAAAAGGAGCTATGGAGGGGGTATTTTGATAAAATGCTCAACACGAAAATGTGATACGAAATATCATTAGTTACGCTTGGACTTACTTCAACTGTAAGTATATACCAAAGGAATTAGATTGCAAGATAGGACACAAAGGTTAAATTAAAAAATGTTGAATTGTTAAAAAACTATCCAAACTCGGACCAAAAAGGTTTAAGACCTTAAGATGTCAGTATCCAAAAAAATTTCCTAATTTCTATAGAAATTAAATTTGGTAAAAAAAAAATCGTCAAAATATAATCATATATTACGCCCTACATAATTTTGAATGGATTTAGAGGATGCCTAGTATTCAAATAAAAAAATATATAAAACAAGTCTTCTCCAAAATAACAATCACTTACATGTTGCTAAGTCCATAATTCCTATCAGCATCAAAGACTAAAGTTCCATTATGGATACTAGCTTATATTTGAATTTAATCAGCGTTGAAAACTGGTAGGAAGATATCACATGACCAAAGAAGTCATCAACAACAAGTCAGAAATAGCCATCTCAACGATTCCTGCGCTCAACGTCGTGAGGATGATCATGTGGGGGTAGGGAAACACACGTGATAGGACATCTCGCTCCTTTCTCCAAGTTTTAGCGCCTGCGCAGCGTCTTGAACTCGGGGATAACGTACCAGTAAACAGGGGTCACATGCCACTTCGTGACTTCATTCTTGTTTATTGCCAAACTCGAACGATAAACATGGTTCTGAGTTGACTTGCGTGCGCTAAACTGTCTCAGGTGGTTATAGCCCAAGACACTAATATGTCTCAGGAGGTTATAGCCTAAGACACTAATATGTTTCAGGTGAGTATAGCCTAAGACACTTATCTGTCTCAGGTGGTTATAGCCTAAGACACTTATGTCTCAGGTGGTTATAGCCTAAGACGTTTATCTGTCTCAAGTGGTTATAACCTAAGGCACTTATGTCTCAGGTGGTTATAGCCTAAGACGTTTATCTGTCTCAGGTGGTTATAGCCTAGGACACTTATCTGTCTCAGGTGAATATAGCCTAAAACACTAATATGTCTCAGGTGTAATCGATTCAAAGCCTATGTATCGATCATTCCTGCCTCAATGCAAAATTAACTCAAAACACTCCAAATGGCGGCTACGCGCTAACGACTCATATTAAAGCTTGCTTTGAGTTCAATTGCCAAAAATAAAACGAGCTTTTTTTATCGGTCGAAAGGATAGTGTTTTTAAAACTTCTATTGCCATTGGTCAGTTTTTAAACTACCATGGCAGCAGCCTGTACCCATTTAATATACCTAAATGTAGTGATGGGCACAATCGAGTAATTACTTGATTCTTTTTTAAAAATAATCGAGTAATCAAATAAAATTACTCGAGTAATTTTTAGCGAATCATTTTACTCGAATCGTCCCGTGGCAATTGGTTGGACAACATTACTCGGGACTCGGGAGTCAGGGTTGACGTTACATGTACAGTCAATATGAAAGTATGCGTTTTAAGAAGTGTCTCACAAAAAAAAAAGTTGTGTGCCCTTTTTAATAAAATAAACTTGTATCTATACATTCATGTTAAAGGAATTGATAATAATTGCACCTTTATAAAAGTGAAAACGGTCTTAATTTTTTTGGTTGTAACTTACTCTAATTAGTTTCAATTTATAAACAATCATATTTTTTACTAAGGAGAATAATTAAGAAATATACGATAATTAGTTTCGTCCATGCGATTGTGGAAATAAGACTGCCGAGGTGCCGAGTAAAAGAATCGAGTAACTTTCATCGAGTACTTTTAAAAAGAATCGAAATGTGATACGCTTAATTAGCATGCATCTGCGAGTATATTTGTTATTGAAAACGCATGTGCAACATTTAAACCATAAAGGGTCATTTATTGGTGAAAAATGAGCTCTATGGGAATATGCCTTTTAAATGGAAATAGCATGATATACAATCCAGCCAGTAAGGTCGATTCTCACTTAGCTGGTAAGAAAAGAGTAAATAAAAGAATAACAAGTAAAGTTACTCGAGTAATCCCGGAAGAATCGAGTACTCCCGATTACACAACACAATCGAGCTACTCGATTAATTTTACTCGATTGTGCCCATCACTACCTAAATGGTTGCTGTCACGTCACGTGTCATCAGACACAGCCTTAGAAATTTCAAACCTCAAACATTAATGTAAAATTGAAATAAAAACTAAGCTAAGCTTTTAAAAAATAGATTATAAATTGAATAGAACATGTTACTGATTTAAATAATTTTAATTGAGTCAAGTTCTTCTTAAATAATTGTTTAAACAATAATCTACGGTTATTGTTTTAGCGTTTTTACATTTAGCACTCCCTAGTAGTTGAAATTTTAACTATTAATTGATAGTAATCTCTTAGCCGTTCTGTCACTTTCAAGCGAAGAAATTTATGTTACTTAATCTGTGATTTAAATAACTGCGTTTTGTGTGTAATACTTTGTGATCGTAATAGCTATTTTTAATAAAAAAACTTAAGTCATAGTATTTTACTTTCCTTATTAAGACACGTAAAATATTGTTAGCTATGCAAGTACGTTAAGTAAAAAAAGAACTCGAAACTCTATTTCCCTATCAGTGGTAGCAGAATCTTATGTTGTGCATGGAGGGGCAATTAACAAACACATTTAAAAAAAAATATATATATATATATTTCTCCATCCAGTCTAAGTGGGTGCGCTCATCACATGATCATAACTATCAAAATAACATAGGGCCTATGGTATATAATAACTCCCAACGACATAGGCTACATTTTGGGCCCAGTACACCAAAGAATTTAGTGTCTTAATTCCCAGACATATGGAATTTCAATTAAGGAAATAAAATAAATAATTGTTTGTGTAGCAAATTACTTATTTATTAATATTATAGTGTATGGCCGGGCTTATAAAATGTTTTAACAACAGTAAAATATGAACATGAATTACACACTATTACACATTCACAAATTATTTCTCTTCTCACTTTAATGACAGCAAAGTCTTTTATAACGTTATTGAAGTCAATTTACTCTGATATTTTGTGTTCTATTGGAAGTTAACCCAAACTTTTAAAAACTGTTCAAGGTTGCTCACATGTAGTTTTTTTTTAAATCATGACCAAATTGCCGAATGCTCTCTTACTTTTGTGACTGATTGGATGAGTACAGGAAACGTGCAGTGCAATACACATTTCTCTGAAAATACATTTCAAATCATCATCATCATCATCATCGTCGTTATATCTCAGTCTTGCTTCATCTACTATCTCATGTACTCCCACTATTTCCCAGATAACATCATTCCAATTCACATTCCAAGCACAGTTTGTAGATTGCATACACAATACAAGCTGGCCTGAGATAAGAGTCTGCTTCAAATGTCTCTTTATAGAATGTTTTAAGAGGGATAATTTAATTTTATAAAGCTTTTGAGTAAGATAATAAGCCTATAGTCCTAATCTGGGTAGTTTTCTTTTCTATGTATGTCACTCGTAGCCCAGTAGGACACGTTGCTAAAAAAAATTAACTGTAATGATCTGGTTGTTAAAAAGTAGATCCCTGAAACACATTTATTAACTATGGGATACTATAGACAACACTACATACTCTTTCATTTTCATGTGCGTTAGTACCAATAACAATAATTTTAAAATTCTGGGAAACTCAAAACAAAATAATTGCACACACACACAAACAAACAAAAAGAAAGTTTTTTCATAAGTAAAAAATAAATAAATCATAGAACCCAAGTTAAAAAAAAATTGTGCTCTATAGTAAACACAGATGAAAAAAAAAACAGAACATTTTGTTCAGGCTAAATAAAAATTATAATTTTCATTCCTCATGTATGGCGCATTTTTATAAATTACAATCTAGGTTATTTAGACTATTATTTCAAATTTTATAATATGCAATTTATGACAACAATTTTTCAATAATGAACTATGTATATCAAATAATATAGTAAATAACTATCTGTTTTTTTATTAATCATTTAAAATAACTTATTTGTGTCCTTTATTTGCTAAGGCATAATGGGCGGCTGGAGTGCTAAACCTCCGATTAATATGAGCTCCGAAGCAGAAGTTGGTTATTTTATTAGAGGGATACCCCTTCCTGAAGAAGTGTTAATAATCCTACTGAGTAATGTCGACCACAAGACTCTGTTGAACTGTCGGCAAGTGTGTAAGTTGTGGAGAGAGCTGGTCGACGGAAGTGTGTGGAAGGAAAAGTTCCGAAGGGAAGGACGTTCATACCACAGTTTTCGGGCAGTCGCTTCATCAAGAAAGTTGCCCTGGTATGCGTACTATTGGATCTTCCATAAAGATCCATTTGGAAGAAACTTGATCAAGAATGGATGCGGACAAAGTGAGTAGCCGATGTTCATACCATGGATTTTTTGATAGTGTAGACATAGAGTAGACATTTCAAACTTTCGGCCCACGATCCTTTTGATGTACCAAAATACAATGTGACCCAATTTCTTCTTTTTTTATAAACGTTGTATAGATAAAACATTTGAGATTATGACATTCAGAAATGGGTCATTATTTGGTGAAATCTAGCAATTGAGGTTGGTGAACCAAATTTAACTCACTACTCCCCAAAGATCAATCCCCCCCCCCAAAAAGTTAAATTTGCGCACCAAATATGTGCAATGTTTGTCAGCGCCCAGGTGTTATTTTGCTCATGAAAAGGAACAAACACTTGAGCGATCGCAATTACCGACACTCATTTGTCATTTATTTTGAAAGTGACTTCAACAAGACAAACATATGATACAAATATAAAGTTTCAAATTTTTGGTAAAAAAAAGATAAAAATGATAAGACCTTAAATTTTATGTAGGCCTAATCTTAATTTTATTTTTGCTTCAGTAAAGATTTTAAAATTGAGATTTTTCTATTTGTGATGGTGAAAATATAGCACTTTCTGAAATGCGGCCCCTTCATTATTTTCAATGTTCAATGTGGCGCTTATATTCATCGAGCTTGACTCACCTGGTATAGAGTCATGCTAGTGAAAAAAAGATCAAAGACATATTTTGTAATAAAGCTTAATAAACCCATTAGCCACTTTTAATTACTGCAATGGATATTTTTTTCCCGCCAATTCATAGTATCGGTACAGGCTATTAACTTAAGTACTGACTACACTAAGCTGTTAAGGATGAGGAAGGTTTAATTTAGAGGAAGTGTATTCATATTTGCATGGAGGGAGAGTGTAAAATTATTTAGGGAAACCCACAGTCGGTACACCCGACCAGGACTCGAACCCCATTATTCTCGTCATCGGCAGCCAGTATATTGTGCGAGTAACACCTTAGACCGTTCGACCACTGAAGCAGGTTGACGGAACTATAGAGGTTAGTACTTACATTATTCAGACCTGACATGCTAACACGTCATAACACATCCAAGCGCTCGCATTTTTATGATGTGTTGCCGATTTGTCTCTTCTGAGAAGATAGTTTGAGGTGATAAATGAAAATAGAAGGTTGGTGTGTCCGGTTTCTTGGAAAATGTAAGTTGTGGCATGCTTGTTTGGAGTAGGTTTGAAAATCAACACTAACTTGTTGAATAGCTTGCAATGAGAATAAATTGGTTGTAGGACAAAGGGTGCAAAGGCAGACATCTTGGGAGGAAACTGCATGACACCACAGGGAGAAAAGTTCAACTTCTTTGAAAACGGCAAATTTGAAATTTTATCGTGTGGCGTAGAACTCGGATTTTAAAACTAGAAAAAACCATTTTATTTGAAAATATAACCCATTTCACTAATTAAACTCTATAAAATTATCTAGTGATTAACGGCATGCGACCTTCCATGCTTGAATGGGATAAAACGTCATTCTCGTAGGAGACTGGACTATCGATGAAGGGGAGCTCGAGATTCAAATCTTGGAAAGGTGTACCAGTACTGAGGGTGTTTTCTACCAAATGGTTTTTCATTCTCCCTCAACACAATTGCAGACACACTTCCTCTAAATTCCACCTTTCTAACCCCTAACATATGAGCATAATTAGTACAACATATGCCTATAACCCAAATGAGTAGTTTTTTTAAAAACAAAACTAAAAAAACAACTGAGTCTTCGGCCATGAAGTCCACATTTGTTGTTGCTGATTGTGTGTAAATTAACAAAAATTAGGTTTCATTCCTTAGTTCAATCAATAGCGTGTCTGTCTACTCAGAAAAGGGTCCTAGGTTTGATTCCCAACTTGGCTGACAAATTATCTTAAGGGGAATTGGGGTTTCCCATTTTACAGTTTTGATTTAACGACTGGGTGCTGTTGTATGGTTAAGTTAGTGTATGTTGTATTCTAATATAATCAGTCAGACCAGGACATGTACATAACAACTAAGTATAAAAACAAACTCACATATTGTTGTTTTCTCCCAGATAAGTTGTTGGACTGGACCTTTCGTAGTAATGGTGGCAACAAATGGGATGTGGAGAGCCCTCCACTTGGATGTGAGCCAGTGCCTTCGGAGGTGGGAGCTGATAGTTGCTTTGTCACATCTTATCAGTTGTGTAGCAAGCAACAGTTGGTAGACTTGACAGTTGAAGGTGTGCCACCACAAATCATGGATGAATTGAAGCCATGCATTACTGTTAGCGAATGGTGAGACTCGTTATTTCAACTCTCGGGATTCTGTAGTTGAAAAATTAGAGGATATTTAATAATCTATTAAATATTATTTTAATTCTCTAGGTAAATAGCTATTCACAATATAAAATGTCAATTTCATACAAAGTATTTGTTTGTATATTTTTGAGACTTGGTTTTTTCCCTGAAAAAAAAAATGACACTTTTAATATTTAAAAATACAAATAAGCTTATCTTTAACTTAAAAGTGTTCAAATGCGTCAGGTGACCATTGTATTATGTTGTAGCTACAATTTCAACAAATCTAGTTTAACATAGTTTTCAACTAATTCAACCCTAATTTTAAACCGTCCTCATCTTTATAATCAGTTACTGTTCGAGCGTAGCGAGATTCTGTTTTAACTTGACCGTTTGGCATTTCGTCTCTCTCCAAATGATTTGATTTTTGCAACGCAAGAACTGTGTTGACCAGTTTTATCAAAATAGGTAAATTATTTGCACCTATCTGAACGATGTATGTGCATAGTCTTACAATATATTTGTTTCAATATAGCAGACGCTCACAATGTAATAGCTGACCTCGAGTGAGTTGAATATATCATTTCTAAGCAATTGGTCTTATATCTAAGGTGTTTTTTTTTTTTCTTTTTTGACATTAACAGTGGCTATTCTACATGAATGTATCATGCTATTGAATATAATATTAATTTGTTTTCTGTAAACCTTTATCATGAAAGGAAAAATATCAATTTATAACCAATAATTTTTTTTCTTATATATATTTCAACTGGAAATCTAAAGATACATCTTCAGACTGTAGTAACAATAAGAAACCCGCCTCGGTGGCGTAGTTGGCTAACGCGCTTGTCGTGTTGAGCTCGACCGCCGAGGACGGGGAGATCGAGGTTCGAATCTCGGTCGGGTGAACTGGGGGTGGTTTTTCCTAAATGGTTTTCCACTCTCCCTCCACGCAAATGCGGGTTCACTTCCTCTAAATTCAACCCTACCAATTCCTAATCCATTAGAGTAATTAGTACTTAAGCGTATAACCCGAACGGGTAGTAAGACGCGGTGCAAAAAAAAAAAAAAAAAAAAAAAACAATAAGAACACACAGTAGCGCAGTGCAAAAAAAAATTAATGTATACACTTTTCTTGAGTTCATGAAGTAAGTTTGAATAAAATTTATAACATATTTAAATACAGTTTTATTTACTTTCATTTAATTTTATTTCAAAATATTGTGATAACACTATATTTATTTATTTATTATAAAAAAATAGTTTCCAAATTTTTATAGTATTTGATAAATTTTGTAGAAATTACATTTTGTACTGAGAGCCTTAAAAACAATAATGTATGGGAATAGTGGTTACTGGTAATTTTTTTTAATCACACACTTTTATTTATTGTTTAGACCAAGGATGTGTAAACTTAATTACAGGAGGGCCAAATAAAAACATTAACAGAATTTGGTGGGCCAAAGACTTTCATTCATTAATTTTTCTTCAAAATTCATTTAAAAAAAAATTGATAACCCCACATAATTAACTGACAAAAATGAACGTCGAAGCTTGGGGAATGAACGATTATAAATACGAAGATCAGCCGTAACTGAGTTATATTTTAACAGATTGAAAAATTACATCTGGACTTGAGAATTTAACCAGGAAGCTTTGGCTTAGTGCACCAATGAGCTATCCAGGATTCTTCCCTTACTTAGGGTAATTCTTCACTCATATTTTAAGACAGAGTCTGTGATGAAGATGTAGATATCATCGACTACTATTTGCTATCTTTGATATCACAGCCATCGCCTACTAAATTAGAATGGCTAAACATAAGCGTTTGTGTAATTTTACTATTGGCAGCTTAAAGCCCTCTCGAGTCAAAGATGGTTTTGTTATCCGATAGCTAGTGATCTTAATTGATTACTCATTTGTAGCTGGTGACTCTGCCTTAAAATATGAATTAATGACCATTGGCACAGCACAATTCCTGGATTACTGAGTGGTGTTCTTAGTCATAATTCCTGAGTTTGATTCTTATGTCCAGGTGTAATTTTTCAATACAAAGAGTATGATATTTAGATGCAGCTACAACTGTAACTAACAAATATAATAGCTTGGCTATTTAATCCACTATAAGCACTTTTTGTTTAAAATCTCCCGGGTTTTTTAATTAATTTACCTAATGTTAAATCACTTACCTTAGTCAGCGCAATGTTACGTTGCAGGTATGCTGGTCGATTTGATTGTTCGTGTGTTTATGAGATGCAAATTAAGTTGCTCAACACACACAGGAGTCCATTGGAAGAATTTCAACAGCAAGAGAGTATGCACGCTGGAGAGAACACTGAATGGCGCAAGGTGAACGTTATTACAACTACAGTCGCTCACCTTAGATAATACTATAACCAAAATGTTGAACCTTTTCCTGTACTTCTTGGCAAGTGATACCACTTGAATCAGTATATCGAACTGATAATTATCAGGTTTGTTGCCAAGCTTGTCCTAAATTAAAACCTATCAAAATTTCAGTTACCATATGCTCCTAATTTAGACACAGCTAGAGATGAAAATGTACTCTCATGAAAAATGTAGAATGGATAGAGTTTTTTTATTCTTCAAAGACTAAACATTTTATAATAGGTTCCTCGGTCCCGGCACAGGCTTATCTGATTCCAAACCCTTCTTCACCTCTGACAAGACGTGTATTAATCACAACTTGTGAATGTGTGGAATGCCAGGCCTCCACCGTGGTTCGGATCCCACGTTAAACTGTAGGTCCTCCATTTCATCTCACAATCACACTACCATTACACATTAGCGTAAGTGCGTACAACCTGAACAGGTAGTAAGACGCGGTGATAATAATAACAATATAATAGACTTATTTCATTTGATATATGTACAGAACACTCGTGTAGACTGTCAAAACTACACAAACATCAAAACCATCCTTGACATAATCATCTGTTTCCAGACTGAATTGGTCACTTTAGTAAAATGCCGTCATATTCCTCTTTCCTTCCTCCAATCCTCCTCATTTAATTATTCCCATTATCCTCTTCTCAGTCTTGCTTCCTCTACTATCTCATGTACTCCCTGTAACCCTACTCTTTCCCGGATAACTTCATTCCTAATCCTCTTTCTTCCCATGACACCTAACATGTTCATCGCAAACTATGGCCTCCACTTTCCCATCTCTCTCTTACTTTAAATATCCACATTTCTGCTGTATATGTGACAACGGATACAAAGTGTGTCCTTTACAACACTTTCTTACACTTCAAGGTTACTTCTCTTATCCATATAAATCCATTCACAATATATACAGAAGCCTATATGGGAAAACAAGAAAAATTTAAACACAAATTATACTAATTTGGAAAAACTAACATGAAAAATTTACAGACTTAAAATCAATTTTTGCACTTAAATGACATACATTGGAAAAAATTTGTAATCTTGTTTTTTTTTTAACGCAATAAATAAAATCTTGAAGTTCATTGATTGCATTAAACATATTTTACTTTACTTCTGTTTGGGATTTAGTGAATCTTCTCGGGTACATGATGTGCGTCATGGGATTACACAGACGCATCGAAATCCGAGCCAACAAATCCTCTATTTTAATAAACCCGCCTACCTCCAATGCAGAATTCCCCACTTTATCTTTCACTATGTGTCAATAACTAACTTTATATGACATTCTTGGCATATGGCCTGATTTATTAAATATCATTTAGTTAGGTTTAAAATAAGAAAAATGTGACATTAACAATGTATAGGCTTCGAATTATCCAAATATTTCCATCTAAAATTCGAATTAAATCTTATATCTTACCATTGATTTGATTAGTAATTTTCATTTGGAATCTTTGTATGTTTGAATTATCCAATTTCTCAAATGAACCCATGTTGAATTAACCAAATCATACTCTATTTTAATGGTATTAAAAATAGTAAATATAAATTTATAGAACCAAAACCTAATTAAGAGCCAAAAAGAACAGTTAGGTATTACGGTTTGACTACCTGGTTTTAAATATAGTCTCAGAAAAATGTGCTGACACACTGATTTTTTTTTTATTAAATTCTGTGAAATAATTAAAATTGAAAATAAGAATAGATTTTCACAGTATACAATTTACATTTATACAACTATACAAGTTATATATTTGTTTTGATATTTTCAGATAAGTAATACTTTCAAGAACTATAAGAATGGTGTGCGGTATTTGTTGTTCTGTCATGGAGGTGTGGATTCTCAGTTCTGGGCAGGACATTATGGCAGTAAAATGACCGGAGCCAGGGTTGAACTATCACTACCACCTCACTCTTAAAAGGTACACATGTTGCTTATTGTGATTAATTAGTTTTGTATTAAAATAATTTACACTAGTACTTACCACAAACAATCTCCTTGCTTGTAATCTACACTAGTACTTACCACAAACAATCTCCTTGCTTGTGATCTACACTAGTACTTACCACAAACAATTTCCTTGCTAGTAATCTACACTAGTACTTACCACAAACAATCTCCTTGCTTGTGATCTACACTCGAACTTACCACAAACAATCTCCATGCTAGTAATCTACACTAGTATTTACCACAAACAATTTCCTTGCTAGTAATCTACACTAGTACTTACCACAGACAATCTCCTTGCTTGTAATCTACACTAGTACTTACCACAGACAATCTCCTTGCTTGTAATCTACACTAGTACTTACCACAGACAATCTCCTTGCTTGTAATCTACACTAGTACTTACCACAAACAATCTCCTTGCTTGTAATTTACACTAGTACTTACCACAGACAATCTCCTTGCTAGTAATCTACACTAGTACTTACCACAAACAATCTCCTTGCTTGTAATCTACACTAGTACTTACCACAAACAATTTCCTTGCTAGTAATCTACACTAGTACTTACCACAGACAATCTCCTTGCTTGTAATCTACACTAGTACTTACCACAGACAATCTCCTTGCTTGTAATCTACACTAGTACTTACCACAGACAATCTCCTTGCTTGTAATCTACACTAGTACTTACCACAGACAATCTCCTTGCTTGTAATCTACACTAGTACTTACCACAGACAATCTCCTTGCTTGTAATCTACACTAGTACTTACCACAAACAATCTCCTTGCTTGTAATTTACACTCGAACTTACCACAAACAATCTCCTTGCTTGTAATCTACACTAGTACTTACCACAAACAATCTCCTTGCTTGTAATCTACACTAGTACTTACCACAAACAATCTCCTTGCTAGTAATCTACACTAGTACTTACCACAAACAATCTCCTTGCTAGTAATCTACACTAGTACTTACCACAAACAATCTCCTTGCTAGTAATCTACACTAGTACTTACCACAGACAATCTCCTTGCTTGTAATCTACACTAGTACTTACCACAGACAATCTCCTTGCTTGTAATCTACACTAGTACTTACCACAAACAATCTCCTTGCTTGTAATCTACACTCGAACTTACCACAAACAATCTCCATGCTAGTAATCTACACTAGTATTTACCACAGACAATCTCCTTGCTTGTAATCTACACTAGTACTTACCACAAACAATCTCCTTGCTTGTGATCTACACTAGTACTTACCACAGACAATCTCCTTGCTTGTAATCTACACTAGTACTTACCACAGACAATCTCCTTGCTTGTAATCTACACTAGTACTTACCACAAACAATCTCCTTGCTTGTAATCTACACTAGTACTTACCACAAACAATCTCCTTGCTTGTAATCTACACTAGTACTTACCACAAACAATCTCCTTGCTTGTAATCTACACTAGTACTTACCACAAACAATCTCCTTGCTTGTGATCTACACTAGTACTTACCAGAGACAATCTCCTTGCTTGTAATCTACACTAGTACTTACCACAGACAATCTCCTTGATTGTAATCTACACTAGTACTTACCACAGACAATCTCCTTGCTTGTAATCTACACTAGTACTTACCACAGACAATCTCCTTGCTTGTAATCTACACTAGTACTTACCACAGACAATCTCCTTGCTTGTAATCTACACTAGTACTTACCACAAACAATCTCCTTGCTTGTGATCTACACTAGTACTTACCACAGACAATCTCCTTGCTTGTAATCTACACTAGTACTTACCACAGACAATCTCCTTGCTTGTAATCTACACTAGTAGGTACCTAATATTTTAATGAGGAATGATTTTCTCCAACATTCCCACATACTTTGTTTTAAAATGCTGAACTTCATATCTACACACTATTTGTTGAATATCTATTGAAAAATAGTAAGACTAGAATGCTAAATTTCTCTTGTTTATAATTCTTAAAATTTTAAAGTTGCAAAAAATTACAAAATCATATTTTAAAAGCTCATTTGGTAACCTGTCTTGTTTTTAATATTGCACACGTTTTTAAGTTAAATATTGATAATTATATATACTTGAAAAAAAGTGTTTTACTTTTATTTAACCTTTTGTAAATTCATGCATCAATGTAGTTATTTAATTGTTTTTTTTTTACTTTCTCACGATCTTAGAGATAGATAACGTATTGTGATCGTCAAATAAAATCAAACTCGAGATTTTGATGAATATTGACTTTTCATGACCCCCTGAATCTAAAAAAGTTGTTTTTGAATTTCCGTCTGTCTGTCTGTACCTCGGACTAGATCCTAAACTATTTTACCGATCGGGCTAAAACTTGCTATCTAGGGTTTTCATAGGGTTACCCCGAGGGATTTTTGGAATTGGATATCCAACCCTAAAATTAAGGGTAGTTTACTAAAGAGAAAAATTCTATTTTCTCAAAATCAGCTCTAATGATTTTGATTACATTTAGTTGCTCAACATTTCTAAATATTCCAAACAAATTGGCATGCATCTTACTACTTTTCAGGTTATACACTTATGTACTGATTAATCTAATGGTTTTAGGGATTAGGAAGGTTATATTTAGAGAAAGTGTATCCACATTTGCATGGAAGTAGAGTGTAAAACCATTTTCTAAAAAAAAACTCAATACACCCATTGGAAATTAAAACCTCGATCTTCCCGTCATCAATAGTCTAATCTACTGTGAGAGTAGCGCCTTAGACCATGTGGCCACTGAAGCAGGTATCCATACTGTTGTGGTTTATGACACTATTTTCAAGAAAACATATTAAACTTGGTTGAAGTGCTCTGGTCTACTGGATTATTGGTCTATTAATATTGTTAGTAAATGCTTTGGGATTCAAAACTAAATCGAATCAAATAATTGAAAATATTCCTAAAACCAATTAGCAATTAAAATTAAGAGTTGGATCGAATCAACTATTTTACTAATCTGGATACCCAATTTACCTTCACATCTTGAATCCGAATCTTGTTAAAAATTATGAACCTAAAACGAAAATATAAATCTAATAAAAAATACAAATCGTAACTAAATGTTAACATTATTTTCTATGATCCTTTCATTATAAAATTCATACATTGAGTTAAGTGTTAAATTACTTGTCTGGGGCCTGGTTGTTGAGCTCATCCTATTTAACATAATTGGTTCTGAATGCTTTAAAACAAATTTCATGTGAAAAATTGAAAAAAAAAGCACACAATTATTTAAGGATTTGAGTCTTAAAGCTGAAATTTTCTCGTTTCTTCTAATATTGAATATCCTCAAAGATTTGAGGGATTTGAGAGCCCATCTCTAATTAAAATATTGTTTTGAGTAATACAAAAATACTATATTGTGCATATTTAAATAACTTTAGACACTAAATATCATTTACAGAATGATTTATTGTAGAAATGTTCATAACAAAATGACAAACACTAAGCATAAATGTTTATACAGGGTTGATATTTGATGCTTCATATTTTTACATGTAGGAATTTAAAACAATCAAAGTTGAAGTCGGTGGATATTAAAATGAATTTAAAAATAAATGTTATGTAAAAATATATGCCTAATCCAAAGTAAGCCAAACAACACTAACCTTATATGTGCCTGTCGATACAAAATTTGCTTTTTTGTTGTAACATACATACATTCTTGGAGACACTAGCGCACTAAAGAAAACTTTGAATTTTTGGGTTTCAGCATTTCACACATACACTTTCCTGGGATGAAGGTCTTGCAACTGATTTAAAAAGAAAGTTTGTATTAGGAAACCAGCTCCTGAGGTTGACACTGAAATCATTTACTGTGCGTCGAAATAAAACAAACACATGGAATTAAATCGTGCTAATGAAAACCTAGTTGTATACAAACTTTTGTTTCATGTTTGTTCCTGACCAAGTGAAAAATAATATTATCTGATAGCTGCTACCTGATCAGGTTATTATTATGAAGGTATCTTATAGAAAAACTGTGCATCCCACACCACCTAATTCGATTCAGTACAGTCAATATAAAATATAAGGTGAAGCGAAAGTTTTTGTTTGACTTGCCATTATTTTTTTTAACAGGCACTAACTGTGAACAGATTCTTAGGCACAGTAAAATGCACATTTTTGGGAATATATATATATATTTCATTATACATACACTTTCTTTTTTAAATATCTAATCAGGTTAAAAATAAACGTTTATTAAGGCTCAGCAGTCTAGTAAACCCGACAAAAGAAGGCGGTGAATACACTTAGCACACCATTGATGCCAAACAGAAAAATAATTTTAAGAGTGTATTGAATGGCTTAATAATTTATTACTTATTTATCTTTATGTAATATTTTTAAATAAGTTTTAATACATTTCCCAGACAATCGGTAATAATGAACTTAAACTTGCATATTGCCCTACAATGTTTGCAATCTCTTACCATCATAGTTAATTAAAAGACTTTCCTAATGTAGAGAATGCTTTTAGCAACTAGATCTTCTAACATATTTCAGAGTTATTCAACAAATGCTTCTATCTAAATTAATCCAGTTATTTAATATTTACAATTTTTATAGTGAAATCCACATTATATTTGTTGCTCTTGTTTCTTATAATCTTCTTTCAAGCATAAATTTATGTATCTATAAATTGTTATAAATATATGGAAAGTATATTTTAGTATACTTTTTTGTAATATATTATGTTGTTAACATCAATGATTCAAGAATATTGAACTGTGTTTGTTCCTTCAAGAAAGTGATTATGTTTGAGCTGTGACAAAATCTATACTGTATTTTAAAAAAAACTACATAAGAATACATTTCTTAAGCATTAATTTTGTTTATCTTTGGAAACAAAGGAAAAATGGCGCCTAATGAATAAATTAAACAAATACAGACCTACCAGAAAACTGTAGGCCTCAAAGTTTACAACTAAAACACATGTGTTTTTTATTCTCTTTTGTTGTAAAAGGAACTGATGTACTCCAAAAGTTACATAATTATGTGTTTTAATTGTGAACTTTTGACCCGTACAATTTTCTGGTAAGTCTGTAATTCTTGCACTTCTATCCTCCTTTCAATGTTTAGTTTTATTCTTTATTATTGAAATTTTTTCAAAACATATGAATACTAAAAAATTATATATAGCTATATCTAAAAGATATCATTCTGAAATTGAAAAATGACACCTGGACACGGGAATCGAACCCGTGTCCAGGTGTCATTTTTCAATTTTCAGAATGATATCTAACTGAACCAACTAACATTAATATAGCTTCAGCTATTTACACTTAATATATATCTAAAAGAGTTAAAAAGAGTTTTTTTTTAGAGAGATTGCCTGGCTGTTTGTACGACAGTAATTTGTTTTAATCTCTTATCACCTCAAAGTATTCCAAGACCTTTTCCTGAACTGTCTCAAATTCTTTGCCGAGTTACCAACAAGATTGAAGGAATCTGGTTTATTAAACTCCAATTTAATTTCTGCTAATCAGCTGGACATAATAGAAGATTGAACTCAAGAACTTTGACCCACAATATGTGTTTTAAACCACTGAAAGTGTTTTTAGTTGCAACTGAATGGGCCATGTTTCATAATATATAAAATATGTAATTTGTATGACCTGTTTTTTTAACAAACAATAGTTACAATAATGATCGAGCACTCCTGAAGTACAATATGAAAGGTTCAGACAGTTAACGACCAAAATTGCCTTCTAAAACACAAACGTTAAGTCTCTCACAATTTGGCCAACTGACCCACCAATAATATCCTTTAGTTAGTATGGCGCTATCGTACAATTATTAAACATTGTGTTCACTAAATGAGATAGCGATAGTGTTAAAAGTCGATTACAATCGTAAAAGTTGGGCAAGTTCTTCTCTTTCTTGAAGATGCAAGTAACCTCTAAAACTACTAATCATTTCCCTCTCATTGAAATCAAAACTTGTAGACAACTTCTATATCTATTCTTCTTTTAGATTTTCTTATGAACTATTCAAATCTATCACCCGCCTCGGTGGCGTAGTTGGCTAACGCGCTAGTCGTGTTGAGCCCGACTGCCGAGGACGGGGAGATCGAGGTTCGAATCTCGGTCGAGTGAACTGGGGGTGGTTTTTCCTAAATGGTTTTCCACTCTCCCTCCACGCAAATGCGGGTTCACTTCCTCTATTCAACCTTCCCAATTCCTAATCCATTAGTGTAATTAGTACTTAAGCGTATAACCCGAACGGGTAGTAAGACGCGGTGCTAAATAATAATAAATAATAAATATTCAAATCTATCATTTTGTCACAGTTCGGTAATACAATGTACCTTATACCTTCAAATATAAGTGTGCCAGCTGCTTCAAGTGATTTTCTATGGAACTAAGATGTAGTTTTTCGATGTGACTCAAAAACATTGACTAGACATACAATTTTATTGTAAGCTGTGTTAAAAACCAATGTTCCTTTCTTTGTAGAGCTAAGCTTGGATCAGATAGTTATTGAAGGGTATCACACATTATTTCTAAATCTAAATAATTCCACTGAAGTTATTTTTCCATACAAACCTTCCAGTAGTCTCTCTTTTTACTTTCTCTCCACCCCCCGGAGAGAGTATTGTGATCATTAAAACCATTTTGAGATTTTGATAAACATCTACATTTCATGGCCCACTGAGACTGAAGAAGTAGTATTTCGCGATGGCATCTATATCTCGGTCTAGAGCCGAAACCATTTTACCAATTGGATTAAAACTTTGTATCTGTAGTTTACATAAAGTTTCCCCAACGGGTTTTTGGAACTGGTTACCTAACCCTAAAATTAAGGGTAGTTTACTGAAGGGTAAAAAAAAGAGAATTTTTTTTTCTCAAAATGCACTCTTAATGATTTTGATTAAACTTTGAATATAGACATTATTCAACATTACATAAACCCGCCTCGGTGGCGTAGTTAGCTAACGCGCTAGTCGTGTTGAGCTCGACCTCCGAGGACGGGGAGATCGAGGTTCGAATCTTGGTCGGGTGAACTGGGGGGTGGGGTCCTAAATGATTTTCCACTCTCCCTCCACGCAAATGCGGGTTCACTTCCTCTAAATTCAGCCCTCCCAATTCCTAATCCATTAGCGTAATTAGTACTTAAGCGTATAACCCGAACGGGTAGTAAGACGCGGTGCTAAATATTATATTATTATTATTATTATTATTATTTACTTTGAGTAGCTGTAAAAAGCTAAAGTCATATATATAATATATTTTATATACACAAAGGGTCAAAATACACTGTTGTAAAAGCATTACCCTAATGCTTTGCTAGGTAGTTAATAAATACAGAAAGAAGTAAAGTCAGTATTGTAAATTCTGTACACTTTATTGCTAGGTCTATACAATCTGTACACATGCACACTAGTTCACAATGGCTATCATACAGGTTGAAAGATTGGGCAGATCATAAAATGGTGGTTTAATGGAATGCTACAGTTAAGTTAATTTCTCTAAAACTATACCATTCATTCAAAACGACTGGCCAGATAACTTTATACACATAACACAATCATGATCTGGTCAAAAAATAAATAAGGGAATAAAATTTATGATCTCAATAAAAATAATATATATTAAAAATGTACATCCACAAGTTAAACCAAGTCAGTTGTGTTAAATTTAACACATTAACTTATTTGAAAAATAAAAGGAAAAATCAAAATGAATGTACTTGATATTACCCAATGGTTTTACAAATATAATTAAGACTAGTTTCACTTACTTTCATATGACATGTGATGTAGATTTCCTTTTTATTTTGTTTCACACATATAATCCAAAAAGAAGTATCATGTAATATAAAATATCATACATAAATTAATTTAATGTTTCAGGCAAGTTAACACCAGTTATTACTGTAGTAAAGTTATACATTAGTAATTGAGATTAACAGGCAAATCTTAACTCGGATAACTGCACAACTACATAGTTAGTTAAATGACGGTGGCAAGCTGAACTAACTTTATCATCCAATGGTCAATATTTGGAGATTTAAAAGGCAGTTTGATTTCAAATTTCACTCTATTTTACTACATTGGTATGAAACACAACAGGGTTGCCACTCTTTGTAGATTAAGACAACATAAATAAAAATACATTATTATAATCGCCATGGCATAAATCGAGGTGTTTGTTTATTTTAATATTGTAACGGTGTGAATTAGTGTGGCAGAACTGGTATAGCAACGTGTTTTGATGAGTGAATAAACAATAAGCCGCAAGCGCTGACAACTCAAAACAGTGTGTCAGCATTACTCTTAGCAATCAGGTCAATTCGTGGTATATATGGTGCTATTTTCGATCTAACAGAGCTGACAATTTAATGATTCTAAGGGGTCACTCTGTGTGGATTTGGACGCTGGATTATTGAGTATGTGTGCTGGGGGGCTACCGTCGTGCCTGGGGTACCAGGGGTCTTATACGTGTAGGACCGCCTAGAGTGTCAGTCAGGACATCGGTTAAGCATTATTTACTATACTTTGTTCTGTCATGAGATCATAAGTAAAGTCTTTTATATCTTTTATCAACTTCTTAATAACATCATATTTTGTAGTTGTGCAAGGAACCCTAAAAACCAAAGCCGTCTATAACTTACAAACCTATATATATCGTCGCCATCCCCATCCTGACAGTTTAGGGCCCACAAGGGGACAGGTGATACTATGCTTATTGTTTAAAATTAAAAGTACTATTTTCCATTATAAATGTAGGCAAGTGTTGGAAAAGAAATCATTCTTTACATCCCCTGATTTCTAATTAAATCAACCTTTCACATAGTGTACACTTCTGGATATGCACCTAATTTGCGGAGGGATGTGGGTCTTTAACCAGGGTGTCTACCATCCGGGAAAATAGGGAAAACGGGAATTAGCCGGGAATTTGAAGTGATTGGGAAAAAACGGGAATAAGTCGGGAATATGGTAATTTACAATAAAAATCTGGGAAAATGTGGTTTTGCTCAAAATATGAAATATAATTTTCATTAAAACAGTAAATAATAATGTTATTCAAACTTTAGTTTTTTTTGTAGCTGTGTAATTTATTTTATAATTCCTAATAAACAATGTTAATACAAATTTAAAAAAAATTGTTTATTTAAATTTTAAAACTTATTATTATATTCATAAAAAAAGATTAATAGAAAAATTAGGAGGTAGGGGGGGGAATTAGAAGGATGTGACATACTTTTTAGTTGGGAAATTTAGGAAAATCAGGAATCAGGGAAAAAGTCGGGAATTTCATTGGTCAAGTTGAGTAGACACCATGTTAACCCTTCCCCCTCCCGAGTCAACTGGATATGCACCTAGTTTGCGTAGGGATGCGGGTCTTTAACACCCCCCCCTCCCCCCGAGTCAACTGGATATATACCTAGTTTGCGGAGGGATGCGGGTCTTGGCCAAATGATGACCGAGATAACCCCCCCCCCCCCCCCCTCCTCTGAGTCAAAACTTTAGTATTGGTTTTCATATCTAAAGGAACTTGGAACCATGCATGGTTTCGAGGGGAGCAGGGAGTAGTGTTATTTCCTAACTAGGAATTTTTTTTATCTTAAGCCACACACTACCCTAAAATAGTATAAGAAGAAAATTAGTCCAGTTGTGTGAAGGAATTAAGGGACCAGTTTTAAATTGTATCAAAGATGTATTAACGAAATTGTGTGGTAAATGAAATAGATTTGGAGAAAATTAAATGGTTACCGAGTTTAAATTTTCGAATTTTCAATTTTGGGCATCTTGCAGTTTTACCAAGTTGTTCAGACAAACTTATATAGCATACTAATGTGGCCATATTATCTAGTGTACTAACAGGTAACCCTTCTATAAACTACCTTTACTGAGAATATTTATCCAGTTGCCGGACATTTTAATTCTTGTTTACAAGAGTATAAAGGTACGGCCTTTATTCATTCAACATAATTAACTAGGCTACTAAACGATTCGATGGGTACATGGTCTAACGCGCTACTATTGTAGTAGGCCAGGCTGCTGACGACGAGCTCAAGGTTCGAATCTTGGTCGAGTGTGCTGAGGGTGGTTTTTCAAAAATGGTTTTCCACTCTTCCTCTATAACCTCCCTAATACCTATATATATATTTATATATACTACAACTTTATAAAAAAAACAATCCTTTATAATTTAAATATTCATTGACCTTAAGCTCAATTTGACTCTATACTTGTAAAACTTTGGAGGAGCTTGAATAAAATTCTATTCAAATGAAAAAAACCTTTGGCTCACATAACCCTATTATTAACTAGTTTTTGCAAGATAAAATTAAATATTAGAATGTTTGTAAGTTTGGTATATAAACTGCAAGCTTTAAATTGTAAGCTTTTGGAAAAAAAAAGATGCAAATTGATGAAATAAGCAGCATTCTGATTCATATACATTTCTCATCTTATCTCCTCTTTTCTTTCTCTTTGAAACATTTGGTTGTGTAACAACTATATAATTATTGTGCTATAAGGACTAACGCTACGATTTCATATTTATAAGACCTGCCTCGGTGGCGTAGTTAGCTAACGCGCTAGTCGTGTTGAGCTCAACTGCCGAGGACGGGGAGATCGAGGTTCGAATCTCGGTCGGATGAACTGGGGGTGGTTTTTCCTAAATGGTTTTCCACTCTCCCTCCACGCAAATGTGGGTTAACTTTTTCTATATTTAACCTTCCCAATTCATAACCCATTAGCATAAATAGTACTTAAAAGTACAACTCGAACGAGTAGTAATACGCGGTGCTAAATAAATAAAAAATAAAACATTTATCAATTTTATGAAAAACAAAATCTCACTCCATATTCTATTCTATAAAGTGTGTGAAAAATTGAAATTCCTTCTGGGAAAACTTGGCAATCACAGTAAGTTTTTTAGTAAGAAAATGGCAAATTACATTGTAATATATAAAAATACTAATTTCTTTGAAAAATGAGCTAACGAAGTAGTTTCTATAAAGTGAGTTAAACGGTTAATTTACTAAACCCTCGACGCATTGTTAACAAGGGTGAATTTGTGACTCCAGACATATAATTTAACATTGTGTCTTTCTAAACAACCAACACCAATGTAGGGAAAGTAAAACCAGGTAGGTTGCACATTTGTTAAGGCGCAAAAATAGTGTTGCAGCCCACTTCGGTGGCCACATGGTCTAAGGTGCTACTTTCTCAGTAGACTAGACTGCCGATGATGGGGAGATAGAGGTGAATGTCTGTCGAGTGTACTGAGGGTGGTTTTTTCAAAATGGTTTTCCACTCTCCCTCCATGAAAATATGGGTACACTTCTTCTAAGTAAGACGCAGCGTTAAAAAAAAAGTGGAGCAGAAATTCATAAATGCCAGAAACTAAGTGGGTTTTTATGAATACTGGTTGGAGCTGTCTGGCAGTAGGAGAACAAACAGGGGACGAATAAAATAAGAATGCCAATATGTGTTGTGAACCCCTATTAAATTACCTGTGGCATCCAACTTCGCTGAGGCACTTGAGCCCATTTTCACCAAAAAAAAACATCTGTTATGGAGCCGACATCACACAATACAAGTTATAAAGACGACGACAACAACCTTGCATTCGATGTGAAGGATTAGACAAACTGAAACCGGAAACTGTAGCACTTGTGTGTGGAGTTGAGATATGTGTGGAAGCACGGTATAGCCGTGTTCGAATTGACCTATTTAGATCGTGATCTTTGTGATTTTGTTTTAAATAATAAGTGATTTTTTTGTTCCTAGATGTGTCTAGCATTGCATTACCAACATATATTGAGTAATGTTAATACTAATTACTAAGTTAGAATATGTTTGAAATAATATATTATTTTCATAGATATGCCTTTTGGAACAGGCATCTAGAATAATATTGTTAAATTCTTTAATAGGATTTTAATAAACAATATTAAAATATTTTCTTTTATCATTTTATTAATATTTCCTTATATTAAAAATAAATTAAAAATCGAAAAAAAACTGTGAGCCCATTGTTAAAATTTTCACAACTAACTTAGGTTAGAATAAAATATCTAATCGTTACAAATTATCTTAAAATTGGATCATATGGAATGTGCAGAGCTGCAGCATAGAAAATGTATGATACTCCATTAAAATACTGATCCAAATATAATTTACAAAGTATAAATAATATATATATAAATGTATAAATGAAGGAAAAGATTGTGAATGAAATTGTTTGAAAATGTGACTTGGCAATATTTTATAATCTCATTTTTACAGACACAAACGGTGACCTGGTGCTCTAGGGGTAAGGTGTCAGACTTCTGTGCTGGAGGTCCAGGGTTCAATCCTCGGTCCGTCACAGATCTATCTGATTGCCAAACCCTTCCTTCACCTCTGACAAGACGTGT
The DNA here is from genome assembly GCA_033556935.1 of Timema podura. Taxonomy (NCBI): domain Eukaryota; kingdom Metazoa; phylum Arthropoda; class Insecta; order Phasmatodea; family Timematidae; genus Timema; species Timema podura. The sequence continues at coordinate 1,629,898 of JAVRXN010000004.1, read as the reverse complement.
ATTAATCACAACTTGTGAATGTGTGGAATGCCAGGCCTCCACCGTGGTTCGGATCCCACGTTAAACTGTAGGTCCTCCATTTCACCTCACAATCACCTTACCATTACACATTAGCATAGGTGGGTATAACCCGAACGGGTAGTAAGACGCGGTTCTAATAATAATACAGACACAAACTAAGCCCTGCTCTACTCAACACCTGTACACACATCTTATTTAATGCACCTGGGATTAAGGCTGAATTCGAGGGGGGAGGGGGTCAACCCCCCTTCCTCCTCACTCTCAAAATTAACAGCAAAAAAACAAACAAAAAAAGGCCTTATTTCCAATTTAAATATGACAATAAAATACGACTATGTAGGTATATAGGTAGTCTAATGTTTAAGTACATTTTTAAAACTAGTTTATGATTGATTGTGTTCATTATTCAGGCAACAAAGCTGGGTAATCTTAAGACAAAAAATATTAACAAAAATGAAATAGGAAACCGATTTTGAAAGAGGGGAAATCTTTTTTGAGATTAGTAAATAAAACCTTTCAACTATAAATTGTTCACGAATGGTTAGTTCCGGGAACATGTCGCAAAATGAGTTGGGGCAAAGAAATAAGAATGAAAGGGTGTGACGAAAAGGGGTCCAGCTATCAACCCCAAACCCCCCCTGAAAAGTTGACCTGGATACGTACGGCCTTGCTTGGTTAGCTCGATAAATCCATGTGTTCGGACAGGAGCACAAGGTAGCTGTAATAGTTCTGACAGCCATCTCTTAAGAGTGACATAACAATGGTTATGAGTTATGAGCTTGGTTGTTAAGAGATCAGTTCCTAACACTAATGGTCGTAAGAACAATTCCTAACACTAACGGTCGTAAGATCAGTTCCTAACACTAACGGTCGTGTCTAGTAAACACTACATTGGAAATAATCGAGTGGCAGCCATGATGTGTGAATAGTTTGTCCCGGACATAGTTGATGCTCTCAAATAAATGTTAAAACCATTTTGGGATAATAAAACTAGATTTAACTTAAGTTATCAATTACAGTCTTCGATAAGATTATGATACAAATAAGAAATGTTAAACTACTTTTTAAAATTATTAATGAGATACAGGTTAAGAAGCTTTATTTATTTAGTTTGAATTACTTTAAGAATAGTAAAGTTTCTCTGGAAAAATTTAATACTCATTAATGCACAAGAAAATTATTTATTAATTGATTGTTTTCTAGTACAATACTTGAACAATATCAATAGATTCATGGTGTGTTTGTTTAAATCCATCAATCAATTTTCTTGTACCTCGTTAACTCGACATTATTTGTGTCTTATCCCAATTAGAAGTTAGTTTTCCATCAAAACATTAACAATAATGATAAAATGAAGCAGATACTGTTCCAATAAAAAAAAACATACACATAAAAATTAATATCTGTATTTTACTTGAACAGATACTTAATAAATGAAAACATATTTATATATTATATTTTTAAGGTAAATAAAAGTGATTTCATTATATTTGATAAAGTTCTTAAATCTTTTTTTTTTATAAGCAAGAGCATTTTCAATGTATTTAAAAGAAACGTCTAGTTCAATATATACAGTCCAATTTTTATTCAAAGAACCTTATCTGGCATATCCTTAAACAGCAAGGGATATGGGTATGCAGATGTTATGTTTGTATCTTCTAAAAAGTCCCTTCTTATGAAAATTGGACCATACACAGTTGTATCAGGCTCACAGTAGGCCTAACTGCACTTTAATTTAATCAGATGAATAGGTTTTTTTTATTTATCCTCAAAATAAATCATTGTAATTTGAAACTTTTTTTTTTCAAAATCTAAATAATAAACTCTTTTTTTTTTTCTGTTTGTCAACCCCAATGAATTATAAAAAACCATGAGTCGAACATCAATGTATCACAATTTTATATTGACTTTTTTTTAAAAAAAAAACAACAGTTGGAGATTAAATACGATGATTTGATTAGAGTTTGAATTGATTTTTGTTTAAAAGTATATTAGTTTTTATCTTATACAAGAATACAAGGTGTGCCCTAGTATCTGATAAAAAAAACTGCCATTATGTTCTGTTGGTAGTAAAATATATCAAGAGTGCAACAATGTTGTTAAATCAATGCCAACTTAACAATAGGAATAATTCATACATAGATGTGTGAAAAATTAATAATATTATAAACTGTGTAAATTAAAATAATACGATCATAACCATTAGGTACTAGCATTTACTAAAGTGAATTTGCTCAGCACAAGTTTATTTTAAACAATATAAGGAAAATATGTATCAGTGTTATAATAGTACTACATATTTTCTGCAGATTTTTATTCTATTTTTCAACAATAAAACACAATAATGATCATGAATGAGTCATTGCATATTCCATCAAAACATAAAATGAGAACTAAATGCTTACCATAAATCGGTAATAATTATATTATAATGTAACCAATGATTTATTTTAATTTTGTTTGCTCAGAAAAAACAAAAAAAGTAGAATAAAAGTGTTGCTAGCTAAGTGTTGTTTTCCCCGAGACTGTACCAGCCAGTTTCTCTACTAACAACGATTTAGAACATTGCAGTATGCATAAAACGCATAGTTTTTAGTTAAGAGAACACAACGTGCCTACTTTAATATTATAACTATGGCATTCGTTATTATATTATAACAAACGTTATTGTTGCTGCATACAAATACTGAACTATTGAATAAACTTCTTATAAACATGTCAAACTCATTTTATTCACACTTTCTTTGCAAATAATTTCAATACGCCAGGTCTCAAGTAGAAAGGAGGCCAACTTTATGATATAAGTAGCAATGTGAACTTTTTCCCACTTATCATAACTGGGGAACTCTTAATTTGATTCCTTCTTAGAAAATGTTATAGAAGTATTGTAAAACTAAATGTCTTCCTAAGGTAGAAAGAATATCCTATAGTTATAGTCAGACCCAAAGACAAGCTCTTTCTGTAATGAGAACCCAATCACTTCAAAAGAAGGCACGATAAAACTAAGTACATTTAACACACAAACTTTTCTTTATTATATATATTATTCGTCGTTACATTTAACCCTTTATATGCACACAAGCAGACCAATCACACATACTTATTTAGTTAGTACACTTTTAAAAAAATGTCAAAACGGTGACCATTATATTGTTTAATAAATTGGAATGAAGAACTTTAGTTAAATATTTGGAAATACTTTCAATAGGTCAAAGACGTACACCACATACATATTAGTGCGATTGGAACCATAAAGGCTCCTCAAGATAATGTTGTTGCTGTCGCTAGTGAAATTTAGTTACAGTTTTTACTCTACTTAAATTGTGTCCTTTCTACTTTCGACTCCTGATATGTATTCTCTAATCATACATTCTTCCACTATAGATAATAAATATTACCAGTTATAGGTGTTTGTGCAAGACTTGAAATAACTAATTAGATAATGGTCAGACATTCACTCTGAGATGATTAATGAATAAAGCTTGCCTTAACTTTATCAATAAGTTTGGAACAACATTCTTATGAATGTCTATGCCTTTTTTTTTTTGTGAGGATACAAAAAAGTAAAATAATTAATTTGTTTTCACAGACATACTATATTCTCACCGATTCCTGTATAGAAAAAAAACACATATATTTTCTAAGTGAGAAAATAATTCAACAAAAACTCGTTCAGTTTTGAACAGCAATCAAAACATTTAAGAATTAATGTTGTAATTTTTTCAAAGTTTTTTTTTGATGAGTTTTATTATCAATTACAGTCTGAATAACAAAATTCAGTCTCACACAGCCCTAAACAATGAGCCACATAAGGCTGTTATTAATTAAACAACAACTTACAAATTTAAACTGGTTATAGGGCAGGGGGGAGGGGGGTATCATACATTTAACATACAATGTGGCATACAGGGATTTATTTACTTCTCAACAACAACAAAACTGTCATTATCATTTTCTTGGATATGACACAATATTTATAAATTGTATATATATATATATATGTCTATATAGCATTTTATCCATGTAATAACAACAAACATGATGGTACACAACTTACAGACTTTCAACAAGAAAAGTGACTAAACATTGTCAATCAATACAAAAACAACAACGAATAAAAGTATATTTTAAAGATTCGTCTAGTTGGATAAGAAAACTGTGTGTCAGATCAATATAAAAATAAAATAAATCTAGCAAAAAAAAAATCCTTATATTCAGTCATTAAAAAAAACTGCAGGTAAATATTAATATATAAGAAATAAGAATGTTGATGGCCCTGTTTGGAAATCAAACTTGGACCTCCTGAGTCAATGTTAGCTATCATTGGGATCGTCTTTGTAAGATACTGACTATACTGATAGCACAAAGAGAGACAAGCTCCCTGGAATAACATGGAACAATCTTAATGATTGAAACCTCATCAGACAAAACTAATTCTGCTAGTGTGTAGTGATGGTTCTGACTGTGAGGTACAAACCTCTCTGTTCTTTAGGTTTTACATCATTACTGTTTCCAGCCTGGGTCACTTTTTTTTTTATTAAAGACATAATTTTCCACTACCGGCTTGTCTAGGCCTGTCGTAGAATCATATGCCTATATAATATAACTTAAGACTAGGCCAGACACAACATTCAGTCCACGACCGTTAATTTATTAATGTGAAAAGGTTAACCCAAATCTCACAAATTATATATTTTTCAGCCATTCTGAGAATCGAACCCGGGACCCGTAGCTCAGTAGACAGACGCGCTACCGACCGAGATAAGGTGCCGGACTTTTCTATACTTGGCGTAGCAGTTTTAAAACTTTCAACTTTATGTAATCTATATTAATAAAATAAATAGTTTGTCTATCATGAGCATTGCGTGATACTACCCCACGCAGGGGGTTGAAATTTTAAACATTAGTAACCTCTGTAAACAAATATGTGTACCGCAAAGCTGAAATTTAAATTTTTTATTAGATTTTAAAAATTTATTTAAAAGTGGGTCGGAAGAACTAAAATCATGGTGGCTACAGCGGGCAGGGAAAACCTGGAAAAGTCAGGGAATTTTTTGATGACAGGGAAAACAGGGAAATGTCAGGGAATTTAACTAAAAATAAGGAAAAGTCAGGGAATTAAAAAATATATCTAAAATATACCATTAATTTAGCAACCAAACACTAAAACAAAAGTTAATAATACATAGATAAAATAACATTTTAATTTCTTAAATAACTGATAAAACCGTTTATGTTTAGTAGGTACAAACTTTTTTTAATATGTGATCAATAATAAATAAAACAAAAGTCATCCACCATTAAAACTGGAAAAGTCAGGGAATTTTGTAAAATGTGTTTTGTAGCCACCCTGTAAAATGCTTTTTTTTTTCTGTGTGTTTGAAATGAAGAAAACCATTGCCCAGGGTAACCACACAATTAATTACATGTTTACCCCAGACAACACCAGATACTTCTGCTAGTATTTAATGTTTTAAAGTTTATTTAATTTCAGAATATCATAATGTCAATGAAAAACAAATATATTAAAAAAAGAGTTTTGTTGGAAACATAAGGTACTTAAATAAAAAATTAATTTTGATGTTACATTTGTTATTCTAGAGAGCAGTTTGATCACATCCTCGGCGCTATCAGCTAGTTCACTGAAACACCTATAAAAACTCATTTAAAGTAAGAGATGGGAGGCAATATTAACTTATGTCACATTCCTACATACAATAAGTCATTAAAAAACATCTTTCAAGTATCTCATGTATTTATTAATTTTATTTACAAAACGTTTTCATAATTTTGATCAGTGTTCTTTTTTTTTTTAAACACACTATACATAATTTAATCAGTGTAAACTATGTATGTACATACATACATGTGTATATATATATGACTACTATTGTAAATCTCCAAGTAGTTCATCCACTCAGCTAGTTTGAAATCTGTTATGTATATGTGTATATTTATTAAGCATGTGTAAGTATGAAAGATTCAGGTTTCCAAAAAAAGATACTTTTTCTCTTTTTCTCAATACAGCAATGAATTGTAGACATTTTGGAATTATTTGATTGCATCTCAATTCGCAAAGGCTGACGTCGATCAATCTGCAGTTGAACTTTAATAAAGAGTTCCTAATTTCTATGTTTTAGCACACACAAATAAATTCACGAGTTGTAAAAACTAAGGTAACTCATTAGAGGGGTTCATTGATATATTTTAAATTAGGAACAAACAGAATATGCTTTACATAAAATGTGAAGTAGGCCCCACAAGTTGAATAACCTTTTTTAACTTTTTTTTAACAAAAGTTACTTGGCTTCTCCAATCTTTTTTATATCCACTAAAAGGTTCTTAAAAGTGCTAAGTAGGGTACAATATTTGTTAAATGCATAATTTAGATGTTTTAATGATGTAATAATTTAGGTTTGTTTGTTTATAATAAAACATTAACACACTAATCAAAGGAAGGGGAAAAAAACTATGCTATTTTAACATAGCCTTCTTTAAATCTATAGTGTGATTGCTATACTAAGGTAGGTAATATAATCATGTCTAATCAAATGTTCTACAGCTGTCACTTTTGACTGATGACAATGCTGATAAATAATATTAATAAAAGTGATATCACCTACCACCGTACCACGATTACACTATACTATTATTAGAATGGGTATATTTGTTTTTTGATCAATTATAAACCATACTTACAAATAAAGCTTTTAAAATTGTTTATACAAACATTCAGTGTGTAAAGAAAGTATCTTAAAGGATTAATTTCCATAAAAAATTTAATAGAAAGCTGGAAGATTATTATACAAATACAATGGTTTTAGTATAAATTATAATGATTAAAAGTGGGGAATGATATGAAACTTTTTTTTTAAACTAAACAAATTATGTAATAATTATAAAACGTAGTTTATTACCAACGGCAGTGATATAGTTATGGACGTATCAAGTTTGGTGATATTATTCGAATATCGGCCATCTCTTACAATTTTCTCCAAATTATATGCCTTGAATAAACTCTCTTCCTAAATAACAATCATCAAATACAAGTTTTCCTTCATTGTAAACTAGGGTATTAATATCCATTACAATATTTACAGTTGCTGGGTCATGTCGCTAAGCAACCAAAAAAACAAGAGAACTCAAATGTATAACGGTTTTAGAAGGTATTAAGCACTAAAACAGAAATGTTGAAATAATTTTCCCCAGGCCATATAATCTTGTTTAATTTAGTTTGGAATTATTCTTAGCTCAGTGTTCTTGTGACTTAAAAACACTTGATATTTAATTATATGTCTCTAGCCTATGCCTTTCTCACAAAGTTTAAATGAAACAATTAACTGCTAAGTACTTAAAAATGTTTTAGAAAACAGAACACCAGTGAAATGTAGAGAGTACCTTTTGGTTCTTATACATAAACATTTATTAAAATTAAAATACATATTTTATAGTGGGAAAAAAAATAAATCATTTTTAAAGCATGACCTAGTCAGAACTGTAAGTTGTAAAATATTTCCTATTTTCTATCAATTTTTAACATGAATGATTGTATATTGCCAAAATTTTGGATGTAATTCTTCAGTACAGAGCAAACTGGATTGGACACATCCTTAGGAGGAACTGTCTTCTGCACGGCATCATAGAAGGAAAAGTTGAGGGAAAGAGGAGCTTAGGAAGGAGGCAGAGGACAGGGTGCATTGGCGGTCTTAAGTTCATTGACAAAAGGAATGGACCTGTCGTAAGACAGAACACATATATATAATAATAATAATAAATAATAATAATAATATTGACAAACTCCCTATGAGGTTAAGTTCCAGTGTGGATTACAATTAAATTAATACTAAATGGTATCCACTGATGGTTGTGAAAACCTGTTAAAAATAAATGGTATAACATAATAGTTCACACTTTGTCACAGTTGGCCTATATTATAGTTTGTGACACAATTTAACAAAATTGGTTATCAGTAACTGCCTCTTGATAACATTTCCTCAGAAAAACAGACATTATTTTGATAATCATATTAAACTGTTTTTTGATATAGATTTTGAAACCAATCGATTAAGCCATTTTCAAAATAATTTCGAATTTTCAAAACTCACCAAACTACCCTTAATTTGAGGTATAGAACCAAAACTAAAAAATAAAAACCACCTTTATAATATCTCAAAATTAAGTTTGAATGAAATCTATCAAAAGAGTTAAGCTCTAGACCCTGGGTCAGACAAAATTGTAAAACCCACATTTTGGGTTCAAGGGCAAATAAAATGTTGAGAGAAAGCATTTTCACCATCATAATACTTTTTCTATATGATAAAGTAAAAAATTCATTGCTCTTAACCTTATATGACTGTTTTTATATTTAAAAAAAACTGGATTTACAAATACTTATTTTAAAGATTGTATATATTACTGGACCCTTTAGAATGCAACAGTTCTCAACTAGACAGTGGGAACTGGCTCATTATTGCTACATTTCTCAATTAGACAGTGGGAACTAGCACACGAATGCAACAGCAATTTTTACTTAAAACAAATATTTGTGTCTGGATTAAGATATTAGAAGCACTTTTTAGTCTATTAAAATTTGATGTTTATCTCCAGTACCTTCATATGTATTTAAACTTTGCGGAGCTATCTTCAACTACACCATTGTTTAGTCAATAGTCTGCCATCTATACGGCGATAGTCAACTTTTATTCAACTTAGTATTACATTAAAAACTAAAAAGTCTTGTATGCTCGTGCAATTAGAAAGTTGTCTTGATTATTTCACACACACACACACACACCCCTGAATATTTGTGCTAAAACTAAACTTAGTTTCAGGGACAACCTATATGCTCTCTGTCCAGTGGCAGCAGTGTAAAGTGTGTGAACTGTCTCCTCTTTTCATTGTGTAGTCAAATTGTGTTTCCTTCATGAATTGTTCAAACCATTCTTTTGTTTATATGTTGTACCGGTGGTTTAACTTGTGACTGTGAGGTGTTTACCTTGACTGACCACACCACGGCCCCAAATGATAATCTGTTTCGTAGTGAAATGAGGAGAAGAAAGGTTGCTACAGCAGTCCCATGGCTTCTTTGGTGCTGACTGACAGTTCACAGCTGACTTCTGACAGTCAACAGTTAGGTATATACCTAAATTTTGACTGTCAGAAGTGACAGTTGCTAAACACATGTTTTTGCAGATCATATGGTTCGGCGTAGGGATACATAATTTGGTCTGGTAACTTTTCAAACCCGTCAGCTGTCAGCTATGAGCTGTCACTCAGCACCAAAGAAGCCACAGGGATACTGTAGCTTCCAGGGATAATGGAGAGTACAATAATATATTAATAATATTTAGCACCGCGTCTTCAATAATATATTAAAGTTGGAAATGTTTTCTTCCGCGAGTTACATTACGAGCTACACAGAAGCAATGTCCACAATGAGATAAAATTAGCGAATCCTCACAAATGTAAATTGGGCTCACATATATTACATCCAAACAATTTACAATAATTACACTAACACAAAGAATGCAGTGTCATAAAAATTACTTTATTTCATCAAAATACTTCAAAGATACAATTTAAATTATTTTATTTTTTTTAATTATGAACTTAAGAGGAAATAGGAATATAACAGAATAGTATAAAATATAAATAGAAACTAAATGTTAACATTCATACGTTAAGTTGGATGTTAAAACTGAAATTAATGGTCTAGGAACGGGTTGTTAAATGTTAGTGTTGGGCCACCAATATCGGAGCTATAGCACAAATTTCAATTCCGAAATTTAAAATAAAACTAACTAGAAATGAGCCCTCAAATTCTTAGTGAAAGATATTTTCAATTTTTCAAGTACAATTTGTTTATAACACAAGTACTGCTTATAGGTGGCTCAGAACTAATATAATTATGGGATTAACCTAACAACCAGGCCCCATACCGGTAATTTAACATTCAACTGAATGTATGAATGTTATGATGATTGGATTATAAGAACAATTGTTAACATTTAATCACTATTTACATTTTTATTACTCTTTTTTATTTGTATTTCCTCTTATGTTTGTCATTTTTTCCACGATTCAGATTTGAATTTGAGATTAAAAGGTAAAATGGAGATTAGGATTCGTAGAAAAGTGGATTCGACCCGACACTATAAAAAAAACTATTTTATTTTATTTTATTTCAAATCCGATATTTTCTTGAATCCTCAAATATCCTCAAGGATTTAAAGATTCTACCCCTAAAAATAAAGCTAATGGACAGAAGTGCACCCTTAAAAAAGATAGCTAAGCTTTTAATTATGCACCCATTAGTTGCAAAAATACACATATCCATTGTTTTAGAAGTTTATTGTTAAAATTTACAACAAATGATTTTAAAAACATTCAAAAAAGAGGAAATAAAAAAAAAAAAATTTTCTTCTTCTGTTTAGTCAGAATAGCATCCTTTTGGTTTGAATTTAATGCCAAGTTAAAATATATATACAAAGATTTAAATGTGTTAAACCTTCACAAGAAACAAAAGTATCAAAAATTTATTTTTTAAGAAGAGGTGTTTAGAAAGTCAAGAGGAAATACAGGGGAGAATAAGCCGCCGGCAGAGCACAAAGTGGAATGGTACCTTTTTTTATGTAACAAAATCTTCTAGAGGAAGAACACAAAACAAAATGGGATAAAAAAAATAGATTGATAAAACACACAAGATTAAAAGCTTGTTCTCATCAATCTTTCATTTACGTTCATACTTTTAAGTATAATTGTATTTCTTTATAAAGATTTATAATATAAATATAATAAATAATCTTCCAGCTTCTAAAAAGTAGATAAATTAATTGTATCTTATTGTAAATAATTATGTTAGTACATACATTATTTTTTTTGGTAATACTCTTTTGATAAACAAATACTAAGACTTCATAAATCATATTATAGAACATTATTATGTAACAAAAAAGTGAAAAGATAAATATACAATTCGCCAGGGGCATGTATAGGATTGTGTTTGGGGGATGAAACTAAGGCACCCTTAGAAAAGTGTCAAGACGGGGGACTTAAGGAGCAAAGCCCCCTAAATGCAATTGGCAAGAGGGCTTCAAGGCAATCCCCCAGAAAAAAGAAAGTGGCCTCCTTTAGAAGCAGCATGGGGCTATTTGGTAGAAGCTCATTTCATGGCAGATGGTATTAATGCACTTTTTACAATTATAGTTCATTCCTATAAAGAAGAAACATTTATAAAATCAAGTTTTGGGGAGGAGTTGATCTCCCAAATCCTCAATCATTTCTATATATGCCCCGTTATTTTGATAAATATATTTATCTTTAATATGAACACACTAAGATGTGAAAACAGTCAAAGCCTCAAAACTAGCTATTAATAGTTCATTTAGAGACAGTTCAGCAAATAAATATAGTTCTGATTTTGAAAATATTTGTCTAAAAATTCATGTGGCATGCTCAATGCATCACAACACTAAAATATCTGTTAACTTTTGAATACAATGGAGAAGAGAGACATAAGATTATTATTTGAGGGAATGTTCTAAGATTTGTTTGAATCCTGGGAGACTCTCTGCACCTCGTGAGTGTCTGTATACGTTTCCAAAAAGTCCTCCTCGCATTTGCAATCCGTCAGATAAGTTTGAAAAATCCACAACAACAAAAAAACGACTACTTAAAAATGACCTTCTAAAACACAAGTTAAAAAGAAAAATTTGAAAAACGACTTTTGGCACAATTACTTTAGAGAAATAATTTTTGGGGTAGTATAATTGAAGTATAAAATACAATTATACCCAATTTAAAAAAAAATACATTCATGATCCAAGTGTTTATTAAAGTTAATTGTATCAAGGTCAGTGTGATAATATCTTGTTAACTATATCTTTAAGGAAGCCATCTTTTCAATTTGGAGGTAAACAACTTAAAATGTGGAGTCATCATATATATATATATATATATAGTTTTCTGCTAGAGGTACCAAAACTATGTTGTACATTCTTAGGTCAGCTATTATTAATCAGACAATTTTAATAAGTTTATTTCAATATGGACTGTTATCTGGAAACACCAGGCGAGGTTTCACCAATGACTTGGTTACGTCTTGATACCAAGCGTTATCAACCAAGTGGTTCTGACCAAGGTGGAACATGAAAAAACAAGAGTTGGTTTTCATAAACAAAAAATGGCAGTTGGAGTAGAGTAAATATAAAAGCTGGTGGGTTAATTTATGTAAACCTACGGTATATGTACTGTGGGAATTATTACTAGCCCTACTTTATACACCCCTGTTGCTCTTGTGCCAGTATATGTACTGTGGGAATTGTTACTAGCCCTACTTTATACACCCCTGTTGCTTTGTGCCGGTATATGTATCGTGGGAATTGTTACTAGCCCTACTTTATACACCCCTGTTGCTTTGTGCCGGTATATGTACCATGGGAATTGTCACTAGCCCTACTTTATACACCCCTGTTGCTCCTCTTGTAAGTAACGTATCACTGCTAGTACATAGACAGGGCTATATCAAGTAGGGCTATTAACAATACAGCATAAACTTAGAAGGTCTTATCTCTGGAACCAACTGGACTTTGTGTTATTGTTTTGAGGTCTACTATCCACACACCAGCTACTTTCCAAATAGATCAGAACACCTTTTATATTTTTAAGCCACTAGGCGACTAAAAATTTTATTATCGTTTTCCCTAATTGGAATACTCGCTGTAAATTATTTTGTGTGACAATTTAAAATGGTTAAATCAGTAAAAAAAAAAAGTTATATCATACAAATTTAATAATTAAGTTTGTAGTTTGTTTTTAGACTGAATCTACAGTAACAAACAACTCCATTTCGGAACAGTATTATAAACTGTGAAGTCGGTTAGGTTGTACCTTGGATGGATTTATATTTAAGATTTACACTATCTACACATTATTGTAATTTGTAAAATGTGTTTAATTTATTTAATAGCAGTTTCAAATGTTTAATAATGGCTAATGCTAACCTTACAACTATAAAAGTGTTTTTAAAGAATATAAGACAGCAAAATAATAAAACTAACATCTATGACTTAAGTTCAAGCAGCCCAACCTAAATGCAACGTTGATAGAAAAATGTGAATATAGTTTGTGAAGGTTGTTAGAGTTATGTGCAAGAAATAAAATGAAAATGGCAAACAGCTGTTATAAGAAGGAAAGAGAAAGTGATAAGATCACTAGTTAGAGTTGGGATGGGAGCAAAAGTCGGTGATAGACCACTTTATCATGGATGAAGAAATGGAAACATCAAGGTAATACCAAGTGTGTCCTTAGAGAGTGACCACAGGTTGTTGGTGGCAGACAGAGAGAGGAGAATGTAGGGAGAAAGGTAGTAAGACAAGAAAGAAGGGTGTGGAGGATAAACAATGACTCGGGGAGGAAAGAATGAAAGCCATGATGTTCACTGATGACTTGATGGTATGGAGGAAGAAGGAAGAGGAAGTACAGGAACAACTACAAGAGTGGAATTTAGCACAGCAAAGTGTGAAGTGAAGGTAATGACAAGGACGAGGGTTGGATGGAGTAGAGCTGAGAAAAGTACAGAACTTAAAATATCTTGGAAAAGTGAAGGTGGAAGTAGAGAGGATTTAATGAAAAGAGGAGAGCAAGGAGAGTTGTTATATAAGTGTGTAAGAGACCTGCTATGGAGAGTTGTTCTATAGGAGTGTAAGAGACCTGCTATGGAGAGTTGTTCTATAGTTGTGTAAGAGACCTGCTATGGAGAGTTGTTCTATAGGTGTGTAAGAGACCTGCTATGGAGAGTTGTTCTATAGGAGTGTAAGAGACCTGCTATGGAGAGTTGTTCTATAGGTGTGTAAGAGACTTGCTATGGAGAGTTGTTCTAAAGGTGTGTAAGGGACCTGCTATGGAGAGTTGTTCTATAGGTGTGTAAGAGACCTGCTATGGAGAGTTGTTCTATAGGTGTGTAAGAGACCTGCTATGGAGAGTTGTTCTATAGGAGTGTAAGAGACCTGCTATGGAGAGTTGTTCTATAGGTGTGTAAGAGACTTGCTATGGAGAAGAGAAGTGTCCTGGAAGTGTAAGGAAGTGTTGTACATGACATACTTTGTACCTAATGCCACATATGCAGCAGAAACATGGACAATGAATGTAAGAGGGACCAGGAAAGGGGAGGCCATGGGAGTGAAGTTTGTGAGGAGCATGTTAGCTGTCACGAGGAGAAAAACGATTAGGAAAGAAGTTATCTGGGAAAGAGTACAAGAGATAGTAGAGGAAGCAAGACTGAGATGGTATGGGCATGTAATGAGGATGTTGGAGTACATGAGATAGTAGAGGAAGCAAGGCTGAGATGGTATGGGCATGTAATGAGGATGTTGGAGTACATGAGATAGTAGAGGAAGCAAGACTGAGATGGTATGGGCATGTAATGAGGATGTTGGAGTACATGAGATAGTAGAGGAAGCAAGACTGAGATGGTATGGTCATGTAATGAGGATGTTGGAGTACATGAGATAGTAGAGGAAGCAAGACTGAGATGGTATGGGCATGTAATGAGGATGTTGGAGTACATGAGATAGTAGAGGAAGCAAGACTGAGATGGTATGGGCATGTAATGAGGATGTTGGAGTACATGAGATAGTAGAGGAAGCAAGACTGAGATGGTATGGGCATGTAATGAGGATGTTGGAGTACATGAGATAGTAGAGGAAGCAAGACTGAGATGGTATGGACATGTAATGAGGATGTTGGAGTACAAGAGATAGTAGAGGAAGCAAGACTGAGATGGTATGGGCATGTAATGAGGATGTTGGAGTACATGAAATAGTAGAGGAAGCTAGACTGAGATGGTATGGGCATGTAATGAGGATGTTGGAGTACATGAGATAGTAGAGGAAGCAAGACCGAGATGGTATGGTCATGTAATGAGGATGTTGGAGTACAAGAGATAGTAGAGGAAGCAAGACTGAGATGGTATGGGCATGTAATGAGGATGTTGGAGTACATGAGATAGTAGAGGAAGCAAGACTGAGATAGTATGGGCATGTGATGAGGATGGAAAAAGAGAGGATGTCGAAGAAACTGTAGGAAATGAAGGATGTAGGAAAAAGACCGCAAGGGAGGCCAATAAAGAAATGGGAGAAGCAGATAACAGAAAGTGTTCAAGTGAGAAGAGAAGAGTGATGAAAGGATAGAGGAAGATGTAAGCATTTTATTAAATTGACCTAGCTGGAAACAGTTGATGATATTTAAATTTTTGAAATTTGAAAAAATGCTTACAACAATATGTTAAAAGAAAATTTACATTATAATTTAACACATTGTTTAAATAAGTCCTTAGATAGTAAAGTGCAATACAACTAAAAGTTTAAAAATATGCTTTTCTTAGTTGGATTGTTATCAATTTATGACTAGCTCGATAAAAAAAAACTGCAGTTTGGTACGAGTTTTATTAACATACTTAAAACATGGTTTCAACGTGAGACCACAAGATGTGTACACAAATTTCAACTGTTGGGACATTGTTCACTCCATGAAAACATATTTACAATAGTAAACAATCTTTGTAAATAAGTAGCTTTTAATATCTGATCAAATTAGAAAACTTGACAACATTATAAGTCATTTTACTAATGTAAACGTTTTTTGTTAAAAGAGTGTCCACTATTACGTATTATTTTAGTTAATATATAAAATTATGATTTGGCTATGATTATCACCTGAGCAATTTACTAAAGAAATTTAAAGTATGAAGATGTCGAATAAAATCTCTTTACTATGCCATTAGCATGCAAAATACTCCTAAATAGCAAACAAACGTTGTCTTTATGGTTAAATTGCAAACAATTTATCTAAATAAAGCAGAGCAGTATTGTACGGACCTAGTTTGAATTAATTTCATAGTTCAGTTCTTTTTCCTAATAAAAGAGTTCTACAAACTTACATAATACTAGAGCCAACATAATACCGAGTGAACCGATTTTTGGGGAAACCCACCAGTAGTTATTAAAATATGCTCCACATATTTCGACTCAAAAACTGTTTTTATGGTAATTAAGAAGAGAATAGTGCAACATAGTTTTGAGTTTATCCCCTAATTATTAATTAAAAAGATGATTTGATCTCAAGAATATATAACTGACCCTGTATATGTTTCCCCCCGCCCCTTGCCGCAAATCAATAATTTTGTTGAAATAAATTTAATCATGTTGTCTTTAACAAATTCTGTTTACTAATATTGTTTACATACATAATTATTGGTAAAAGGTTATGTAATGTTATGTAACAAATAATAATTCAAATGTATTCATTTCATTTTTCATTATCAATTAAACTATTTAGAGCTAGTCGAACACATGCTATTGTTCAACATGACAATCCACGTTAGATGCACCAAGATATATCGGCCGAAGATACTCACTACTGGAACATATCTGCTACTTAGATACAATAACTAGGCATTTGGTCCATTTGTTATAAATAACTTTAGAAAGTCAACTATTGATTAGTTAGCACAAAACACATCTGAGTAATTATTTTTAGAAAAAGAAGGGCTTA
This sequence comes from Timema podura, assembly GCA_033556935.1. Classification (NCBI taxonomy): domain Eukaryota; kingdom Metazoa; phylum Arthropoda; class Insecta; order Phasmatodea; family Timematidae; genus Timema; species Timema podura. The sequence goes on along the minus strand of JAVRXN010000004.1, from coordinate 1,613,326 downwards.
AGTTCCATCATCATTTAACAGTATGATTAGTAAAGTTGCAAGTAGAGAGAAAGTTTTCCAGGAGGTATAGTAGGAGTGACATGAAATTGGAGTATAAAATAATACTGAAAACATTGAAGTAATAGTTTTTACTAGAAATAGAGAAATTGGTTCAAGTTTTTTTTTCCTTCTATATTTTGATTCCTTTCACCACACTTTTGTTACAATTCTATTTTATCATTATAAATTGGCAAAAATAAAATAAAATAAATAAATTGCCAACTAACTTTGGTAACCATTTATTTAACTAGAATCAATTGCAAAGCAATACTTAGTTTTTTAGTCTCACTTCATAGAGCAATGGATGTTTTTTTTTTCTCTTCTTCTTCAAAGTACAGTAGGCCAGTTGAACATAATCTGTTATCGATTGTTATCCTTTCAACGACCTCCAAAGCTCATTTGACGACAACAATCAGCGACCGCAACGTGCGTAGAACAACTGGTGCCAACATTGCGAAACAAAACACAGTAACAGGGAGCTATGGGATCCGTATAGATACGGATACAGCGGTTAAGCGGGTCGCTTCATTTGGATTTACCTTCCCTCCATCCAACAATGGCACTGACTGATAATACAAATATGCACATGAGTTACAATTTTCTTAGTAATTATTTTTAAAGCTCTTTTTTTTATTTTTTTATAAACAATAAAACGTTGAAACACGAGTTTTTATAGATGTACGTCATAAATGATTTTACAATAATAATAGGTATAATATAATAACTTCATCTTCATCTGAAATTGAAGATGGAGGTAGCGCATCTTTTAATTTACAAGGTATATGAGGTTATGTTCATGAACACACTCATTCTATGTTTGTTTAGTGGAAATGAGACACCTTTATTCACACAGAGACTAGGGGGAGAAATGAGCGATTTCGACTCAGACACTTAGCACTTACCAAAACTGATAACTTCCAACAAATTAAAGATAAAACGAACGAAAATGTAGACACAGACAACAATACTACTGTGAATCACCTACAGCATATCAGTGAGCGAGTGGCACAGTCCCTGGAACCAGGAACAACTCTTGTTTCCTCAGTGAAGTCTTTACGTGTGGGGGTGTCTCGTGGTGTAATATCAGGATTTTGGCAGGTCGGATTCCACTCGACGATCCGTCGCCACAGAAAGCATATTAATGAATTCTACTTCTAAACACTGGCGCATCTAAAGAGAAAAAAATTACAACATATATCAAACAAGCGATACAAAACTTTGCTATGGTATCATATTTGACCTAATAGAATACAACATATATAAAACAAGCGATACAAAACTTTGCTATGGTACCATATTTGACCTAATAGAACACAACATATATCGAACAAGTGATAAAAAACTTTGCTATGGTATCATATTTGACCTAATAGAAGACCTGGCAACTATTAACATGTCAAATATGGTAAGAGAACACAAGCTTTAATTACACTATTAATTAACCAATGGCAAAATTGATCAGCTATGATTCCATTTTTTTGTTTTTTGTTTCCAAATTCATACAAACACTAAAACTATCCACCAGTTTTATACTAAAATATGCACAAAAAAAAACTGCATATCGAGAGTTAAAAGCTATTTCTATGTTAACTATATGCACTTGAGTTTATCATTTCCTATGTATTTTTTTAATATTAACTAAAATAATGGAAAAACAAAATTTTTTTTTAGGAACAATTAATAGTTTAAGTTAATAGACTAAGAATTAACAGTGCAAAGGTACCGAAAAACCAAATTTACTCTTAATAATTTAAAACAAAGATCTTACTATTATTACCAACAAGCAAACTTTCAATATTGATTAGCCACATTTTCAAAGAATTATCATGTCCTCAAAACTGATTGTGCAGAACCACAAACAAAACTAAAATATTGTTCAATATTCCTATGTGCTGTCGAATATAGTAACAATATATATTCTATTGAAATTATTCTCCAAGGAAAAATGTTAAACTTACAAAGAAATTAAAAAAAAAATCTATTAACTTTACCTGTGAAATGGCAGGCAGATGAAGCTTGTATGGTAATTATCTCGCCATCTCAACGGCCTAAGATCAGCATTTTCTTGTTGATTTAAATGATTAAGAGATGTACTATTATTTCCAGTGCTTTACGTCTCACTGCCAGTCTGGGCTATCCACATATTTTTACAAGCGTGAGAGAGAGGGAAGCGTACGTCTTTGTCTGTGAGCCCAACTGGCTGCTCAAACACACACACAACACCACACACTTACCTCAATAAGGAGAGATAAAGTGACATCCCTCCAAGGATGAGTGAACATTAGTGGAATAGAATCAAGTTTGACCTACCTGAGTGTTCTGTGTTGGTATCTGGAGCGCTAGCGCCATACTGTTGTAATCAAAGCTATCGTCGAGAGCAATCAAAGCACCATGCACGCCTGATTCAAGGAGGTTATTAGCGTATTCCTGTGCACAGAGAAAGTTACTTAGTTTAATGTTGCAGCACAGGTATCACAGGTCTTATTAATACTATCCAGGTTGTATTTAATTAAATATGACTGGGATATTGACATCATCGTTCAAATTAGGGGTTTTTTTGAGGTAAATATATAGTAATATATATTGTTGCCCTATAAACTAATTTACTTCTTTTTGGTACGTCTACAAATTAATGACGTCAAGAAAGTACCATACTAACATAAAAATTAAAAATGTTTGAATTGAAATTGAGAATATTGCCATAACAATATTTTAATAGTCTATTATTCAAGCCTAAAATATTTATTTTGTTTACAAATATAGCTGAGAGACAAATTTTAACATTTTCTTTTAAACAAATAAATTAAAATAATATTCAAATTTCCTTAACTTTACAGGATGGTAATTAGATAGTTTGGCTGTATCAAAATAACCTTAGATAATTCAATCAGAATGTTGTTCAATTGTAAATATGAATATAAAAAAAGTATTTTTAATTATTAATTTGAAAATGAGATGAAATTATTTTGATTATTCTTTTGAGATGTGGCAGTTACACACACACATATATATATAAAACAACCTCCTTTTCAAATAACACATAATAAATAGGTAGTGCAGTTATTTTGATTGTGAATTTGATATTGATATCTCTCTGCATATTTTATAAAAGATCAAACACAAGCTATACTTTTTTTTAACGACGGTCTTTGGTTTAGGGACTGGAAATTTGGATTGCTTATAAAAATATGATTATATTTTTATTGGCAATTTTGGGGTGGGGGGGCAGGCAAAGACTGATGATGTTACTAAATAAAAATGTGCTAAGTTTTGCTATTGTAAATTCTCAATCAAATCAACATAATTATTATAAGGGTGTGTGAGTACTAGACAATTCAAATCCGAGTCGAGTTTTAAAACTAGGGATTTTTGATCTTTTTCTTGAAAATGCCCGGTTTAATTGATTTAATTCAATTTTGAGATATAATTTCATAATAAGTAGATTATTATTTTTATTATATTATCACCGCATCTTACTACCCGTTAAGGTTATATGCACTTACGCTAATGTGTAATGGTCGGGTGATTGTGAGATGAAATGGAGGACCTACAGTTTAACGTGGATCCGAACCACGGTGGAGGCCTGGCATTCCTCACATTCACAAGTTGTGATTAATACACGTCTTTTCAGAGGTGAAGGAAGGGTTTAGGCAATCAGATAAATCTGTACCGGGACAGAGGATTGAACCCAGGACCCCAGCACAGAAGTCTGACACCTTACGCCTAGACCGCCAGGTCACCTCATTACAAATAGATCCCTAAATATTTGATTTGTTCTAGTTAAAATAAAACTCTACAGTTATATTAAATTTATTTAAAAATTCAAACTTGTATGATTATAAATTTTTTCACAAAAAAAAAAAGTTACCCTAAAAATAATGTTTGTACTTATTTATAGTTTATGTATGGATAAAAAAACCTTTCATTCAAACTCAACTCAAAGTAAAAAATGCCTACTCACCCACTCCTACATAATCAACAGTTATTCACCGACCATATGTATATAAAAGATCAAGTATTAAGTCCCACAAAAATATTTCAGTTTGTTTTATTTTGCGTATGTTATGTATAATATATTTAACAATGATAAATTGGACTTTTAAATATTTTGATATTGCTTTTAATGTGCTGAGTAAAAGTTTGTAAAAACATGTCTTGCAATATTTTGGTGTAGTTAGGGATTAATAGGTAAAATGCAGGTTTTGGTTTGAAAAAAATGAATGTATTCCACACTTCTCTAGTTTTATATATATATATACATCATGTTTTTACACTATGAATCTCCAGAAAAAGTAAGTAATACGTCACCTTGAGTCCGATGGCAGTGACCCAGCGAATGACTCGTTCATTTGACCAAACCAACACATCAATCAATTCATTCTCCGAACCTTTCCTCCTCTCCTCCAGTTGTTTCCGGTCATAGTTGAGTCTCTTAAGGCAGGAAATGCCGTATTGCAAGCTGGTCCTATTCAATAAAATGTTACTTACATTTTCTAAGAAAATAAATAAAAAAACATCTTATGACCTTGTACAATCCTATAAAACTTTAAACCGATCTCATTTTTTAAAGAATGATTCCCGAGGGTTCTAGTACAGTTGAGAGGGAAAGATAAGGCAGATCACAACAAAGACCTTTGGAATTTTGCCACGCTCAGTAAATTAAAGGAAGTTACGGAAAAACACAAAGGACTTATTACAAGACTATCAAGTAGTACACATAATTTTCTCTCTTTGATAGATGCTTATGTCAGAGTCAAGGTCAGAATCGAGTGAATTGCTGCATTTTAGATGGGCAGGCAACAGAAAGAACCATTTACAGCTAAATCCATACACCCACACCTATTTTAATATACTCTTTTGTTATACATGGTAGAAGGTACATTAAAGAGGGATAGAAACTCATTTAAGTAAACAATCACAATATGTATTTTATAATGAAAAGAAGATCACAGTTCATAATTTACACTGTTGCAATGGGACAAAGACTCCTCTGGAAGAAAATCAACAGTTAGCAGCCAATCCTAGCTTGCTTTCATTGATTCAATGTAAATTTCCTGTGTTTGTCCTTATTTTTAACAGTTCCTATCCAAGTGTCCTACCATTCTCTAATGCCGGGATCGCGATCAACTTAACGTAAGAGATGTCCTGGGAGGTCTTTTACTTTAAGTGAACATTACATGAAGGGTATCACGTGATCTAGCCAGCCAATCATTATGCGAGTGACGTCAACAGGGCTATTTAGTAACTCATTTGTTGGTTTTATGACCAATGTTTACTCTTTAGCTTAAGTTCTAGTGATCAGACATTGAAACAAAATAATTAAACTATAATAGGAAAGCTAAATTTATCAAAAAAGTTTTGTAATAGATATTTATTATATCGATTGAAAACTGTAAACATTCACAGATCATCACTGTAAAACTAGTAAAAATCACAGATCATACTCGAGAATGAAGATGTTTGGCTCGAGTTATTACGTTAAGTTACGTGAATCGTGATCACACATACGTTAAGTCAACTTTAAGTGAACGTTTTATCTCCCTTTTGTGATTTTTGGTTTCCTCTTTCAGGAAGTTGTTTGGAGTGTTTCAAACTTCCTCCTGATGAGTTATGATGAAACCTAGGCTGAGGCTATGGGCAGTAACAATACATTTTCTTGAAGAAAGAGTCATTACCTCTTTGTCCAGTAGCAGCAATATAAAATGTGAACTGTGTTCTTCTTTTCATTGTAAAAGCCAGTTTTTGTTTATATTCCTCTTTTGAATACCTTCTTCAATATATAAATGCATACTAATTAAATTTCAATATTACTATATCCAAGTTGGTTTTAAAATTAACTTTTATCATTCAACTTAAAAATAGTTAAAAATATTTATTGAAAAATGAGTTACTTTAATTTTTAAATCCTTATGTTCTTTCTCTTATGAAAATATTAACCTTAGTGCCATTTTATTAATTATTCATATTATGTATTTATTGAACCTACATAGGTAAGAACTAGAGGGATACAAACTTATCTTGAAATGTAATCATGAAAACACTTAAAGCAGTAAAAATAATGTGATTTCGTTAAATAGAAATTTGGATTTTGTTATTTAAAGTCTATAAATAAAAGGCATTTTTTGGCTTAAAATGGTAAAAAAAAAAACAAAAAAAAAACTTGGGTCTAGATTTAAAACTCTTCAAATATTTGCCTTTGGCCAAAATTTAACTGCCATAATGGCATCATTTTCCCATACCTTCCAGGGTTATTTTATATGCCACAATCAAAATTGGACCGATAGTTTTACTTCCTCTCTGAAGGAAATTGTGCTACGGATTTTTATCACTCAAATTGGAAAGTTTTGGGAACCCACACAGGTCTAACTTCATTGTTTGTTTGTATCCCCAAACATGTGTTGGGGTCATGTTGACCGTGTGGACGATGACAGGCGCGCACAACAAAGTTTGGTTGGGATACCTCAAGACACCAATCCCTTTGGTAGGGCGATACGTTGTTGGAAGAATTACGTGAAAATGTATTTGAAGGAGGTTGAGAATAACTGGAGAGAGATGTCCGAGGAGAGGGTTGAATTATTACAAACTTACATTCTGGTGGCCATGAGCTTTCAAGTTCCTTAAGGCAAGAGAGTAAGTTAGTAAGTATTACACTGATCTTTCAGGCTGTATACACATAAATTAAGTACACTAATATAGTAGAATTTTAGAAGAATCATATCAACATAGTGACCTGGCGGTCTAGGGGTAAGGTGTCAGACTTCTGTTCTGAGGGTCCGGGGTTCAATCCTCGGTCCTGGCACAGATTTATCTGATTGCCAAACCCTTCCTTCACCTCTTACAAGACGTGTATTAATCACAACTTGTGAATGTGAGGAATGCCAGGCCTCCACCGTGGTTCGGATCCCACGTTAAACTGTAGGTCCTCCATTGCATCTCACAATCACCCTACCATTGCACATTAGCGTAAGTGTGTATAACCCAAACGGGTAGTAAGACGCGGTGCTAATAATAATAATAATAATAATAACATATCAACATATGTGTGTGGAGGGAGTAGTAAAATATTTAGCAAAGCCACACTCGTTGTCGAAACATGACCTCCATGTCATCGGCAAACCAGACTAAATGAGCGTGACATTCAGACCATGAGTCGACTGTTAAAACTAGCTTTTAATTAACTATAATTACAATTTATGCTCCAGCAAACCCCGAGTAAGTGTGTCGGTTATTCCTCCTCATCATAACCATAATTTAACCAAGCGGCCTCTTCCAAGTAACTTTTTATATCAAAACCATGATAGTTTGTGATTTTTTGTTAACTTTAAGAGTAGAATTATTTTTATCTGGCCGTCAATATATAATACCTGTGAAAGCTGTCCACCATCTTGAGCTGGCCACGAAGGTCTTTCTTGTTGAGATGGTCCAACATGCGGGCGTCCACCAGACACTCCATGAACGTCGTGCGGTACTGAGGAAGTCCCAGAGTGGGGAGCCAGTAGTTGCCGATCCACTCGTGGTTCATGTCCCCGAAGGCCAAGGTTGTTCTTGACGTCTTGGGAGCGGAGGGACTTGTGAGTGAGACCATCTCCTGAATCGCCAGGCGCAGCTTCAACCGGTGCAACGGATTGCTGTAAGATATCAATATTAATAGTCACAGAATCATGCAATCATAGTTCAAAGATAAACCCCCCAATGGATGTTAAAAGTACCATCTGTGCTAATACAAAATCATCGTACAATATTTGTAAAATAGCTCATGTTATCAATAAAATGATTTAATTTTTGTTTATGTAAATTCAATATCTTTATACTGTTATCAATAAACAATGGTAAGAAAAGGGCTACACTCTTGCCAGAAAAAATAGGACAGTAATTTCACAACTAAAATACAGACATTAAACATTATTAGAGCACATTAAACCTAGTCTTCGGTAGGGACGTGGTATCGAAAGTTAAGTATCAATACTGTACTCATTAAAAGTATTGGAAGAAAAATATCGAGAAACGTACTAGAATCGAAAGAAAAGTATCGATAACAGTAAAGCCTAATTTGTGTTTATTGTCGCCAACTTGTTGGACCAACATCCTGGGTCCTCCGCCTTTTTTTAATCCGTCTACACATTTTTTTGCCATGGATAACAACGTATTACTTGCCGTTTCTCCATTTATTGTGTTGCAGGAAAAAACAAAGAAAGAAACGGTAGTGGGTTCGAAGTTGTTTTTTTTTGACTAAACGTTGAATTGAAGGTGTGTACATGGGAATAATGAATGCCCTACATTAGCAAAGTGGAGTTGATAGCTTTGTACACATGTAACATACCAAAGAACAGAATACTTTTGATATTAATCAGTTAGTTTAACTGTATTAGCCATTCCATGATCATATCACAAAATTATGCAAGCCCCGATTTTAAAAGTTAAACTTATCTGAAAATAAAACACGTGCTTCGCCAAAGTTAGAGATTGATTCAAGTCGATAGCGCGTGTGCTGAACTTTCCAAAAAGGGCCAACGTGTTGGGTTGGTCATTTATTATTTCCAACAAATGATCCAAAACAACCCAACACAACTTGATGGCTCTGACCGGCTCTCCCAACACCAACATGTTGGCCAACATCCCCAACAAGTTGGGAGTGCGTTTATATTGTAACACAACTCGTTGGGGTCGTGTTGGCCAACATGTTGTCTTACAATATAAACAAGGCTTAAGTATCAGTATTGAAACACACTTAAACTTTTCTGTTTCGTATTTTTGGGGCATCCTTGAGTTAACTGAGATCATTGAGCTCTACAAAATCTTCTTTTGTTTAGTTTGTTGTGACCGTGCTCATTGATAAAGGAAGGGGTAGTAAGACTGGTCGCCATTCGCCCCGTCGCCCGGTCAGGCATAAGGATGTATTGATAAACAATGTGTGCCGCATGCTAAAAAACGCTGGAAGAGAGTCAAGCAATGAACGTATTGAACATGTACACAATTAAAAACTGCTGCATTAGCAGAACGCTGTAAAGCGAAGCCTTACTGTATATGACTCAGAATTGATTTGAGTTAATAAGCTAAGCTTTGAATTGGATACAAAATTGAAAATATTTCATTCACTTGAACTTAATATCATTAAATAAATATGATATAATTTATAAAATGAAGCACAGATAAAAGTAGCTAAAACACGTATTTATAAACACTTTAATATAATTCAATGCCGCATCTTCCCAACGATGAAGTAGTCAGGTCGTCGATTCTATCTTATTTATTAAATGACATATTATATCATGCTAAATTGAGCATAAATTCATACATAATATTTTAATATAGTAGTGAACGTTAAGAGGAAGATGAAGGCACAGTAAACTGGTCCTCTCACCTAATTCCGATCTCTCGCTGGATCTCTGTGTCGCTCAACGCACTCATGATGGCTCCTGACTTGACGTTGGCCCGGCACGCCGCCACGTACCACGCCGGCATGCCAACCCACAGTTCTAGCCAAGCTACTATTGTTGGACCGTTCCAAAGGGCAAACGGTGTCCCCGCTTTCATGGCTTCGGCCAACAGCTCGTGCCTGAAACATTTTCATCATATTATCTAACATTGATAACAAGTAAACATCAGTAAGGAAACATTTATTATGAACCACAAGGGAGGCAGAGAAACAGATGGAAGGAGCAGATAACAGAAAGTGTGCAAGTGAGAGGAGAAGAATGGTGGAAAGATAGAGTTAAATGAAGGCATTTTACTAAACTGTTAATTATTATTATTTATTATTATTATTTAGCACCGCGTCTTACTACCCGTTCAGGTTATACGCTTAAGTACTAATTACGCTAATGGATTAGGAATTGGGAAGGTTGAATTTAGAGGAAGTGAGCCTGCATTTGCGTGGAAGGAGAGTGGAAAACCATTTAGGAAAAATCACCCCCAGTTCACCTAACCGAGATTCGAACCTCGATCTCCCCGTCCTCGGCAGTCGAGCTCAACACAACTAGCTCGTTAGCCAACTACGCCACCGAGGTGGGTAAAACTGTTGATGGTGATGCTTGCTCTAGAATAAAGGTGTGTGAATATCACGTTTCACTGCAGCTAAATTCAGGCAAAGGTGTTGAAATGAAAATTGAAGCACACAAATTATTAAATGTTATAAAAATAAACTCTCTTTGCTTGTTGGAGGCTCTGCTCCCAAACCCCCAGCGAGTTTTCTTTCCAAGTGGATGTAAACTAATATAATTCCAGCGTTGCTTTGAACGTAACAACTTAAAGTTACTGGGATTGTAATGTATATACCGCACCGACTTTAAAGTTGCTCCGCCATTTTGAATTTTTTTCAGGGGTTAAAAATTTTTTTTTTTTAACTTTTTGTAATTTTCCCATCAGTTACAGGCTAGAAGCTCTAAGTTTGCCAAATTTCAAGTTTCTAGCTCATCTGGAAGTGGGTAAACATTAATGTCAGTGAGTGAGTCAGCCATGTTGCTTTATAGTAGTATTATAAAAATAAATATTCAAGCAACTATTTGAATTAAGACAAAGTCTGTAGTATTCTTATAAATGGTTTAGCTTTTAGTGTCACCAGACATTGGCCTTAATTTAAAGGTAGCTTCAGAATCTTTTTAAACATAAGAAATAATTATGAATGACAAAGTTGAAGCAAATTGCTGATAATCTTTAGCTTTTGATCTACCTTCTTTAATTTTCTCACAACTTTACTCTCTAGGTTAACAGTTTTAGTTCAAGTTAGCTAATTAGAAAGCTTCCTAATAAAGTAATAGTACATTTAGATATTTGTGCTCTACCAGCTCTATATGGATAAGTCTTATTCTACCTTCTTCATCCTAGTCTCCTACCCTCCTCCTTTCAACAACCTATGTCCCCTGTTTGGTATTCCAATGAACATCTGAACGACACGAGAGTCAGATTTTATTCTTTCCATTTAAAACCAAACTGAAACTAAATAGCTTTAGAATAATTTGAATGCACATGATACACAAAACAATGTCTTCTGATTCAAAACTAAAAGACGAAAAAAATCTTTTTTAAAACAAGAACACTTCCCATAATTCCTCATATAAATACTAGCATTTAAAAAAATATTAGCTCTTGCATTTAAATTACTCGTTTGCATGTCTTTGGTTAAATAATTTACACATATACACTAAGTTTTAAACAATCTCAATCCAAACCTGACAACTAGATTATTGATTTACTTTTATTTTCGTTATAGAGTAATTTAACTCACTTTTTCTTTTTTCTCCTGTCAAAGTCTCCCTTCTGCCCCAACACCCCACTGAGACTAAGAGTGTCAGCCGTCATATCTCCGTCACCGTATGACGATGTCATTACAGTCGTGTCGCATGGCGAGACACCCATCATCGACTGTTCTTTGGTTTTACCCTGCTAACAAAATAGATCACATTTCCATCACAGATTTGTTTTAAAATGGATAGTAAGTTTTAAAGTAATTGCATTTGGATGTAAAAAATAACCAGTTTGAAATAAAGCATATTTTTATATCAATAAATTATTTTCTCACTGGAGATGACCTGGTGGTCTAGGTAAGGTGTCAGACTTCTGTGCTGAGGGTCCGGGGTTCAATCCTTGGTCCCAGCACAGATTTATCTGATTGCCAAACCCTTCCTTCACCTCTGACAAGACGTGTATTAATCACAACTTGTGAATGTGTGGAATGCCAGGCCTCCACCGTGGTTCGGATTCCACATTAAACTGTAGGTCCTCCATTTCATCTCACAATCACCCTACCATTGCACATCCGCGTAAGTGCGTACAACCCGAACGGGTAGTAAGACGCGGTGCTAATAATGATAATAATAATAATTCTCACTGGAAAGATTATTCCATAATAAAACCAGTTTTTATAAAATATCCTATTAGCTTTTTATAAAATTGTTTACAGTATGAAAAAAGAACCATATCTTATTTTCCTGGGTGGTGAGGTTTGTTATAAGGACCGCCACTATATTAATATGGTGTTAGCCCACAAGCGAGCTATACAGACAGAGCGGCTACCGCTGTTACCGAAGATAGTGGCCACATTTGTGGAGAGAGGGTGTCATTTGGTCAGCGTAATGAGCCCTTCGGCCAGTATTATCAGTTTTATAGACAAGTAGCGCCCCATTTGTCCTCGCGAGGCTGAGTTTGACCTCGTTCTAGACCCACTGCTTCACATAGCACTGGGAGTCAAACCCGAGATCTATGAAACTGTGTCCAGGAACTTCGACAACTAGACCACAGAGCGTATTGATATGTGATTAGAACACCATAAAATGAAGAGAAATGTTTTATCTTTGTGCCACCATATTTGAGGAACTGCTTGGCCATGTGATGCTATTTTGAAGACTTATATGCAAGGTTATTAATATTATTATTATTATTATTTAGCACCGCGTCTTAATACCCGTTCAGGTTATACGCTTAAGTACTAATTATGCTAATGGATTAGGAATTGGGAAGGTTGAATTTAGAGGAAGTGATCCCGAATTTGCGTGGAGGGAGAGTGGAAAACCATTTAGGAAAAAAAAAGTTCACCCAACCAAGATTCGAACCTTGATCTCTCTGTCCTTGGCAGTCGAGCTCAACACGACTAGCGCGTTAGCCAACTACGCCACCGAGGTGGGTGGTTATTAATAAACTTACCATGTTTGTAGTTATGTTAAAAAACTAGTTTTAAGAAATCTATGTATCTAAGAAATTTATGTGACATTGTTAACAACAAAAAAATATGTTTTTTTGACTAGTATTCCAAAGTACAATGTGCTTCTACCCCAACTAGCATACTGATACGTGGGAGATGGCATTTCACAACATGGCACTATCAGTAATTAGATTTACAAGTAATAGATGTTGAGAAACATTTACATGATTAATAATTCAGAGCTGCCATTTATTTTCAACACAAAATTCAAATTTTTTTCAGAAATTATTTAGAGTTTATAGTGTAGAGGAATTAAATATAATTTTTCATTAAATTAATTAATGTGAAGTCACGCCATTTGTGTTTAGGACTGGATTATTTACACTTGTTGGAATAATTATTGCAGTCTTTATGCAACCTTGTGTTTCTGGGTAGAAAAAAAAAAGGGTGGAGGGAATGTAGACATGTGTTCGATTCGCATACATAAGTTTTTAAGTTTGCTTTTTCGTCCATGTAAAGGAATATTATTTAGAGCGTGCAGATAAATTTCCCAAATTCACAAATGTTTCAGTTTTTTTTTTATATATTTAGCACCGCGTCTTACTACCCATTCGGGTTATACGCTTATGTACTAATTACGCTAATGGTTTAGGAATTGGGAGAGTTGTAACTAGAGGAAGTGAACCCGCATTTGCGTGGAGATAGAGTGGAAAACCATTTAGGAAAAACCACCCCAGTTCACCCGACCGAGATTCGAACCTCGATCTCCCTGTCCTCGGCGGTCGAGCTCAACACGACTGGCGCGTTAGCCAACTACGCCACCGAGGCAGGTAATGTTTCAGTTGTTTTTTTTAATGAAATTTCCTGTGTTTTCTAGATGCTTGGCAGCCCTGGAAATTATATCTTTGATGTATTTATCATTTGTTGCCCATAACATTGTCACTTTAAACGATATCTGACTACCAAAGATGTACTTCCTGTGTTTATTAATCAAATAACAGAAATGATAGCAAATTCTGGAAGTAGACAGATTATGGTTTATTTATTTCAGTTTGAACTCGATACTCGTCAACTAAATGTTCCTCTAACCTTTTCCTTCTTGCTGAAGAACCTGCCCAGGGAAGACTTGATGCCCTTCTTCTTCTGAGCCGCGGCTGCCGCTGCCGCACTGGCGCCGATATTGCCGACACCAGGAGGGAGCGTCTTGTGAAGAGAGTCTTGACTGCTGTGACGAGAGGAGAGAGGGGATGGAGGGGTGGAGTAGCCGCCGGGCCTGCCACACACACACAACTACTACTAAACTAACCTAACCTAACCTAACCTACAAACCAACCAGGGTCCAACATTATCCACAGCACAACTCAACATATCACCTCGGGGCAGGTACAGTTATAACAACCTTAACCAATTTACCAGAGATACTGATTGAGCTTCAGCTAAAAATCACTAATTAGCTTATTGTTTGACTTTAAACTTCAGTGCATTTTTTTTTTCAATTAATTTTTTTATAATATTTGTTTATAAAACATATTTTTAAAATATAAAAGAAATGTTCGATACAACAGCAATAATTGATTGGTTTTACGATGATATTGAAAAATAGTAATAGGACGAGAGAAGGAGTGAGTGTATGACTGAGTGCATGTATTATTGAGTTCACATATGAGTGCATGTGTGAGTGAGTGGGTGTATGAGTGAGTGAATGTACAATTAAGTGCATGTATGATTGAGTGTATACACAAGTGCATGTATGATTGAGTGTATACACAAGTGCATGTATGAGTGAGTGAATGTATATATGAGTGCATGTACGAGTAAGTGTGTGTGTGAGACAGCGCGAAGGCCGGGATTTGAACCTTGACATCGTTGCCAATGAGAACCAAATGCAACCGCGCTGATGGCTGGATACGATATGTTCCAGTGAACCAAGAATCTCCCAGAGCCATGAGCTAACGCTCTCTGTGTCCAACTAGCAAGTTGTTATTAATGTTGAGTTGTGGTTGATGATGTGGTGGAGTCCTGCTCTAGTCTACACAATATCAAACCAACACAAACACAGGCACAAAATGCTCAGCACATTACTCAATAATGGCCGTGTACACACAAACTGCTATCAACAAAATAACATCAGGTCAATTTTAAAAATTGGACCACTTTCTGAAAGATAAATAAACAACTTCAATTTGATAAACTATTAAGTGATACTTTTTAAACCTCTTATTTTTGGCTTTTATTTCTGAGGATTGTTTCAATTTTTCATATTTTCAATTTGATTGTTGATATATCTAGAAATATATTTTATAATTTAGTCGCCAACCAAATTTTGAATCATTTATTTAATCTATTAATTGGTAATTTTATTTGAAGTTTAAATTATTTTGAGTCATTTTACTTAAGTGCTGATTTATTTTGTTTTATTAAAGTTTGTGTCCTAGTGTAGGCAAGAGAGAATTTGTGCTAATTTTTGCAACAATGAATATTCAACCAAGGCAAACAAAGTATTAGATTGTGTTGTTCAGTTACTATGCAACTGTTAAAGTATATATATATCATATACCATGTTACTTTGAGTATTCCAGTAATGCACAACAAACCAATATTAAGTAATATGATGTTTTGAATACTAGAACATTCTTTAATCCATTTCTAGAAAGGAGAAAGTAATCTCTAAGACTAAAATCAGTGGTTGAGATGGAAAAAGAACACATTTTAAAAGCAGAGGAGACAAGTTTTTTTTATTGCATTTGTCCTAAGTTCATGAATTTTGAAGAAGCATGCAGAGTGAAGATATATATATTTTTTTCTTCACTACCGTACTTGTAATTAAAAACAATTGGCCAAGTTTATATAACAGTAAATAAGAGTAATTTACACATTATTTACCAGACACAACTAACATTTAATGTCCAACATTCCTCGAAATATCACATCCACTATCCCCTAAATAGAACATCAACATATTTTAATGAACGTT
Source organism: Timema podura (assembly GCA_033556935.1). Classification (NCBI taxonomy): domain Eukaryota; kingdom Metazoa; phylum Arthropoda; class Insecta; order Phasmatodea; family Timematidae; genus Timema; species Timema podura. The sequence goes on along the minus strand of JAVRXN010000004.1, from coordinate 1,597,676 downwards.
CATGTGAGTGTATGTTGTGACCTTGAAAAACAAATAAACTAAGTGGTAAGTGCTTGAATTAAGTGAATAGAGGCAAATGGTGCATTTATACTAGGAACTTATAGACAGAGATCAAACTAAAACAGAGTTCTCACAGGAAATATATATTTTTACAGAATTTAAATAAATAATTTCCTGGACCAAAATTATGGTAGAATAGAATAATTTTTTTCCTTGTCCTTTTCCCATCAAAAATACCCGAATAAAATCCTTAATTTTTAAAAAATATTTTAATTATGTAGGCCTACACTGTGTGTTTATTGATTACACTATGGTATTGTTTATCAACTACACCATAATGGAACCAAGCAAGGTAAGCCTGCCACCTCCCAGGGTAAATGATGACTACAATACACTTTGGTCAAGGAATACAAATATTAAAATAAAAACTAAATTACCATTATTTCAGTTAGTAAAATAATAAATCAAACACTGCAATTAAAACATTTCAGAGTCTGCAAAAAAACTATAATATTTCTAAATAACATTATTTGTCTGGTTTTCGAAACAAAATGAGATCAAAGTTTGCCAACATGTTTTAAAAACAGTTGGGTAAAATTTGGCCAAGTGTTCCCCAACTGTTGGGTAACATTTTTTCATGTTACCTTTGTGTTTCCCAGCGGGGAAAACATGTTTCCTGAGATCCATTTCAAATGGGTTACAAGAAACAATGTTGGCCAACATTTCCGACAACAAGCGACGTGGGCTAGCAGGTTGAGATCGCTGATCTAAATCATGAATCTCTTTTCATTATCCTGGGACCAACCATTTGTAAAATAACTTCAAGATCTGTAGGAGACATGCGAAAGAAGTTCCTAAAATCACTGCCGTCTTGGAGCTTCAGTTCTGTCGGAAGCTTATTTGCAAAGTACTAACCATTTTGAATCACTTTACAGACCCAATCTCATTTTTTTCTTCGTTCTTCTTGAAAAGCTCATAACTACATGCTCGTACAAATCACAAGTCATATCAACATCCGTCCTCAACAGATATTTTTCACTCAAATGAACTCTGTATGGGAAACAAATGTTTCATCATCGTAGTCTGGACGCGAAACAATGGTTCTTTAATGTTTGCCAACAATCTTTTCCTCTGCACAGGAAACAAATGTTTCATCATCGTAGTCTGGACGCGAAACAATGGTTCTTTAATGTTTGCCAACAATCTTTTTCCTCTGTACAGGAAACAAATGTTTCATCATTGTAGTCTGGACGCGAAACAATGGTTCTTTAATGTTGGCCAACAATCTCTTTCCTATGTTGGCAACAGTTGGGCAAAAGCTGACCAACAATGTTTCCAAGTGCGTACTAAGCTTTACCAATACTATACCTCAGTTTTAGCTTCTGTGTGCTGACTGACAGCTCACAGCTGACTTCTGACGGCTTTGAAAAGCTACCAGACCAAATTATGTATCCCTACGCCGAACCATATGATCTGCAAAAACCATGTCTTTAGCAGTTGTCACTTCTGACAGTCAAAATTTAGGTATATACCTAACTGTTGACTGTCAGAAGTCAGCTGTGAGCTGTCAGTCAGCACCACAGAAGATAAAACTGAGGTATACTAATATTACTACTTCCATAGGAAGATGCAATGAAAGAATAGAAATATATAAGTGTATGTAGATATGTGTTTTACTTTATTTGTACTTTGTGTTTCTACAACCCTAACATATTTATCTAATTTAGGTTAATGTGTTTTATTTCATACAATATATTCAGTTATAATCGACATGTAACACTTCTTACGATTAATGACCAAACTAAAGCTAAACAGCATGTACTACTAAAGATGTGAAGGTGTGGGGTGATTGCATGCACTGTAACGAAGATGTGCACAACATCAGACAGTGAAAACAACAAATAGGAGAGTGATAGAGAGTGAGAGAGAGAGTGAGAGTTAACCTGGGCACAAGGCTGGCAGGAGGTTGCATGGCTGGCGAGCCTGCTCGTCTGTATGGCGAGGACGGGAGAAAATAAAGTTAGCACTCACCACAAACATTTAACAAATATTGAGGTTGAACTTTTTAAACAAACTAATTTTGTTCTACACTCATTTATTATTGGAATACTTTTATACGTTTACAATAAAACACACTGAAGGGAAAAAGAAGAAATATCTTCATGTGACAATATCATTGCCTTCATTTGTTTCTTGAAAAAACAATGAGATGATAAAAAATATTTGTTATTCCAATTAATTATTACTAGTTTAAAACAATACAAAATTCTAATGTAAAGTATATTAGAATGCATAATAGATATTAGTGTAAGTGTAATAGTTCTGTGCAACTTATTAAATTGTAGAAACGCCAATACTTTAGTTATACTAAAATAATCTAAGCTCGGACTTAAGCTCACCATGTTAATGTTATACCAAATTAACTATTCATGAATGTAACATTTTAAAAAACATTTTAAGAATGGTTTGAAGTAAGGAGTGGATATAATTAAAAGTTAAGATTTAGATATATTGTTCTCAAAAGATATATGAAAAATTAATTTAATAAAGTTACTAAGTTGGTAGATTTAATAAAGTGATGTTGCAAGACAAAATATATGATTACGATTTACTTCAGTAAAAATTATATGTCAGAATATGAACATTAAACATAAAATCAATAATTCATCATCAATTTGGCTACACACAGGTTGGTGAAAAGTCTAAAAATATATAAATACGCGTTAAGAAAGTTGTTACAAAACTTACAGATAAACTATATAGTCTGGACAAAACAATTTACTAAGTACAAATAAATAATGGTTTAAAAAGTATAAAAATTTGAATTTAGAGGTTATTATATTTCATATTTTGAGTAAAAAAACCTTATCCCAGATTTTGTTGTAATTTACCAAATTTCCCGACATGTTCCCGGTTTTTTCCCCCGACCATTACCTTCAAATTCCCAGTTAATTCCTGTTTTCTCGGATTTTCCTGAATGGTAGACATCTTGTAGAATCAATTTCATTATCATGATTTTTGATACAACCTACATGAACCGCAATTTTGTGAGATGTGGTTTCACAAACTTTTACAAAGTTTATGACTATAAAAACATATTTAAAGTTAATTTTAATGATAACGATTACACAGTTCTTTAAATGCAAATAATGGTTAATATAGTTGTCTCAATGAAACAGCAGAGGTCTCACGTTTGATTCCAGTGTCCAGTGTTTTTATTTAAATTAATAATGTTTGTAGAGTGTACCTACCTTCTCAGCTCCTCCTGGCTCTGTGCGAGCGCCTGAGCAACACGTTCGAGTCTGAGTGAACGCGCAGTGAGTGGACTCGCCGCACCACTGCTGTCCCACCTGTTGTAACGGAGTGCAGCTCTTCCTTGGACAGTTCTGCAGATAGGGGGGCCAACTGCAACTGGGGGAAACCAAACAAGTTAGCCACAAGCGCAAAAAAAAAAGTTCAAAGGTTTAGATCTTGTTTTGCTTATATTCAGAATTTGATGTGTGTTTTATTTTACAGTTTGGCTGAATTTAGCCGCTGGCATAGAGAAACTGTTTATTGCTAAGCTTTTTTCACATTATGTATTAAGAGTGTTCATCATAACAGGCCCAACTCAGCTCTCGGCTCTCGGAGTAAAAGGGAAGAAACAACCAAGATATGTCATAAATGTGTGCGGTGCATTTGCATTTGAACGATTACTCGAAATTTTCCGCTGTGACGATGGGCGACAAAGCGACAAAGTTTCTTTTTAATAACTACACTATGTCTCTATTAAAACAATAAAAATATGTGTATAATGCAATCTGTGAAACCATTTTAAAATGGTCAAAAACAATCTTTTCAATGCAGTTTTCTCCAAATATAATTTAATATTTCAACAATGTTCTGTAATTGGAACATCTATTAATTTTTTCATCTCAGTTAATGTTTAATCAGAAATGATCCACGTTCAATTGTGTTCTTGTAAAGTTATGATTTCTAGCCGACTGTTACAGAGTTGATGGGCATGTGATGCACGCTCTTAAGGATGAATATGTACAATTAGGTAATCTAGTTTTGTAAACAGACTGAATGTCTCATGTTATAGGATGATCAGTATAATAGATTGAGGCTATAAATATTCAGAATATTAAATTCAATGATAAGGAGCAGAATTCCCATAGACTACATGAATAAAGTTTCATTTTAAATTAGTGTGTGGTTATTCTGATTCATTATGTGAAGTAACCAGATATCAACACGCACGCTTTTTATAACGAGATGAAACAACCAACGATGAAGGAGGAAGGGGAGAAAAAAAAGAGAGAATTTCTCTCTCTTACAAATTCTAAGTTCCATTTGACTTTAATTGCAGTTCTTAGATGATTGCTTCACGGGAAATATTTGTGTGTCCTAATAGTTAGTAAAGATATATGTTATCTGTATATAATGACCACTAAATGAGTAGTATTGATCCCAATTAATCATCTGTGGCTTGGAGCTAAAGGGGTAGCTTTAAAGGAGAGCTTAACAAAGCTATTAGTCCTATTTGATGATATATTTTGATTGATCTACACACAGAAAGTTAAAATGACCAAATTAGACAATGTCCCTTCTAAACATAACATTTATGAGTTGGCGGGAGATAGGTTGTCAGTATTGAAAATACAGGCTTATCTGTAAGAAGGAATATTTAAATAACTATGATACAAATAATTATTCACTAGCTTTTTTTTTTCTATATCTATAGAAATTAGCAATATCGAGAAGATTGTTTAAATATTTATTGCTAACCATCAATCAAATTTCAAATAATGAGTTTTACAATGAATGTTTAATTATATAAAAACATATCAAGGAAATTATATAAAATATTTTTTTTTTCTTTTTAAACAATTAATGTGATTATAAAAATTAGGTATCGTTGTACCATTTTTGTAAAACAAATTATTTACAGGCCTAACATTTTAAGTTATTGTAACCAGCCAATTAGTTATGAATAGTTCATCGGTTTTTACCCGGGGCAATATTATCGCAAGTTTCCCCTTCAAGACGTTTATTGGTATTTCCTCTATTTGCGGCTGTCTATGTAAAACAAATCTTGATACTCTCAGTATGGGGGAGGGGATAGTGTTTACTTTAAATTCATCAGTCAACAACCATATACAGGAGTTTGAATGAATGGGAGTTCAGCTCTTTCCGCTACAAAAGGTAATATTAAGCTGTTCGATGAAGGTTGTTTTAGCTACTATTTACAGATATTTTAATATACTATTTTTTGTGTTTTTTTTTGCATTTATATAATAATAAATTGGTGAACGATACAAAGTGAGAATCCTGTCTGTACCTCACCCCTAAGAACAGTACTCAGAAATTTAATTTGAGAGAGAGTGCATTTCCACCATGACACTCAAATGTCAGAAACATGTAAGCCTAAGGCGGCAATTATCTGTTTTATTGGAATTGTTTGTATTAATGGAGAAAATAAACATAAAGTCTAAGGCCATTTTGTGAAAGTTTGTGCAATCTGGCAGTTTTACTAATTTCTACTGTTTGTATTGCAAATATTTTAGTTTTTTTTTCTCCGAGTGTTGGCAGATATGAATTTCGATGAGGATCTTATAATCCAAAGGAAAAGTACCAACATTTGCATGGAGTAAGATTGGGTTAGCCTTTAGGAAAACAGCCACACCTATAATCCATTCACGACCTAAGTTTATTTGGATGACAGCTCAAAAAGTAACTAGAAATACTCCCTAATACATCATTATGCCAACTGTTGACATTTATCACTTTGGATAGCTGTAATTAAAACATATGGTAGTGTATGAATGCGATAGTTAACCACAGTAATTTAGGCCGATATTATTTATATTATATATTTGAAGTCAGGCACAAAGCTTATTTATCATTTTATTCCACTTAAAAAAAATATTATTCACGTCACTTTCAAAAAAATTTCTAATTAATATTACTTTAAAATGGCGACCGACGAATTTAAACCATGTGGTTGAACATGACAGAAACAAGTTCTTTACAAAGATGCACCTAGGCAGTGGATAAAAATATTTTATTTAGTTAAATATTTCGAAATATATAAGATAATCATAAAATAATTTATTACCTATATAAAAAATGACAAGTATTTTCTCTTTTCCAAGTAAATCTGATGCCTGTATTAAAAGGTTTTAATGTATGTACTATAATACACATCATAGATAACATTCTAAAACTAAGAATAAGTACTTTTAACTATGTTTAAAATATTGTTTCGAATTGGGTGAAAATAAATAATTAAAATCATTGAAATAGTGTGGGAAAATTTAAGTTTATATTATTTTAAATGTAAACTACAACAGGTAACTAAAATAACTTAACCTTTACAACAAAACAGTGACATTTTACAAGTGTTGGCAACCCAAAACCTAAACATATGATTTTTTGAACTGTCATCCAAGTAAAAATATATCATGAACAGACTCTAGTAAATCCAGCTGGTATTAACCCCAACCTTTACTTCACCAGAAATCTAGTATATTGCAAGAGTGACGCCTAGGACCCCATGACCACTTGTAAGAATAACCAAATAAACAGGTTATGTAACATTTAAAACTTATCTTAACATTCATCGGTGGTCGCAAAGTATAACATGTCACTCTTATATTATAGTGGACAACCAATGATGGGATCAAAATTCGAATATCGTTTGGGTCCACTACGGGTTTTTCCTAAATGGTTTCCCAATCTCCTTCTACGCAAATGTAGATAGATTACCTCTGAATACTACCTTCCTCATCCCTAGCCAATTAGAATAATTAATATATATGTGTATAACCTGAAAAGATAGTGAGACACATTGATTCAATTTATATTGATATTTTCTGGAAAGACAATCAGGACTAAATGTCGAGTCATCTAGTATCGTTTACTGCTGGTGACTAAGAAATCAGGAATCAAATTCTAGGCTGGTGATTGAGGGTGATTTTCCTCGATGGTTACTTACTCTTTTTCCACACAAGTGGGGGTGGATTCCACTATATTTTTCCTTCCTAATTTATATTTAATTATATAATTAAATGCACTCACAGTACACTAGACTGCTTATGATGGGGAGATCAGGGTTTGAATCCTGGTTGGGTGTAGTGAGATTTGTTTTTCCTAAATGTTTTTCCACTTCCTCTAAATTCAACCTTCCTCTTCCCTAGCTCACCATCCTAATTCGTACATATACATATAAACTGAATTATGGTAGAACAAGCTGTTAAGAAAAATAATTAAATGCAGATAGAATGAACTTGAAACGCTCTCACAGGCAAGAGAGACTCAGTGCTAGGGAACATGAATTACAAGCTTACTCTCACAGGAAGGAGAGGAACAGTGCTAGGGAACATGAATTACATGCTTAGCTCTCACAGGAAGGAGAGGAACAGTGCTAGGGAACATGAATTACATGCTTAGCTCTCACAGGAAGGAGAGGAAACAGTGCTAGGGAACATGAATTACATGCTTAGCTCTCACAGGCAGGAGAGGCTCATTGCTAGGGAACATGAATTACATACTTACAGTAGCCCCATGGCTTCTTTGGTGCTGACTGACAGTTCACAGCTGACTTCTGACAGTCAACATTTAGATATATACCTAAATTTTGACTGTCAGAAGTGACAACTGCTAAAGACTTGTTTTTTGCAGATCATATGGTTCGGCGTAGGGATACATAATTTGGTCTGGTAGCTTTTCAAAGCCGTCAGAAGTCAGCTGTGAGCTGTCAGTCAGCACCACAGAAGCTAAAACTAAGGTATAGCTCTCACACGCAGGATTGATTCAGTGCTGGGAGTATGGGGGGAAAATAAAAGGTCAAGGGGGTATTGCCTCTCTTCTCCTTCTATAGCTTCTAGGGGCACATATAATACCATTTCGAAATTTAATTCTTCTTATTGTCATTATCATAATTGGGAAAAGAAGTTTGTATTCTAATAAAATAAAATATGTTGTTTGTTCTGTGATGTGAGAGTTTCAAAACTGATAAATGTCGAAAGCTGAGACCTTGTATACTTATTTAGATAAATATATTGCGTGAAAGAAGTCTTAAATCAAACTATCAATTTATCGTTACAAAACATTGTTTCCCTCAAATTTTCAAATAAAACTACGCCCTTGTTTGATAGTTGTTTACCACGGCGTCTTAGGGTCAGTTTCATGGTCACAGTGAGTACGCCTTAGGTGCAGCGCTGTACTAAACACTAGAATGGAATAGGTCAGTTTCGCAAAGGAAACTGGACAGGTGTCGTCCTGTATTTAGTATAGCGCTGAACTTATACAGTACAGACAGTAACAGTACAGACTATACAAATATATAAATTAATTAGACTAAGAATGAATGTTTGAAGAATAATGGTATATTTTTTAGAGAAAGTGCACCCACATTAGCATAAAAGAGAAGGTGGAAAAACATAAAATCAAAAGTAAAAGCAACTAAGTACATCCAACCAGAATTGAGTCCCGATCTCCTCGTCGCCGGAAAACTAGAATAGATAAGAATGATGCCTTATTTTACATGCTCATCTGTGTGGGTAGCGTGGTAGAAGCTACGTAAATTGTTATTAAAGTACCCTAGCATATATTCATATTATTATTATTGTAATATATATATATTATATTTACATACAGTGACAATACTACCCATATCATCAGTGGGCTTTCAAGTCTGTTTTTTCCAGTGAATGGGAATCCCTGCAGGAAGTACTTGGGGATTTCAAGCTATTTCGACGCAACTAGGCACTCATAAGTACTATCACACTTAGATGTCAATGTAGGAAATAGAAAGAGAGGGAATAAAATGTGCAGTTCACCCTGCGAGGCCTCTATTTTACATGCTTAAAAATGATAAAACTTACCCTCTTCTGCTGAAGAGTATAAACACCCATTCTACTATTTGCGCCTTGACAACAATAAAATACATTTCAAAATTACCATTTTCTTGTTTACTATTCTAGAGTCACATATACGTCTACATCCTGGCAGGAATATAATTATAAGAAATTATTGTAAGTAAACCAAATAGTCTGAGTTGTAGACAATTAAAAAAAAAGTGTTTGTAAAAATTATTCAAAATAATGTATGTATTTTTTTCGATGTTATATCTTTAAAACCCACCAAATAAAATGTAAATTCATTAGAATGGTAAATTTTATCTCTGCTTGCTATGATGTCACAGATAGATAACGTCAAGAAAGTGTTTTTACTAAAAGGTTTTCCAATCTTCCTTCAAATAAGTAGTAATACATTTATTATATCATCATCCTGTGTAGGCCTACCCTACCCCCATAGTTAGAATGCTTACACAGACACACATGACCTGGCAAATGTCAAGGCTTGGTATGCCACATGTTACACACATTGCCTGGCAAATGTCAAGGCTGGGTATGCCCACATGTTACACACATTGCCTGGCAAATGTCAAGGTTTGGTATGCCCACATGTTACACACATTGCCTGGCAAATGTCAAGGCTGGATATGCCCACATGTTACCCACCTTAAGACCAACTTAGTAATGAGAATAACACTTCTTGCTTTAAAGTACAAGATCACACAACATAAAGATCAACCAAGTCGATTGGGACAATACAAAATTGGCGATAACATGTTAATAAATGTAATAAGAGCGTCGAAGATGTATTCAAACCAATTAGCTTAGCACAATTCTAGAAGAAAATTAGATTGCCTTACCATAGTAATTTTATGATTTTATGGCAAAATAATGTAATTATGAAATGCATAGCTTTAAATATTTGGAATTTAGTTTTAAATCCCATTTATCACAATGTTTGCGAGCAAGCTAGAGTGTGACATTTTTAAAGGAGTTCAAACTTTATATTTTGACAAGCATGACTTTTACTTAGCACAACAGGTCAGGTTTGTCTCCGACGCACACAGTTTCAGTTTTTGGTGTGTGAAGTATGTTCACTATTGTTTTTATCTATTATTAGATTTTTTTATAAAAGGAGAATGCACGATTTGTGATCATGTCTCTGACAGGTTATTGAGATTTTGTCCGCCATTTTGAATGTTTCAAGTTAAGTATTTTTCTCTTAATGATCACATAACCCATAGCACTCATACTAAATCTCAGTTGTCAAAGAATCAATTTGTAAGTTGTGTCCACCATCTTGGGTTTTTCTCATGAAGATATCATGTTCCATAGGATGCACACCAGATTCCTGCTATCTAGGGTATTGGGAGGTAGAAGGGCACATAGACACAGCATGGATTTGATATATGTAGAATAGTGGCAACATGATCAATTAATTTGCTAAGAGATGATCATAATAAATGTACAAAGCCAAACTAACTGCTCTTCATCATAATCTTTTAAATTGGTAAATGACACATGGACACGGAAATCGAACCCGACACCTTTGGCTTTTTACGCCAATGCTCTAACTACCGAACTATCCATGATAAGCACATTTGTACAATTGTCGTTGTTATATTGGCAGCATAAAGCCCTCTCGAGTCAAGGTCTGTGTTATCCGATAGCGTGTGATCTTAAATGAGCACTCGTATTATGTAGCTGACAATTTCTGCACGTCCATTACAGAATCTGCCTTAAAATATGAGTGAAGAATGACCCTAGGCATGGTACGACTCCTGGATAGCTCAGTGGTTAGAGCATCGGCTCACTAAGCCAAAGGTTCTGAGTTTGATTCCCGTGTCCAGGTGTCATTTTTCAATTTAAAGTATATATGAGATTTAGATGCGACTATAACCGTAACTAACAAATATAATAGCTTGGCTATTTAATCTAACGACTCTTTTTAATTTTAGTTCTTCTTATTTGAAGCACTAAGAGGCTTTATTACAATTTCATAACATAGTTACTTAAGTGACAACATTCCTTCCAGTATTTATTAGAAATGTGAACAATAATAGTTTGTTTTGCAACATATTCTACTCCAATCTATCCACATATGTACACCAACGGTGTAGGTACTGACACCTAGAACTGCGTGACTACCAATATGGGTTTGTTGAAAGTTTAGCATGGGTTAAAGTTTACACATGACTTTACTTTAAGGTAGTGACACTTCTTAAGTGTTCTCAAAGTTTGAAAGTGTAAAATGTTATCGAGGTTTGAAACCCCTAAAATGTTATTTCAGCTTTAAGCTCTTTAAATGTTATCTAAATCTGAAACCCCTTAAATATTCTAAAGGTTTAAAATTCATAAAATGTTGTTTATGTTTAAAATCTTTTAAATATTCTCTAGGTTTGAAACCCCTTAAATCTTCTCTAGGTTTGACACCCTTCAAAGATTCTCTGGGTGTGAAACCTCTTAGAGTTCATTATATTTGATATGCCTTAAATGTTTTTTAGGTTTGAAACTTCTTAAAGGATCTATAGTTTTACAAACCTTAAATATTCTATATGACATCCCTTAATCTCTACTCCCTGTATGGAGCGGCACATATGACCTTGAAAAGCTAATTCCTCTCCCCTTTATTTTCACACCCCAAACGATGGTATAGTAGAATTTACCTCTGTCCTTCCCCAAATCTTTCAAGCCCTCTCGCTTTCTGAATCTAACAAATAACTGTTGATAGACAGAGCACAACTAGTCATGGTATAACAACTCATTTGTCTTGCCAAAAGTGGTAAAATTCTCGCAACCACCCTACCCTAAGTATGCTACATGAAAAAAGAAGACCATCTACAAAAGAGATTAACAGTGATGAATCGGAAGTAACAGTCTGGAACACGAAGTGCGTGTGCTTTGTTTCCTGCTCAAAACATTTTGGGAAGTAGCCAATCCCGCCAGACTTACAGGAATGGATAAATTCCCGAGTTTTCCTCGAATGTTTGGTATCCTGTACACCTCTACAAAAAACAGTACTTCGTATACGTGTGTTGTGAGAGAAGCAGGGTGTGGAGCAAAGTACCCCCCCCCCCCACCCCTTCAGAGTGATCTTGAATTTACCCTAATCACTGTGGCAAATAGTAACCGAGATAGTGAAAAAAGTTATTCTACTTAGACCACGGATGTCCAACCTCCCGAGATCTTGGAGAGTTGGCAGGGCACCATGAATGAAATTAGAAAGGTAGTGGGATGGATGAAGGTTGCAGGTATAATTTATCTCCGCTGGCCGTTTCTTACATTCTTTTTTTTTTTTTTTTAATTTCTTAAGATTCTATGAGATTTTGGGAATCGGTGCTCAGTGACTACAGTTCCAAAAGCCTAGACGGTTTTTATTTCTGTAATTTGAGCTGGTGGGTCGCACAGAAGGCCATGAATACGCAGAGTTTGAAAATTTACTTTGACATCAACCCCACTAATGACTCTCAGAAGACAAGGAACACCTACCATACTACCATTTAAACGAGGTTAATATCTACCAAGATTATTATTTGTGCTGTTAAACCAAAGTGGTACAGCTCTATTTTCCAACAGTTGCTGCCTTGTGAACTTAGTCTCATTAATTTGCATCCTAGTGCAACAACATTAGCTCAAAATAGAATCCCTCTTTTTTTTACTTGTCACTGTGTACGGACAATACGCTCTTGAAGTACTCCAGCTGCATGTAAACAAGCAGCTAGTTGGTCGATCAAGATGTTAACTGTACAATGCAACAGTTAACTTTCACCGTCAATAGGGAATAAAAATAAATAAAGTCATTTCTCTCAGTGACATAAAACGATGTTCAATTTAAAAGCCAATTTTTTATAATAGTGCGGTCAGTTTACAAGCATTTGCCATTCCTCTTTAATAAAATAGATTTACTAGGCTTAGCTAAATCATTTGAATTGACTAATTAAAATAAATCAGTTCACAACAGGTTCTAAGGTTTATTTTATATTAGAATGATTTATAAACACATTTTAATTCAAAAATTAGTTTTGTTTGTACAGAAACATAAACTGTACTAACTACTGCACTTCTTTATGTTTGTAGTTTTAGTAAATCCTCTAAAAGCAGTGTTCTCAACGTTCCAACACTAGAATCTACTTGACACCCAAACTACAGTGAAGGTGTGGGAGTGGAGGCGTGCAGAAGAGTGAAGGGTGAAGAGACAGTAGTTACGAACCTGGCTAGCTGGGAGAGACTCGGACAGCTGCCCTGGGCTCAAGGTGGAAGCATACTGGTGCAGATGGGCCGGAGACATAGAGGCTGGGGCCTAGAGAGAACAAGAGACAGTCACCACACACCTCGCCAGTCGAGCTGACCACTCACACACTCAACTGTCTTTACAAACTACCACATTCAAGATACAATATTTACACTAGTTGATAACAATTTCTATTTGGTTCTTTATGTTTTAAATTTTACGATCGTTACATTACAAAATATTTATTAAATATCTCTATATAAGGAAAACCTCTTTTCGCTTTATGAGGTCGATCTTTATGTGTTTTGTTTATATGTTTCTATCCACCTTTCGTTCGACCTTCTTCTAAATATAAAACATTTATTGAGTAATTTTGTTTTAGTATTTTTAACCAGTGGTGTAGGAGCAGTTGAGTCCATGGATACAATTAATTAAGCCAAACTTTGTCCGATGGTTACATAATGTCCTTTACCAGACATTATTACATTGTGAATTTGTTGTTGTAATCGTTGCAGGAATTACTTAAATTGGTAACGTAGAAGGGAGTAGCGAAGGTTATGCATTCAATGACCAAACAAGTGTTATTGGTGGAAACCTCAGAAATACCTACGAGTGGACCGTGTAACTTTAGTGTGGCGAATATAAACCTCTATTTAACCATGAACACCTCCTATAGAAACATCTAGAAACACCCAAGGTTATACAATTGAACGGATCCATCTTACTTACAAAGTTTCACCAAACACCCGAATAATTTAAGAGAGAGATTTCCATTTAAACCTTCTGAAACCAAAAATGTTCCTTTGCCTTTGTTTAAAAAATCAATATTTTAGCTTAGTTTTATACTTAATGTCTACCATTTTATTTCATGGATATTTACTTAATAATAATAATTAATTAAAGCCCTATCAAATGAATGTTAAGACGTTTACATAGCAGTGTTGCCAATATTTTTCAATAAACACTCACTGTACTGTATGTAATAACTTGGTAACAATCCAGACTAGACACAAAATAAAATTACTTTTTGAAAGCTTCAAAACTATTATTTTAATTGGAACTCCAAAAATGTGATTGTATTTTAATCAATTAATTTATTATTTTCTTTTTTGTTAATTCAAACATCAAAAAATGTTATTAGATCCGTTTGAAGTAATTGTATTCCTGTATAATTGATAAGTTTTAAAATTATTAAGATATTAGAACTTTTTTTTAACAATTATAACATTATTTTAAATACCTCACAAGGGACTAGTTAGAAGAAGTGTGTGCGCATTTGTGTGGAGGGATAGTGGGAAACCATTTAGACAAACCACCTTTAGTACACATGACCGGGATTTGAACCCCAATTTTCAAGCCATCGACACTCCTGTCTATTTGAGCGAGTGATGGCTTTGACCATTCGACCAACAAAGCAGGTAGTAAGATATAGTCAACAAATGACATATAAGAAGTAGAGATGAGGCCTTAAAGCTGTGAGTATCTACAATCCTTTTGAGTATATTTAGGATTTGAGGATTTTAGAAAATTTCAAATTCGAGCATCAAAATACAATTTTTTTAAGTAAAATTTGTTTTAAAGACTTAATACGGGTTCAGAACCAATTATGATAATATGAACGTAACAACCTGGCCCCAGACCAGTAATTCATCACTTAATTGAATGTAAGAATGTTATAAGAATGGAATTATAATAAAAAAATATTAACATTATTTGTATATTCTATAGTGCTCTGCAGGATCCCAAAACTTCGGGAAAAAGTTTGGGAAATTTGTTGCTAACGAAACTTGGGAGGGAAAAATTATATTCTTGGATTTTTCGGAAAAATATATAAAAAGGTTATAACTAAGTATTGTCTAGAGATGTCACATATGTATTTAATTTTTATAAAATATATTATTAATTTACTAAATTTAAATTAACCTTATCTTCCATTAAGTAGAAGGGTACCAAAAACTTCAATATATTTTATTTCATAGATAACTTACAACACAAGTGAGTGCCATTAAATAACATGACCACACTACGTATAATTGAGGGAAATATTTATCTCTGAAAATATTAAGACTGGAAAGCATATTTTTAGCAGAAAATAATGATAAAAGTGACTTTTAAATATCAAATAATGCACAAAATATACAATTAGCAAACTTATTTGCATAAACACAGGTCTATTACATAAATGCAACCAAATCAAAGTTTTGGTCCCTCTTCCTGACTATTCAAAAATGTTTTTGAATTGTTTGAAACTATCAAATTATTTTAATTTTAACAGTGGAACAAATGGGAAGGCTATAAATCTGAAAAATAGATATAAACCTAAGGTGGAAAATTATTTTAAATTTCAAATTTATTTCTCGTTCCTCGTTCCCTACCTGCGGGAAATCAAATTTCCTGAAGTCCAAATCACAATCCCCCACGGGATTAATTTCTATTATTCTCTATTATCTTTATATTTCTTCATATAAACATAATTTTTCCAAGACTAAGATTTGGGATTTTAAGTTAATTTGGAGATTCAAATTCGTAAAATAGTGGATTCAACCCAATAATCATGAAACTCTCGAATAAGATAAAGAGTGGTAGAAATTCCCAAACTCCAAGTGGCTACAGGTATATTTATCACTCGATGCACTTCATTCCGAGACTGATTTACCCAATCAAAACTATATATTGTTGAACTATAAAGCATAACTATGAATAATTTTATTTGGATTACTGTTATTTTAGCATAACACATTTTACATTTTGGTTAGATTATTTATACTGGATTGTGATTAAATCATATAAAACTTCTGATTTATTTTATTCATACAAATCTGTTTAGTCAGAATGAGTGCGGACTTTCAATTATTCAAAATTTAAAAGCCAAATTTGAGGGATGAATTATTTATTGGTCGTATGATTATATTTAGTGTTATTTGTCAGCCATAATCTATCAAAGCCAACTCGGGACTTAGGTTTAGAACTAAACAACGAGAGCAGTGACACGAACTGTGAACACTATAAGAGTCCCAGTCATCTACCGAGGCTTTTGAAACTATTAACGAAGGAGGATATAAGGACACTTCATACCAAGGATATATCAGAGGGTGCCACCCTGATAAAGAGGTTGATTAATAATGTTCAAAGCACTTGCTGCTTGTATATTCCCTATAAAAGGAACTATAACACGTATTTGTATAAAATAACAATCTGTCGAAAGTTGAAGTAACTCATTGAATGGTTTAATTCTGGTGAAATTAAGCGAGGGAAACTGGTTAGATGTGGCAGAAAATATATATTATAGATAAATCTAGACCAAAACCATGATACATTTCTTAAAAATTAACGGCTAAAGTATACAGACAATTAAAAGCGCTTATTACCACATTTAAAAAAATAAGAGCTTTACCTGGAATGCAAAATAATAATTTGTGAACAACATTTCAATATATATTTTAATTAATATTTACTTATTTTTACCATCACTAACAAAATATAAAATTGAAGCAGCAAATTAAAACCACAATGCAGCACAAAGTATTTGTACCCGTAGAAACTCAAAAAGCCCTTCCCACTGCTACTGGCGATGTCAAACATCAAGAGCTATAAAGGGGCTTAAGGGGCCAGCCCAGTGCTAAGTTAAATTAATACTTTCATCAGAGGATATCTGTGTCTCAGGGGTAAACTATAGGCCACACTGCACGACAATTTCCAATATTTTTACAGCGAGAAAGTAGAGTGACTTGTTAAAGATACAGTATTGGTTATTTTTAGCACATTTCTACCTTCAATGGCTCCTGTTAAAGTTCCCCATCAGAATCCTACGTGCCATCAGGTTAATAAACCACTGCGCAGAGGAAGGGCTTGGGCCTGCCCCAAATATATAGTTTAGTAGAGTATTTTTATTTGCTCCGTGTTCTATTTCCTGTGTGATCTAGCCACATGTTTAGGGAAAGGGTTGAGAAAGGTAGATTTTAGAGGCAATATGATACCCGCATTTGAGTGGGAAACCATTTAGACAAAACCATCTTCACTAAACCCAGCCAGGATTCGATCCCAGCCCCCCTGTCTCTAGTAATCAAGTATATTGGGTGAGTGACGCCTTAAACTTTATGACCACTAATGCGGGTTTATTTTCTGTGAAAAATATATACAAAAAAAACAAATTCTCACAAAATGTTGAGAAACGCTTTTTGAAAGAAAAAAGATGTCACCCTTTTTTCTATTAATCATAATGTAGTATAGTGACCATTTACAAAAAAAAGCTTTCCTTAAGAATGTTGTAAAATACATTTGAAACAAATTCAGTCGAGTTGGTTGTCTGAGAACTTTATAATTTTGATTATCGTTGTTATCTGCTAGTAAGGCACTCTGGTGGCATTCCAACACACAGCAAAACAGCAACCACAAACAAAAGTCAAGTCAGCAAAGTGCAGTGCAAAGGGGGGGTGTTACGTAGAGACACAACAGCTCAGGCAAGAACACATACAGATACAAAAACAGGAGTTGACCCTTGGATCGTCTCGCCCCTAAAAAACATCAATGGATCGTTATCAATGCGAATAACTTCATGTTCAACATTTCAAAACTAATCATTCAAATTTAAGGATTTCTATCAACTAACAATGTTTCACTAACGAAACATAGCAGTGATTCAAATATTTTATTTTATCAGCCAATATTTCAACTGATTAGTAATAAAAGATTATGTAAATGCAAATTTAAAACTTTTTGAAAACTAATACTAAAATAGGTGGAAAGTGTTAGTTTAGTTGTGGCTGAGCCAGGTATCGGAAGTTTAAATGCGGTATAGTGCTATGTGGGTGGCATTTTTTTTATCGACGTCATTTTGTGACCTTAGATTAGTTAGTGAAAATGAGAGCAGCCCAACTGGCAATAAAATACTAAGCCCTAAAACCCATGTGTGTGATAGAAATTTGATCTAAGATATAATGACAATATTTTTTTGTATTTTAATAAACTGTGCTGGTTGGTTGGTTGGTGAAGTTAGATGAGAGATGGAGGATAAGTTTATTATAATTGCTTCACAAAATATTGTCAACATCACCGTTCCGTTTCTAAATGATAAAACCAAGCTGTACCACTATAAAGACGTGGGTGTGTGCGTGTGTATGTATATATACATACACACACACACACAGACTTATCTTTGTTTAATATTAGTTGAATTGAAATAATTTAACTAATATTAAACAAAGGTAGTATTTTTTATTAATTCATAAATTATTATGTTTGTTTTCAACAAAACTAAGATAACGTTTCTAACTGGTTACAAGTCTACAACATAGTGAAATCAAGATTCCTACGATTTAATTTTCTCTGTCAAATTGAAATTGAAATAATTGAAATAGTTGAAATAATTCAACTATGAATATCAGTGAGACACTATTTTATTTTTTAAAGTTTGATTAGAGGTTAGTGCTAACATGGTTAAATATAGTTACAAAGTTCTTGAGATGCTTGATCAAAATATGGGCATAAAATATACTCGCCCTACATTCAGCGATTTTTAGATGCCCGATTTACTGCCCAAAATTTCCGGTGCCCGACATCCCCCAATAAAGCTTACTATACCCAATAATATGTATATAATTTACATCTAATAAGTTTTCCTCATAGAGAAATACATATTCGTTTCTAATGTCCATTTCCTGTGTTTAACCTTTTACATGATCCTATCCAAGTGTTCTATCATTCTTTACAAATTTCCTTTTTCTCTGTCTTTTTTTTTTTTGTTTCCTCATTTAGGAAGTTGCGTTTTACACTCCCTCCTGGAGTTCTGATAGAATGAAACCTAGGTCAGGGTAGTGGGTGGTAACAATTGATTTTCTTCAAGAGGCTGCCCTTACCTTTTGTCCGATGGCAGTAATATGAAGTGTGTTCTGTGTTCTCCCTGTATTATTGTTATTGTTATTGTTATTATTATTATTATTTTTATTAAATGTTTGATGGATCCAGCAGTAGACATCCTTTTAACATAAAGCTTATAGTTGCACACAACAAAGTGCACACTGTCCTAAAACCAAAGGGGATAATGAGTGTCAGTAGTTGCTATGGACCCCTTCAAATTGCAACGTTTTGTATAACAACTCAGAAAAATGTTCATGTCCTGCTTTAGCCATAAAAAGAGAATAGCACTTCAATAACAAAGAAACTCAAACTGTAGCGTGAGCCTGTTTACAAGAGTTTAAAGTTTATTGAGAAGACATGACAGTCTCAGTATTCATTCACATGCGCTAAGAAAACAATCGGCTATTGTTTTCTTGGTGAACTGGACATCTTTAACTTGTACAATTGTTTTATGGTTGGCTATATTTAGTTTTTTTATAATAGGAAGGTTAAGAGTTGGGTCATTCCTTATCAAATTACCCAGCTATATTCGATAATGACACCCACAACCTCACTTGCTCACTTTATTAAAGCAATGGTTTTACATTTAAAATTTGTTAATAATCCAAACTAGTTTAATTTTAATGTTTCTGAGAAGTGAGCAAGATTTATAGATTTTTTTTTCTTAAATCCACATACATTGCTTGATATTTTCTAAGATTTTGACAGTAATATGTTGATTATACACTGAGCTATGGATATTTCCCTTAAATACGGCACTCCTTCCTCGGAGCCTCTGAAACAACATTTACACACAATTTACCCATTTTATATCTCGGAAAGTATGTGGCCTAGGGAGAAATAATTTGACATGGATTAGTAACTTGATGGTAGTAACATGTAAAAAAAAAAAGTTTCATGAAAATTTGAAGTGGTGGGTGTCATGGCCTGGGTGAATTGGCACGGAATGAGCCAGTTAAATTTTTTTAAACTATGATTTAATTAGTTATTTTATGTTTATATAGTTTAATTATTCATGTGGCCTAAACATTTATATTTATGGTTATTTGATGTGTAAACATTATTAGTTATTTTGTGTGTGTTTGCATAGACACTTTCGTTGTTGGAAAGGGAGGTAATTATGTTGTACACTTAATTAGTGCTATGAGATCACATTAAATTGTTAAACCTACTTATTAAGATAGCAATGCAGTTCAAATTGTCTTGCTAATTTATACATTTATTTAAAAAAGTAAGAACTTGATATTAATAGTTATTAAATAACAATCAATTTTGGAAAAATGGAGCAGTGACACAACTCCAACACTATATTTGTACTTTCCCCGAATCAATCTCCAGTGTCTTGTTGCGAGTGTACCCCAAGAGGCGACTTCTGTACCATGAGCCAGACTTACCGTGTGGTACTTGTGAAGGTAGTCCCGCTGCGGAGAATGGTGGGACTTGGGAGTAGAGCGCCCACTGAGAGGCGGCGAGGTGCGCTCAAAGCTGCGCCCACGAGAAAGGAGGTTCATGTGCTCTAATGACCCCACACGAGACTCCAGCTCTTCCGCCCTCGCTTCAGTAGATTGCTTTTCTTCCTGGATCAACCTGGAGACAACAGTGTAGCTGATAACAACAGCAGGCGTAGCTTACAATGGAGTGAATTATGCAGTGAAGCAGGTATACGATGGTTATACAGGGTGCTGAGAGTGGTTTGGAAGGAGAACAAGGAGTTATAATATCTATTTTCAAGAAAGGAGACAGGAAGAAATGTACACATCATAGGGGATAACAGTGATATGCCACTGTACAAAAATAAATTAGAAGATACTGGAAAAGAGAATAAGAAATAAAATGAAAGGAAGGTGGAGAGAGGAACAGCACGGATTTAGGTTTAGAGGTCTACAATAGAGTTGATCTTTGCCACACGACAGCTGATGGCAAGAAGGGAAAAACTTGGATGTGGAGGAGGAAATATATAGATATCATGGATAGAAATAAAGTTTGGAAAGCGTGGAGGAGGCCGAAGGGGAAAGAGGAGTTGTAATGAGAGTGAAGAGCATGTATGAGGATAACAGGAGTTGTGTTAAGACAGAGAAGGGGTGGATGGGGTGGTTCCAGTAGAGGAGTGCCCTTTCACCACTGATATTTGTAACTGTATTGTAATGGGCATGAACAAAGTGCAGGAAAACTCGGGAGGAAAGAATGAGAGCCATGATGTTTGCTGATGACTTGATGGTATGGGGGGAGAAGGACGAGGAAGTAAGGAACAACAAGAATGAAATTTTAGCATGGCAAAGTGTGAAGAGATGGTAATGACAAGGAAGAGGATAAGGTTCTGGTAAAGATATAGAGGTTGGATGGAGTAGAGTGAGGAAAGGACAGAATGTAAATTATCTTGGAAGTGTGATTGAGGAGAAAGGTGGAAGTTGGAGGAATTTAATGAGAAGAGGAACAGCAGGAGAGTTTCTATAAGTGTGTAAGAGACCTGCTATGGAGAGTTGTTCTATAGGTGTGTAAGAGACCTGACTATGGAGAGTTGTTCTATAGGTGTGTAAGAGACCTGCTATGGAGAGTTGTTTCTATAGGTGTGTAAGAAACCTGCTATGGAGAAGGGAGTGCCCTTGAAGTGTAATGAAGTGTTGTACAGGGCGTACTTTGTACCCGTAGTCACACATACAGCAGAAACATGGACAATGGAATGTAAGAGAGACCAGGAATAGTGGAGGCCATGGGATGAAGTTGTGAGGAGCAAGTTAGCTGTCACGAGGAGAAACAAGATAGGAATAAAGTTTATCCAGGGAGAGAAGTTGGGGTACAAGGAGTACATGAGATAGTAAAGGAAGCAAGACTGAGATGGCTATGGACAATAATGAGGATGGAAAAGGAGAGGATGCCAAGAAAGAGATGGGAGGAGCAGATAAAAGAAAGTGTTCAAGTAAGAGTAGAAAATGGAAGAAATTAAAGAAGGAAGAATGGTTGAAGGATAGAGGAAGACGGAAGCATTTTACCAACCACAGACTGGAAAAAGTTGATGATGACCTATATTAACAGTTCATAAAGTACTGGTGATCTGATCAATAAGCCTGAGAGTGGAACAAGGCAACCAACTCTTGATACCATGTAAAAATGCAAGTTCACAGAATAATATAAACGTTAAACAAGGTTTTTAAAGCATATTATGTTCATTCTTCAGAAAAAGAAAGTTAATTGTAAACAATAACTAAACTAGAGTATTAGGTTTATAACTGTAAATTATTTAATGTACGTTAAAATAATAAAATGGCGAGTATGACAACACAGAAAGTTATCACACCAGCTAGGAGTAAAATTTACCTATATCCTACCATTAAAGGTATGTGAAGCTTTGAAAACTTGACTTGGCTTATATTTGAAAGTAAAATTATGGATTCGACTATTACAAAGCTTAAAAAAAAAAAAAAAAAAAAATTATGTTTATTATTTTAATTTTCTGGTGTTATTTCCATCACATATTAGTGTTTGCATTTAAAAAATACACTACAATAGTGCAATTTAAATTTGTGATAATAGATTAATTTATAATTTTAAGGAAAAATATATTAATAATTATCTTTGAAATATATCATTTTTGTTAATTAATTTATTATAAAGTAACAATCCAACCCATTATCTCAGCCAGCAGCATGTCAGTCCACTTAGTTAAGGTACAGAGTTCGATTCCCAGCATGGCGAAGAATTTATCATTGGTGAAATGTGGTTTACCCTTTGACAGTGATAAATTAACGGCCGGGGACTGGATGTTGTGCCTGTCTTAGTCTTAAGTTAGATTATAGAGAATACGAAGCTACGACAGGCTTAGCAAGCCGGTAATGGGAAATATATGGCTTGAATAAAAAACTGACCACAGGCTGGAAACAGTCATGGATGTGTTTTAAATTCATTACATTGAGTATATTTTTTTGTATACAACTTTAACATATTTTTTTAAATATTCAAACTTCGATTCGCCTTTGGGAATATTTAATATTATTCAATTCTACTTTGCTTTTGTATTGAAAAAGCGGACTTGGCACCCCCCTAGGTTAAACAGGACTGTGTGAAATAACGCTGCTATATTTCATACCTGATCTCATTGTTGATGGCATCCAGCTGCTCCTGTAGCATCATGGCGAGTGTCTGAGCATCTGTGTGACCAGACGGGGACAGCATCTCTGTTGCGCTGAAGATGCTATCGTTGTCGTCACCCTCGGCGTCACTCGACACGTCGAACGCTTGCTGAACGTTGGCCAGAACGTGTGCTTGCTGCAATTTCTCCCACTCTTGTTCCAAGAGCTGCAAATAGGTACAAACAAACTCTTAAACCGGTTTCCATTAAGCAAGTCCTGTTTATTTCCTGGACCAGAAAATTATGATTAGATAATACAGGGTGGCTCGTGGAAAAGTAGCCCACCTCCTATATCAATCAGATGCCTCACTCTGAATTGGAGGAGGTCAATCCTCTTCCACCCCGATTTGTGCTTTAGACAAGCAGTTCACTTGCTCATTCTTCATGTCACAATATGGGTGGAAGGAGATTGACCTCCTCCAATTCAGAGTGATGCGCCTGCTGGATATAGGAGGCGGGCTACTTTTCCGTGGGACACCCTGTATAGTAAATGAAAAATAAACTCCAGTTACATGGTGATATTTGAGTAGTTGCAATTAAATTTAAATCTTTAATTTAAAAGAGGCAACATTTATAATATAAAAGTTGGAGCTCCTCGTTATCATCTACAAAAATAAATAATCTGGGCGTGAAATTAATACATTTGATGAACTCTACACATTTTGAGATTGAATCAGAATGTCAGTGTAGCGAGAACAACAAAGATAACTTCTCAATCTTAGTAATGATTCTAGAGCCCGATTCCTACATAATGTGGTGATCACGTTAAATACCTGCTTTAATCTCGGCTACACCGAATAAAATAGTCCAAGATATGACAGCCTTTACCGTTGTATCGGTGGTGATTAGATTAACATCGTCAGTCACCATATTTTAACACAACCTGTTTTTTCGTCCAAAAATTGGTTTATTAAAAATTCCATCGAAAAAATGTTGCATTGTATGGTTCTTGTTTGTCACATCAATTGAAAAGGCAAACAGAGGAAAGCTATTTCCTCCACCATCTTCCTCCCTCGTTTCCATACACCACTAAAGATCAGCTGAAGAAGGTGGAAAAGTGTGGAATGAATTTTAGTATGGTAAAAAGTGAAGTTATGGTAATGACAAGGAAGAGAATAAGACCAAGAAATGAGATAGAACTGGATGGAGTTTATTTGAAAGAAGCAGGGAGCTTAAAATATCTGGGAAGTGTGATTGAGGCAAGAAGGACAGCAGAGAAGATATAGTGAGACAAGGACAGCAGGGAGAGGTTTTATACAGGTGTGTAAGAGACCTACTATGGAGAGTTGTTCTATAGGTGTGTAAGAGACCTGCTATGGAGAGTTGTTCTATAGGTGTGTAAGAGACCTGCTATGGAGAGTTGTTCTATAGGTGTGTAAGAGACTGCTATTGAGAGTTGTTCTATAGGTGTGTAAGAGACCTGCTATTGAGAGTTGTTCTATAGGTGTGTAAGAGACCTGCTATTGAGAGTTGTTCTATAGGTGTGTAAGAGACCTACTGTGGAGAATTGTTCTATAGGTGTGTAAGAGACCTACTGTGGAGAATTGTTCTACAGGTGTGTAAGAGACCTGCTATGGAAAAGAGAAGTGTAAGGAAGTGTTGTACACCCACAGTTACGTATGTAGCACAAACTTCAACTTGGATACAAGAGAAACAAGGAAAGTGGAGGCTATGAGGATGAAGTTTTAGAGAAGCATGCTAGCTGTTACCAGAAGAGATAGGATTAGGAATGAAGATGTAAGGTCAGGAGTTGGGGTAGATGAGATAGTAGAGGAAGCTAGGATGAGATGGTATGGACACACAAAGAGGATGGAAGGGGAGAGGATTACAAGAAGATTAATAGATATGAAGTATGTAGGGAAGAAACCACAAGGGAGAGATGGGAGGAACAGATAACAAAAAGTGATCAATTGAGAGGAGAAGAATGGAAGGAATTAAAGGAGGAAGAATGGTGGAAGGATAGAGAGAGCGAGAGGCATTTTACTAAACAGACCCGGCCACAGTCCGAGAAACAGTTTGATGATGATGATGATGATGATGATGACAACAAAAGTTTTACAACTGTTGGTTTGCAGCTATCTTATCCCACATTGTTAACCTAGAATTCTAAGTACATGCGCTATGTCAGTTTATATTTCCGAAAGCCAAGTTGCGGTGGTCAGTTAGGTGAAGCTACCAAGCACAAGTCACATTGTATGGAGAAAGTTCGTATCTTCCCCGTCAAACTAAACTAGTGACCATCTGCTAGCTATACGTTAACGTGGGAAACATTTTTTCTTTCTTCTGACTATGAGTAAATACAAAAACTATTCTGCAGGTTTCAAGCCTGAAAGTGATTGTGTTCGCTGAACAGCACGGAATAGAGCCGCAGATAGAGGTTTTTCAGTGAGTGGAAAGTTGATGCAACATCAGCGGAAACAGAAAGTTAAAAGAACACTGGATAGGAAGGCCGGAAAAAGTCTGCCAAACTGTCACAAAGAAATGACGAGCGCCGATTTGGACTTTTAGATTAAAACAGTGTATATACGAGTATGCCGCGCACTCTGAGCTTGTACCAAAGACCATTTTGATGATTATTAAGTAATATGTACAGGTTTTTTTCCAAAGCTTCACAGGACTCTAATCCCACTTTTATCCACAAAAATGAGGTACAACCCACGCAACGATTATGCGATGAGATACGGTACAATGGTGTCACAAGAAAAAAAAAAGTAGTCCGAACCAATTTATTTAAAGTTAGTCATTCATATCAATCCTAAACATATGAAAAGTTAACATTATTTATACCCGCCTCGGTGTCGTAGTTGGCTAACGCGCCAGTCATGTTGAGCTAGACCACCGAGGACGGAGAGATCGAGGTTCGAATCTCGATCGGGCAAACTGGGGGGGGGGGGGGGGGGGGGTTCCTAAATGGTTTTCCACTCTCCCTCCACGCAAATGCGGGTTCACTTCCTATAAATTCAACCTTCCCAATGCCTAATAATTTAGTATAATTAGTACTTAAGGGTATAACCCGAAACGAGTAGTATGACACAGTGCTAAATAAATAAATAAACACCATTAATTATATATAACTTAATGTAATATGTTTATTTTATGAATTTGTCAAGATTTGAAAGACTCAATGTGTATAGATAGTATAATTTGATTCAAAGTTATACTTTGATGAATTGTGTTTTTATAATTTGCTCGCCTTAGTGCCAGTACCTTTGTGGCCTCTTCCTCAAGTGCAGAAACTCGACTGTTGGGTGGTCGTCGAGGCAATGAATGTGTGTCGAAGCTCGTGTGACTGGAACTGCGCACGAAGCTGCTCGGATCTGCTGCACTAGGGGACAAACTCCTGCAATAACCAGGACAACAAACATACTATCACATTTCTGTAATAAACGTAATAAACGAAACCAAATTCGAGCTTGGTGTCAAATATGTTGAAGATCACACATTTGTTTACGTTGAAAGTGGCTTTTGAGTGCTTTTACAACTACAGAATAATATATTTGAAGAACAGATTTTACTGATCTTTCTTTTATTAAAAATTATGCCTCTGCGAGTGTCTACACGTTGTTTAAAAATAATGTAAGAAATAATGTTTTGTTGTTGTTCTGAATTCATACCTAGTAAGAGCATCTGTCTGTTGAATGTTAAATGCTATTTCCTGTTGAAGCATTTGTCTTTTCACATTATCTATCTCCATTCTCGCCTTGCCCAGTTCTTTAACGATGTCAGTCTGAACAGAGAATGGCAACTTAAGTACATTACATATCAACAATTATATTAGATAATAGTAATAGTCATTGTTTCATAAATTTTTATCTTTTTTTTTTATCTTTTATATGTCACTCAAATATTTTGTGTTTACCAGTCTTTATAAATTTAACTGCATTTCTTTAAGTTGGAACAATCAATAAACACCAGTTCCGCAAGAGTTTAATAACCAATCTGTGTGGTGTTTAATTAAAACAGACGTTTATAAACAATTCAGCTCCACGACCATCTCTTGTATGTATCCATGCTTTAATACATTAAATAATAAAAAGGGTGACCTGGAGGTCTAGGGGGTAAGGCGGCAAGACTTCTGTGCTGAGGGTCAGGGGTTCAATCCTCGGTCCCGGCACAGATTTATCTGATTGACAAACCCTTCCTTCACCTCTGACAAGACGTGTATTAATCACAACTTGTGAATGTGTGGAATGCCAGGCCTCCACCGTGGTTCGGATCCCACGTTAAACTGTAGGTCCTCCATTTCATCTCACAATCACCCTACCATTGCACATTAGCGTAAGTGCGTATAACCCGAATGGGTAGTAAGACGTGGTGATGATGATGATGATGATAATGATGATAAAGAAGATGATAAAGCTAATGATAAAGATGATGATAATAATGATAATGATAATAGTAATCATAATAATATTAAAAACCTACTTATCAAAAGTGTGTAAAGATAACAGGTGTATATAACCAACCATTGCGTGCTATCCAGCTCACCTTTTCTCCTTGAAGGTCTTCCGCCACCTTCCTGATTTTCTCTAGCTCCTGTGTGAGCGCATTCTTCTCTTCTAGTGCGTGCATGCGTTCTTTCAGGTGCACTTGAAGCCGCTCGTTGGACTCTACAATCACAACATTATAAAGAAGAATCTGTAGATGTAGACGTACATAACTTTTAAGGAGAATAAAATATTACACTTTCTAATAAACTAGTTGCAGATTTTTGAGTGAATATGTAAAAAAAAATTCCATGACATTTTCAGGTCGCTGGATTATGTTGAATCCAGGGAGAGAATAAAAACTGGTTGTTTTGAGTTTGTCTGTGAACTGACCGGAGAGAAGCTTATCGACCGTGGTGGAGAGCCGAGCGTTGTGCTCCTCGTTCATCTTCAGCCGCTGGTTCAGTCGGACCAGCTCCGCGTTCTTTTCCTCCAGTTGTGCCTCTAACCTCTGGATGCGGTCTTCTGCCGACCCGTGCCGCTCCTGAGCCTTTACGCAAGCAACAACCACACGTCATACTATCGTTTTGGCAAACATTTCGGTGAGAGATTAATCAAGTTGGTACAACTGGTTCAATATAAGGATCTAGTACACATATCAAAATACAAACAACATTAATAAAATGTATTTAATAATTTGATAGTACTACACTAAGAGAAAATAAACTTTACATCATTTGGACATCAAATAATTAAACAATTAAATTTACAAGTAACTACTTTTAAAAAAAACTATATTTTATTGTTTGACTAATAGATAAAATTTATGTAGGCAAAGTGAATAAAGTGAATAAAACCCCATAAAAAATCAAAAGTGCTAAAAGGATTAAGATTTATGGATTTAGCACAATAAAACAGGAAAAGAGGCCAATACTCTGTAATATAAGACATATTATCATCCAATGTTGACGTACGGCTCTGAAACCTGGATATGGACCAAGAGAGATTGCAGACAACAGAGATGAGGAGGTTCCTGAGAGGAAGTGAGAATATAACAAAGAGACAGAATAAGGAAGGAAATAATTAGAGATAATGGGACCATTAGAAGAGACAATGAAGAGGAAAAGGTTGATGTGGTTAGGTCATGTGATGAGAATGTAGGACAGAATGCCTAAGAAAGACTTACAGAACAAAGAGAAGGGTAGAAGACCTATTGGAAGACCACAGACAAGATGGATGGACCAAGCGTAGAAGGACATGGAAGATAAAGGAGCAGACTGGAGACGTGTGGCTGAGGGAGAAGTTTGGAGAGATCGACAGGAATGCAAGAGGATGTACCAGACGACCCGCAGAGGTGGAAACGTCGAATGATGATGATGATAATCACAATAAAAATGTATCTGAAAGAGGATTATAAGAGTTGGCGTGGAGGGTTGCAGCCAGGTGTATTGAAGGCGGATAATCTATTAATGGTTTTCCCTTTCTTTCGAGGCAGATTTTTGAAACTAAGCTTTTTAAAAACACTAATATTCCTGCAATAGTATATATTATGTATCACCAAATTTATCCAAATCAGAATTTGAAATAGTTACTGTTTGTTAATTCAAATTTACATAAACATGCATACCTATACTATAGTATTACATGTACATTTAGAAAAGCTAAAATTGTATGTGTTAGTTTAATGAATCTATAAAATAATATTAATTTAAAAAAACAAACTATTTGTATTTAATTCTAAGAATTTAAAGAGAGAGACATACATTTCTATTAAACATTGTGATACTTCTAAGTTTCTCATGCATTAAAACATTGGTATAGGCAAAACAATGATCTAGAGTTAATGAAAATCAATTAGTAAGGAAAATGTAAAATGGTAAAATTGAATAAGTCTAATAATTGGACACAAATAGTCACAACATTTTATTGGCACAGAATGTAAAAGTTGAGTTTTAATTGAGACTATCCAAGCATACTTCCAACATTTATAAATAGTTTGTCTTATGGTTGGCGAATGTTGTGAAATTTAACCGTTGTCTGGAAAATAAACCTAAACAATATGAGGTTAGGTTTTTTTATTCAAGGCAAACTCTAGAAAGTTTCATAGAAAGATCCTAAGAATCATGTAAAACTTAATTAAATTAATTTAAATAAATATATAATTTGTATGTTATATGTAGCCTATGCTTATTAGAGTAACAAAAACTATTTGTATCTATAAAACCATTTAAAGGGACAAAAGACAATTAAGATACAGACAAAACCAATATAAGATATTTATTTGTAATCTTTAGCTGTATAAGCTTAAATTGTCCAAGTGTTCTCGTTAACCTGTAACATTAATTATAGGGATGGAATTCTTGAATCCTAAAATCCTTAATGATATTTTAGATTCGAGGATTCAAGAAAATTTCGAATTTGAGATTCATATACTTTCTTTCTTTCTTTCAATTTTTCATGTGAAATTTGTTTTAGAGTTCCATCTTTGACTTGGTAGTTGGCTTATTGCTGCAATTTTACAATTATTATAATTGTACGAGATTACATATTAAGAATAAAATACAAATGGCAGCATTAAGCCAGCTACAGAGTGTAAGATGGCTGCGTTATCTGATGGCTTGTGATATTAATATAATCACACATTTGTAGCTAGCCTGTGATTTCCGCTAAGTCCATCATAGACTCTGACTTAAAATATGAGTGAAGAATGACCCTGGGCATGGGACGAATCCTGGCTAGCTCAGTGGGTAGAGCATTGGTGTACTAAGCCAAAGGTCCCAGGTTCGATTCCCGTGTCCAGGTATCATTTTTCAATTTTCAGAAAGTGATGAATAGTTTAGCGACTTGGATGAAATCGATGTTGATGTCTCGGGTAGTGATAGAAGTGTGTCTGAGGTGTTCGGTGTCTCAGAAAACGAGTCTATTGACCTGCCTGTAGCTCGACAGTGGTGTGAATACAACAGCGCAGCTTACCGCGTGTCCGTCTAGATTTCAGTTTAAACTTCGGGAGATTATATATTT
This sequence comes from Timema podura, assembly GCA_033556935.1. Taxonomy (NCBI): domain Eukaryota; kingdom Metazoa; phylum Arthropoda; class Insecta; order Phasmatodea; family Timematidae; genus Timema; species Timema podura. The sequence continues at coordinate 1,567,172 of JAVRXN010000004.1, read as the reverse complement.
TATTTTACTTTTTGGAAATTTCTGGAGAAATATTTATATTTCAAATAAAATAATATTTTTTAAATTATCAATAAGTAATAAAAAAATATTTTTAAATATAAAACTTAAAACTAAAATTGAAATTATGTTTTTATATATTTCTCCAGAAATTTCTAAAGAAATACATGATTAAAATTAAGTTAAATATACTTTTTTAATTGAGTTTAATATAAAGAGTAAAAAAAAACTTATATTTTTTGAGCCCTAAAAAACATGATACTCTATAAACACTAAATTCACAAAATACCTCACATTGAAGGGGCTAAAGAACAACATAAGAGTATTTTATAATATTACTTAAATTTATTAAAAAAGAAGAATTAAGCTTCTAGAAATAATCACTACACCAATTTACTTAACGTCAACTTTTAATAATTATTTCTGATATATTTTATTTTAGTAACAGTTTTTTTATTGAAATCAAATTAAGTATTGAAAGAACCAGATTAAAATTAAAAAGTTTTTTCAAACAAGGAATATGAGGAATTGATAAGAGATTGAATATGTTTTGTTTTAAAGATAACCACGACTGTAGTTTTGACTTTGTATGTGGGAGCGTCTTGTTTGTAAAAATAAAATGAACTAGTTAGATGCATGCAGCATGTACCCATGCGGCTCTAGAGACAAACTCAACAACACTCAAGTTGTATGTAATAATTTGGCGTGATTGTTCACCGGTTGCGTACCTGCCCTCTCACCTGCGTTAGCGCTTCCATCCTCTGCTTCAACTCCTCTTCCATCTCGGGAAGTTTGGCATACTGAGCCAACTTCTGATCCGATAGTTCCAGCTTCTCCTGAATGGCTCGAGTTTTCTCTTCCTGCAACTAAAACAATCAATATAGTAGGTACATCATTGTGGGAGGACATTATGTTTCAGAAACTAGAAATAAGATACTATTTTGGGTGAGATGAGGCATAAAAATTTTTAAATCCATAATTTCATTAAGGTTTCAAGAATTTAAACATTTATTTACTGTGATTTTTTTATACACCTTTTCACTAAAGGAAACAGCATTGGAAAATCTAACTGGGATTTATAAAATTCTATGCATGAATGTATTTAATCTGAATAATAAATAAAAAAAAGCACACTTTGAAATAGATGATTTGAGATTAGCTTTGCAAGCAAGTTTTCTTGAATTGCCATTTTGTCTACGTATGATTGTGAGTCACAGAGCCTACATTAGTATGTGTTCCTTGCGAGCCTCATACCTTGAACTATGCCTCTTCGCGAGCCTCGTACCTTGAGCTATACCTGTTCACGAGCCTCATACCTTGAACTATGCCTCTTCACGAGCCTCGTACCTTGAGCTATGCCTGTTCACGAGCCTCATACCTTGAACTATGCCTCTTCACGAGCCTCGTACCTTGAGCTATACCTGTTCACGAGCCTCATACCTTGAACTATGCCTCTTCACGAGCCTCGTACCTTGAGCTATGCCTGTTCACGAGCCTCATACCTTGAACTATGCCTCTTCACGAGCCTTGTACCTTGAGCTATACCTGTTCATGAGCCTCATACCTTGAGCTATGCCTCTTCACAAGCCTCGTACCTTGAGCTATGCCTCTTCACGAGCCTCGTACCTTGAGCTATGCCTGTTCACAAGCCTCATACCTTGAACTATGCCTCTTCACGAGCCTCATACCTTGAGCTATACCTGTTCATGAGCCTGATACCTTGAGCTATGCCTGTTCATGAGCCTCGTACCTTGAGCTATACCTGTTCATGAGCCTGTTCACAAACCTCGTACCTTGAGCTATGCCTCTTCGCGAGCCTCGTACCTTGAGCTATGCCTGTTCACGAGCCTCATACCTTGAACTATGCCTCTTCACGAGCCTTGTACCTTGAGCTATACCTGTTCACGAGCCTCATACCTTGAGCTATGCCTCTTCACGAGCCTTGTACCTTGAGCTATGCCTCTTCACGAGCCTTGTACCTTGAGCTATGCCTCTTCACGAGCCTTGTACCTTGAGCTATGCCTGTTCACAAGCCTCATACCTTGAGCTATGCCTCTTCACAAGCCTCGTACCTTGAGCTATGCCTGTTCATGAGCCTTGTACCTTGAGCTATGCCTCTTCACGAGCCTTGTACCTCGAGCTATGCCTCTTCACGAGCCTCGTACCTTGAGTTGTGCTTCCTTGTGCTGTAACTCCTGCTCCAACTTCTCGTTTAAGTCATGCAGTGATGTTGATTCCCTCTGGGCATTAAGATATCTCTTCTCTAAGGTTGCTATCCGCTCCTCCTGCAAAACACACAACACGCAACCGATTTAATCTATCTTATATGTGAAACTATCTTAAATGTTTAGGAATGGGTTGAATGGAAAATCACCAGGATTAAATGTCCGATGAGGGTTTGGAAACTCGATGCGGAAATATATTCTTTAGAACGTTCGGTCAGGATTGAACCACTGTATTCTGGATTAGAAAGTGTGCATGTGAGAGGAGAAGAATGGAAGTGATTAAAGGAGGAATAATGGTGGAAGGATAGAGGTAGATGATAACATTTTATTAAACCGATCCGGCCAGAGGCTGGAAACCGTTGATGACGATTATGATTGTATGCAATTATTAAGAAGTGACATTTTATTTTAATGTATTTTTTTTCCCAAGGTGAGTAGGCAGTACAGTGTTCATGTACAGGGATTAAGAGCTAAAACACCAAATATCAGATGACTTGAATGTAGTCGTGCCAGGTAAGCTGTCAAACAGTTCATGTTACCTGATCCTCTTTTTGTGCGACGTTCTCCCGCAAGTCTCTTTGCAGTTTGACGTTAGCTTCTTGCGCCTTGAGCAGTTCCTTCTGTGTCTTGGTATGGCTCTCTTCCAGTTCCGAAACACGACTTGTCAGCTCCGACACTCGCCTCTGCCACGTGCTCAGTTCTGTTGTCTGGTGACAAACATTCTCCGAGAGTCATTTGTTTGAACGCTACATATATATATTGGATGGCGTGAAGATTTCAAACTAAATATTGCAATTGGAGTGTATTTGGTGGAACCTAATAGCTATATCGTCTAAGGGTTGTACCAAAGAAGGGTGTTTTGGGGGTGCAAAAGCTAAAGCTTCCTTCCTAATAAAGTACTACTAATAATTTACGTTAGCATCCCCCAGCTAGTAGCTAATAAACTTACACTAATACCCTCAACCCCAAATTGCTTTTAGATGGATTTAATGTGAAATTAAAAAAAAAATCATTTTCATTTTCTAATGGGGCACTTAACCTCGAGCCACTGCAGGCTTTCATAAATTGTTATTATATTTGCGAATTTTTGGTACTCGGTAATAATTTCTCAATTTTGTCAAAATTTCATTATTTAATTTTTTTGTATAAGACTGGTAATATTTCGTAAATATTTCAGGATTTTGCATATCACAAAAAAAACAGGTGGCTCTATTTGTAGTTAATTATTAAATATTATACTTTTATACAAAAAATAATAATTAAAAACTAAAAATTATGTTACACATGTAATAGAAGATAAATTACAAAATTGTACCTCTAGATTAAAAATTAATTTTGTAGCAAATAATTTGGTAGTGTACAAGTATAAAACGCAAAGAAAAAAAAAATCACACAAGTGGACATTTAAACAAGGCTTCAGTCTTGTATTGTCTGCTTTGACAATGACATGAAGGTAGAGGTTTTTGAATTTTGGCCAGGTGCATGGAGGGGCTTTTCCTAAATGGTTTTCCAATCTATTTTCATGAAATGTGGGAACGTTTCATTACATTTTAACTTCATCACCCCTTACTTAATAGAGAAGATGTAAATAAATTGGAAGATGAAACAAGAAGCACGGAAATAGTTGTCTTCTTAAAACTGTGTGAGTGAATGAGAGTTATCACTGTTTATATCATTGGTGTGTCTATCCTAGAGAAATGTGTCAATGATACTAACATAATGGTTAGTTTTTATTTCACAAATTGTAAAAAAAGGTTTGTAGTGTAACCTTTATATTATGGCAAAAGGGTAGTTTTGAAGTTTGGAAAGTACGTTACTGATCTTAAATTAAGACTTATTTTATATTCCACAAATTAATCAAATCGAGGTCAACTTAATATAAGTCGACAAAAATGTTATAGCCTAAAAAAAATTAATTTTGAATCTATTAAAATTATAAACAGCCAAAATATGACTGTTTATTACATAATATTTTGTGTCCCAGTCTGTTAGTACAAACAGTTCAAAAACACTTCACCTAAAATGTCACAGTCAACTAAAGGAACTGACCTGCTTGTCTATCGTGTTTTGAAGCTCAATCACTCTGGCCATATCAGAGTCTGGTTCAATGGCGCCATTCGACAGGCGCTGTCATGTTGTACATGAAACATAACCAACATTCACATTACTCTCAACAAATCGAACAACAGTGCAAAGTCCCAAACTATAACCATTACATAATTAGATAATGTATTAGTAGCAACACTAAAACCAGAAAAGCCCATCGTCTAAATCAGAGCGTGCCCAACTTGTGAGTTAGCTCTGCTGTGAAAAGATGTTCCTACATGAAATATTTTTAAAAGGTGTGCTGTTAATTTAGAGTATTAAGGGTAACCAATTAAGCCTGTTAATTTTAAGTTCAGAACAAATGCATTAATAGCTTTCCAGTTGAATAACATTTCAAATTCATGAAAAATTTACTTTAGTTACATTTTGATGTGAATTATCTTCTAGCACTGAGGTTGGGTAGCCACCCTAAAGTAATCACACTCTTAGTGAGCATGTAAGGGATGGTTGTAAGATAAATGCACTTGGTACTAAAGTTATAGGAGGATAAGAGAGATAAGATGTTTGAATCATCCTTAACCTACAACATTTACTCTTTCTTATGGGTCCTCATGTTTTCTAGTTCGAGGTTGTGAGATCCGTGTCCTAAGAGACAGAACTTATGGAAGACAAGGATACAGTCAGCAGAATGTTGGTCAGTGTTCAGGTTGTGAGATCCGTGGTCCTAAAGGACAGAACTTATGGAAGACAAGGATACAGTCAGCAGAATGTTGGTTAGTGTTCAGGGTTGTGAGATCCGTGGTCCTAAGAGACAGAACTTATGGAGGACAAGGATCCAGTCAGCAGAATGTGGTCAGTGTTCAGGGTTGTGAGATCCGTGGTCCTTAGAGACAGAACTTATGGAGGACAGGATCCAGTCAGCAGAATGTTGGTCAGTGTTCAGGGTTGTGAGATCCGTGGTCCTTAGAGACAGAACTTATGGAGGACAAGGATCCAGTCAGCAGAATGTGGGTCAGTGTTCAGGGTTGTGAGATCCGTGGTCCTTAGAGACAGAACTTATGGAGGACAAGGATACAGTCAGCAGAATGTGGGTCAGTGTTCAGGGTTGTGAGATCCGTGGTCCTAAGAGACAGAACTTATGGAGGACAGGGATACAGTCAGCAGAATGTTGGTTAGTGTTCAGGGTTGTGAGATCTGTGTCCTTAGAGACAGAACTTATGGAGGACAGAGATACAGTCAGCAGAATGTGGGTCAGTGTTCAGGGTTGTGAGATCCGTGGTCCTTAGAGACAGAACTTATGGAGGACAGAGATACAGTCAGCAGAATGTGGGTCAGTGTTCAGGGTTGTGAGATCTGTGGTCCTTAGAGACAGAACTTATGGAGGACAGAGATACAGTCAGCAGAATGTGGGTCAGTGTTCAGGGTTGTGAGATCTGTGTCCAAAGAGACAGAACTTATGGAGGACAGAGATACAGTCAGCAGAATGTGGTCAGTGTTCAGGGTTGTGAGATCGTGGTCCTTAGAGACAGAACTTATGGAGGACAGAGATACAGTCAGCAGAATGTGGGTCAGTGTTCAGGGTTGTGAGATCTGTGGTCCTAAGAGACAGAACTTATGGAGGACAAGGATACAGTCAGCAGAATGTTGGTTAGTGTTCAGGGTTGTGAAATCCGTGGTCCTAAGAGACAGAACTTATGGAGGATAAGGATACAGTCAGCAGAATGTGGGTCAGTGTTCAGGGTTGTGAGATCCGTGGTCCTAAGAGACAGAACTTATGGAGGACAGGGATACAGTCAGCAGAATGTTGGTTAGTGTTCAGGGTTGTGAGATCTGTGGTCCTTAGAGACAGAACTTATGGAGGACAGAGATACAGTCAGCAGAATGTGGGTCAGTGTTCAGGGTTGTGAGATCTGTGGTCCTTAGAGACAGAACTTATGGAGGACAGAGATACAGTCAGCAGAATGTGGGTCAGTGTTCAGGGTTGTGAGATCTGTGGTCCTTAGAGACAGAACTTATGGAGGACAGAGATACAGTCAGCAGAATGTGGGTCAGTGTTCAGGGTTGTGAGATCCGTGGTCCTAAGAGACAGAACTTATGGAGGACAAGGATACAGTCAGCAGAATGTTGGTTAGTGTTCAGGGTTGTGAGATCCGTGGTCCTAAGAGACAGAACTTATGGAGGACAAGGATACAGTCAGCAGAATGTTGGTTAGTGTTCAGGGTTGTGAGATCCGTGGTCCTAAGAGACAGAACTTATGGAGGACAGCGATTCAGTCATCAGAATGTGGGTCAGTGTTCAGGGTTGTGAGATCCGTGGTCCTAAGAGACAGAACTTATGGAGGACAAGGATCCAGTCAGCAGAATGTGGGTCAGTGTTCAGGGTTGTGAGATCCGTGGTCCTTAGAGACATAACTTATGGAGGATAAGGATCCAGTCAGCAGAATGTGGGTCAGTGTTCAGGGTTGTGAGATCCGTGGTCCTTAGAGACAGAACTTATGGAGGACAGCGATTCAGTCATCAGAATGTTGGTCAGTGTTTTCATTATTTTAGCTCAGGATCAAAAATGTAAATTCTACAGCAGTGTTTTTAAAACTTTTTCGAATGTCACTATAAGAAGTATATTTTACATCGCAACCCAGTACATATATGATAAATTTAAAAAAGCAAAAATGTGGGCACGTATAGAAAATTTATACCAAATATTATATTTTCAATGTTTAGTAATACAAATTTGATACACAAAACTAAGCTAAAACAAAATAAAAGTGAGAATAGGAAATGTTTTATTCAACGTGATGGTCATACTTGCTTGTTGATAAGTTGATTCCACTCCAGAACACATGAGGCACGTGTGATACCTGTACATCTCGTGTACTGATATGTGAGTCTGTTTATATTCTTTGTTTTTACTTGAGTTAGTAATTAAAATTTTTGTTAACACAAATCAGTTGTCATAAATTATAGTAATAGCAATATAGTCTTTTTACTAAATGGAAACTCCTCTTTAATCCTGATCCAAAATTAGGACAAACTTTATTTCTTAAAATCATTCTTCAGTGTAAATGAACTACTAAGCTGCATATTACAAGTTATATTAAATTATTGATTCAGGACTTTGAAAAGCAAACAGAACTTTTAACCAAATATTTCTTTTTAATATCTTAACTTTTCTCTTATGCAAATTAGTGATTAAAACTTTTGGACATAGACGTGAGAAGTGACAAAATCTCTAATTTTATTTCACTCAAAACAATCTTAATTAATAATGTTCTCTTCGATATGTTATAACTATTTTGAAGCTAGATCGATTAATTTTAAGTATTGCTTGCCAGAGCCAGATGAATAATTCAACAAGGGTTTTGAAGGGCACAGCCCTGACCCCCCCGCCCCCCCCCCCCCACCTCCCCCAAATGAAAACATTATAAACAATAAGCGGCTATAGAATATGTTTGGAGGTTTTTTTATGTTAACTTTGGGCAGAAATTTAAACACTGTAAAAGCTATATATTTTTATATCATTAGAAACTTACATAGCCCCTTCTTCCATCAAAACGAGCACTTCTTAATCTGAGGTATGTCTAGCGTGGATGATTTTAGAGGAGCTATTATCTCTCCAATGTGTAGGATGTTCATGACAGCATATTTCACCTTGTGTGAATGTTAAACATTGCTGCTACACATTTATTAGCTATGTAAATGAAAACTATATTTTTTACTATAAATTAAATTAATTTGTGCCTATACAGATTGTGAACATATAAAAGTATTTCATCAAGAGCAGTTACTGCTCAAGGAGGAGCCAAACAATTTGACAGATCTCAGGGAAACATAAGAGCCAATTTGTCTGCGTTAATAAATTCAGCATGCAATTGTGATCTTTAGTGAGGTCAGCTATTTGTGGAAATAAAACACAGTTATTTTATACTTTTAATTTTAATTAGAGAGGTTAATTCTCAAAAGACCTATTTTCCTCTATATAAATAAGAACAACCTTTGAGTAAACATTAAAACTATACATTGTATATCGTGTCGACATTCCAGGAACTTCACCAGTGAAATTAAGTCAGGGACCAAAATAAAATAACTCTTGAGATTTAATTAGTGTTGCATTAATCAATAATAGTGTGTGAAATGAATCAAGACAAGAGAGTTGTTTCCAGCTCCAAAGAGCCTGCCCGGTCCCTTGGAGTGTGTAGCCTGTGTTGACTTAACACCCTGACATGATGGTGTGATGTCATGCCCCCCCCCCCCTCTCCAGACACTGCAAACGAGGTGTGACAAGGCACACAAACAAAATCACACCCAATAAACACGCTTTGTGGGGAGAGGAGCCGAAGGTTCGGGGGGAGGTGCGAGAAGGGTGACAGTAATTGCAATTTGTGGTTTTGAGTGTTAGTCAATAGCGACTCTCGGCTACCCAGTGTAAGCCTCTGTCTGTCACAATGACATTTTCAAATTTGTTGGAAAGCTAATAAAATGGGATTTCTACAGTCTTGATTTTTATAGGAAACCCGTTATTTGAAAACTTAAAACTCACATTTATGCGATGATGTGTGTAAAAATATTACAATTTGTATTTATACTCTTAGTTTGTTTGGTTAATATTGCAAAGAGAAATTTTTAATGGAAGCTTTTGATAACTTCATAATTAATAAATCCAATAAAGCATATTTCTACAAAGTCAAATTTCAGTTACGTTCAATCAATGCTGGTGGTCGATAACGGGCTTCCTATAAAAATCAGGGTTCACCTTTTAATGGGACATCGGTTATCTGATTTGGACAGCATGGGTTTCTAAAAAACAATATTTTTTGCTCTTAAATTAAGGCTATATGGAAAAAAATTATAATTCATTATCTAAACAAACACATGGTTATCATAATATAAAATAGTGTTTCAATGATTTTAAATCTTTTTAGTCCAAGAGTTTTTAAACTTTAGCTCGGAATTTTATGCATTTCATTTTTCATTGTTAAGGTAACATTATTTTTCAACCAAGAAAGGTATTTATAATGTTCCTGCAATGTTACATTCCTACTTGTGACAAAACATTTAAGGTCCCCTTCTAAGTATTTTGAGTCTCTTTGGAAAATTCAAATCAGATTTTGAGTGCATTAAGCTAGCGTCAACCAGGACAAACAATTTAAGTCCAGGTAAACCGATAAATATGGCCCTAGATCTAACATATATTGGCCAGAAATTGCCTCTCCTCAAAAAGTGATATTTTAGTTTTCCTTAGGAAATGTTTTTTTATACGTATATTCCTTGTATTCAACAGAGAGACATGGTGTAGACTCCTGTGAGGTAATATTCTTACACTTACACTGTTAACACTATGACTACAGCTTATAAGCTACACACAGGTGTCTACCATTCAGGAAAACGGGAATTTTAAGTGGGTGAGAAAAAACGGGAATAAGCTGGGAATTTAGTTTAAAAAAATATTTATCATGATCCAAAACTTTTTTCCAGCTATGTAATATATGTTATAATTTTCTAATTCCTAGTAAACTATTAATACAAAACTATTATTACAGAAAAAAAGTTTGTTTAAATTTAATATTATAATTATTGATAAATAAAAGTAATAAAAAAATATGGGGGGGAGGGGGGGTTGTGACATACTTTTGAAATGGGAATTTTAGGAAATGATCAGGAGAAATCAGGGGAAAAGTCAGGAATTTCATTGGTCAAATTGAGTGGACACCGTAGACACAATATTAAGTTTGATAACTTAATGGCAGAACTGGCCGCAAGGAAAGTGTGTTTGACTCTACATTATCACATCAAGTTCCTCCGAAGTTATGTTACCAGAGAATGTTCACCTTGGGCAGTGTGGTGTGTGCGTTGTGGTCCCCCTGCTTAAGCTCGTCCGCTGACCCTTCCTGTTGACCATTCTCTTTGGGTTGTTTGAGGTCGTCCCCTATCGGGATCACGCGCCCCAGTTTGTACTGTTGGAGCTGGAACAAGACACTCCAGTTACTGACACCGACTGGACCTGATCATCTTAGGGCTGTTCTGTTGTACATGTTTGGATCTTCAGCAACACTCCTCATGTGGAGATGTATTAGATACAATGTTCCAGTGAGATGTTTCTTTTCACTAGGCCCTAGTACCCACACAGGCATATATTATAGTGGGATAGGGAGGGAAAAGGTAGAGTTTTAGAGGAACTGTATCCACATTTGTATGGTAGGAGAGTGGAAAACTATTTATGAAAATTAATCCCGAGTACACTCCGTCTAGATCCAAACTCTGACCTCTCCATCATCCCCACTCCAGTCCAACGTGAGCGTGACATGTTAGACCATGCGGGTCATATGAGATGATTCACTATTTCTTACATGCCACTTATAAATACAACATTATTTAAGATAAATCTTTACAACTCTTCTGATCAAGGGCGTAGAAAGGTGGGGTTCCAAAGGGTCCAGAACACCCCTGGGATTTGTTGGACGCCCCTTAAAGGGGGGTCCTAATGTTTAAGTTTTTTTACTCTTACTACAGGTTTAGTTGTATATTTCATCAACCAAATATTAGTTAATGAATATTTTAATATTCACCTTCAAGATACACCTTATACGACTTCCAATTGTAAAATTATCTCTGTCAACATTTCAAATACTGTACTTCTGTTCTCATACATTCATACAGTATTGAAAAACAAAGGGCGTTATTTGGAATGAGCCGAGTAGGTGGGGTCAGAGAAAATGAGGCCAACATTTTCACTATCACCTGTAATATCCTACTTGAGGAATCACCCTGAGAAAAGAGCAACTTAAATAACAGAACAACTGTCAGAAGTGGAGTTAGTAGCTTATGTAGGTAGGTTTATAACTGTCGCAAAAGGAGTTCCATTCCTCGCATGTAAATTATCATTGATTATAAATGTACAAGGACAATATTATGTTTTCGTTTCATTTTTATTGTAATACTTTTAAACATTTATTTAACAAAATTAGTATGTATAAAAATTTACTAATATAGTATCTACATTTTATTTTCATTTATATTATAATTATACTTACATAAACAGATACTATGAGTAATTTATCCCTATAGTAAACTATGAATTTATCATTGTAATTTATTTTAATTATTTATACTACATTAAGGGGTCCGCGAATCAGCAATTCCCTGGTTGGAGGGTCCGCGCGACTAAGAAGTTTGAGAACCACTGGTTTAGAAAACAGAAGACAGTAATGTTGCAATGATTTGGGTCTTTTTACTTACCCAGAAATCGGTTGTAAAAATATGCTGTAAGTACAAAAAGTAAGGACCATTTATCACTAATAGTCAAGTTTTGGATTATATTAGTTACATTTCATCCTTTGTCACGGTCTTACCTAGGCAGATTACACTATGAACCTATCTTATAAACTATATCATAGTGGAATAATGCAAGGTAAGCTTGTTGCTATCTTAAAGAGAAGACAAAGGGTATCTTCCAACTTTTATTTTATAATATTTATAGTTTATTTCAGGTAGGAAATTGAAGTTAATTAAAATAAAAACCATTTGAAAGATTACAATTTTTTTTTTAACTAAGTGAAAGAATTCTGTATATTTGCACCAAAATCGTGTAATTTTGATATCTGGAATGTGACAAGATAAATTATATATAGGTTTTAAAAAGCCTATGAATCAGTAAAAAAATATATATAAAAAAATTATAGGACATTATGTTCAAGTTTGGGAAACCCAAAAAATTTGTCAAACTAATATAGGATTTTTGACCTTTGTTTTGATATTCATTGTGTGTGTTTGACTGATACATGTGACAAGAGTTCGAGTTGGGTAACCTACATCACATACTTTTTGAGAAAAAAACATAATGGGTTGAGAGAAGGAAATGTACTTTCCCCTTAATTTTTTTAATCTAGTCTTAGAATATGGTATTAGGGTAATGCCAGAGAATAGAGAAGGGTTGGTATTAGACGATACAATAAAGCTATTAGGGTACGCAGATGATTTAGCTTTGTCGGGCAATAGTAAGGAAGCTGTCGCTAGGAATGCAGGAGTTTTATAGAGGCTAGTAAGGAAATAAAAATAGGTTTAGAAGTGGACCCTGACAAGATTGAGTATATGGACACAGTGAGAACACATAATGAGGGTAATAGCTAAGAGATTACATCACAATGTTATGCAATATTGATCTTAAAATACAATTCTAATGCAGAAACAATATTATTTTTCATGTTTTAAATCATTTATCCGACATTTTAGCTCAGTTGGTAACGCCTACTGAGCTAAGGGTCCCAGGTTCGATTTATGGCATGGTCAAAAAATTTATTATTGGTGAAATGTGGGTTTATCCATTCACATTGATAAATTAATGGCCAGGGACTGGATGTTGTGCCTGTCCTAGTCTTAAGTTAAATTATAAGGCATATGAAGCTACGACAGGCCTAGGAAGCCGGTAGTGGAAAATATATGGCTTGAATAAAAAAGTGACCCAGGACATGGGCTGAAAACAGTAATGGATGTAAAAAAAAATTGAAATCATTTATGTTTCTAGGATTTAAAATGTATTATAATTAGAACAGTCAAACTCAATTCCTTGATACCTCGCTCGATACCCTCAAATCTTACTGGTATCCAAAGAATCGAGAGTCAATCTTAATATTACGATTCTCACTACTTTGATTCTTAACTCTAAATAAAACTGGCAACTAAACAAAAGACAACATTCAAAATAGGTGATAATCGATTATATCTCATATCAGTTTAGTTGCCGTTTCACTTAAATGTTGGGAAATTGTCCCGTAATGGCCTGAATATAATGACCCTAACAATTAGAGGTGATTTACATGAAAAATAAATGGTCTCGAATATAGAACGACCTGATATTATGACAGTAACAAGAGGTAAAAATTTAAAAAAAAAATTTTTTCTAAGTTGTTAAGTAATAGTTAAGTGAGACTGTCAGAATATATGAATCGATTCTAAACATATAATCGATGTGTAATATGTAGACTAGGGATGGCAATTTTCCATAATTTATCAAAATATCTATCATTAATTGATATATCACAAAGTGTACTTCGAATGCTATGATAGTCCCTATCCAATTAAAATGGCTACTCTCCTGTTATTATTATCTTTGTCACTTTTCAATGTTGAATGTTTTATTTAGCTCTTTGAATAAGAAAAGTTTAATAAAAATAGAACCAAAATCGACGTAGTTAATAAAAATGAAGCAAAAAACTGTTATATTTATTTTAATTCACTAGATTATCGATATATCATTGCCAAAACTTCAGCACCAATTTCTGACGAGCTAACGTATATAGGATCAGTTATGGCCGACGACTTAAAATGTATGTAACGTGTGAAATTTGGTGTTATTTCTGTTATAAAATCCTCAACATATTGTATTAATTTTGAGTTTATTTGAATTCTTGATTTTGATTTTCAGTTTTGAAGAATTTTAAGTGTGTTTAGTAAATATCTATAAGATTGTGAGATTAAAGTTTCAAACGATATATGTTATAATGATCGAGTCCAAGTTTCTATTCAATAATGCTTGGAAAAATAATGAAAAAGGAAATTCTCAAGAATCTGAATCGAGAATTGAAGAGTCGAGGTTTAATTAAAGAATCAGAATCAAGAAAAACCGGTATCGTGACATCTCGTATTAAAATGTATTCCGAGTAGTATTGAACCGGAATCCTTCTTTTAGTGCCGCAAAAGCTTCCCTATGAAACAACATTCACTCTTGATGTGAAAAGTTCCGTAACACAGGTTGGATGGGGGGGCGGGGGGGGGGGGGGGGCCAAGGGGTCATACTAATGACTACTTGGTATTACATGAGGTGGTAAGGGGGGTCAAAAGATTTAAGAAAAAAAGAGTTACATGGTTTATGAATGACCCCTTAGGCAAAAGTTGTGATTCCAATTAGATAAAAAATAATTTCTAAATATATCAACAAAGTATTTACAGATATAATATAAAAATCTCAAAAGAAAACCTTGATAAAATAAATGTCATGTTTTCTCCTGATATATTGAACACTAACAAAGGTAGAAATATTAAATATTATTCTACTCTGATCCTAAAGGTAAAAAAAAAAATGTTAAGTATCCCCTTGTGAGTCTTGTTATTGTAGGGCAACAAATCCCACTTTGTGGTCATTTGGAGAGGCCCAATGGGACAAAGTGTAACCTATCTTTATGATGTAGAATGGCAGGAGGGGATATAACGAGGAAACACGACCTAGCTACATTCCCACCAGTGCCTAAATACAACATTTCTAACATTTGCTCTCACATTCAAACGGTCTTTTTCCTTTTGCTACAGATATAAAAGTCTGGAATTTAAATATTAAAAAAAAAAAAAATAGACAAAGTTATATAAGAATAGTAATCAGTCACATTTGTATCTACAATGTCATCCTTTAGAATATACTTTCTATGTGCAATTTTTATCCACTGCGTGGGTGCATCCTTGTAAAAAACTTGTTTCTGTCATGTTCAACCACATGGTTTAAATTCATTGGTCGCCATTTTTAAACTATTTTCGTTAGACCTTTTATGGAAGTGCTGTGAGTAATAATTTTTTTTAAGTGGAATAAAACGATAAATAAGCTTTGTATCCCGACCTCAAATAAATATATAAATAATATTAGCCAAAATTACTGTAGTCAATTATCACATTCATATATTACCACCTGTTTTCATTACAGTTATCCAAAGTGATAGATGTCAGCTGTTGGCGTAGGGATATATTAGGGACTATTTTTAGTAACTTTATGAGCTGTCATCCAAATAAACTTAGGTCATGAATGAATTATAATCTACACAGTGTCTAACTTTGAATACTAATTTTTAAACATACACGCAATTTAAAAACTATTTTTAAATATCTCATCTAATTTCTCTCACTTTGGTACAAAGCAAACTGGATTGGACACATCCTTAGGAGGAACTGTCTTCTGTAGAACGTCATAGAAGGAAAGGTTGAGGGAAAGAGGAGCTTAGGAAGGAGGAGGATTTAAATATTAAATGACTTGAAGGAAAGAAAAAAAAAAACCTCTGGGAGCCAAAGCAAGAGTCAGAGGAGAGGACGCAAGTTCACTGACAAAAAGAACGAACCTGTTGTGAGACAGAAAACCTAATAATAATAATTATAAAGTGAAAGTAATTTAGCCGTGCATATTTTTCAACCTCTTAGATTATGATTGATCTTTATATTTTATGTGACCCCCAAGACAAGAAAAGAAGTGGATTTTACAATTATATTTGCCTGCCTGTCCCTGGCCACAGATCGGAAATGTTCGATAGATTATGTTCAAACTTGATATTCATATATTATACGGCTACACCTAGGGACAGTTTTTTTAATTTCCACCATAGCCTTCATATTAACAATAGTTTACTGCAAGTTATTTTTATAAATTCATAATTTTTAGAAAATGGCTCTAAAATGAGAAAGTTTGTGTGACTGTGTTCTCTTATACTGATGACGATTTAAAAACAATAAAATTGTTCGCTAGCTTTTGCGATAGTAACACTAGAAATGGACGAGCAATCAAAGAGGTAGACAGTGTGCGAACTCTAAAAGCTTCAATAGTGTCCTAAACAAGAGTTTCCCCTGTTGGCGGCAGACATGAGTCTCCTATGATTCGCCCCCGACACTTTACCCTGAGTTAACGCTGAGCTTTTAGCCGGGTCCTGAACTCACACATGAAGGGAACTGAAAGGGCTAATGGTCCACCTCCCTAAAGAGAGGGCTCAAAGAACTTTCTTTGACCTTCAGAAACATTGACAATTTAATTATGGTAGGCCTTTTTAGTGAACCAATCGTAGACTTCTTAGAGGAGCGTATTATTTTGTGGTCAAAGAAATTTGGTTTGAATTACATTACTACTCTTTACATTAAATTTATTATTCAGATATTTTGTGATCTAATAAATTCAATTTTAATAATATCTCTGATAAAAACAACAGGTTTTACCATGATACGTTAATAATAAAAACAAATTTCATATTTTAGAGAAAAAAAATAAGTAAAAACATTTGAAGTGACACTGGATAGTGAGTGTTGTCTTGTGTTTTTACATTACAACTTCTACTTAGTAGAAATTCAAGGTATCAATAAAAGAATAAACATCAAGCTCCTATGAAATATTCTGAAAATTGAAAAATGACACCTGGACACGGGAATCGAACCCGGGACCTTTGGCTTAGTACGCCAATGCTCTAACCACTGAGCTATCCAGGAGTCGTCCTGTGCCCAGGGTCATTCTTTACTCATATTTTAAGGCAGAATCTATGATGGACGTGCGGATATCGTCAGCTTTATTCACGAGCCATCAGATGGCGCAGCCATCTTCAACTCGGTAGTTGGCTTATTACTGCCACTCGTACAATTATAATTATTATATTATTATTATTATATCTAGATGGTGAATTCCTCTCTAAAATTAATAATAGCTTCGGCTATTTGATTCCTATAAAATAGCTTGATTTGAGCAGATCTAATATTTAATTGAAAAGTTTGAAGTACTCACTTCTTCTTTGGTAGCCGTAAGCTCCTCTTCTAGTGCTGCCACCCTTTCAAGTGCGACCCGCAGCCTTTCCCGCACCTGTAAACAATTTAAACAAACTGATTTCAACCAAAATAAACTATTCTTTCAAATAGCTATAAAGATAAATAAATGTGCCAATAACACCAGTTCTACTAAACAACAACTAAGAATACAGGAGTCCACAACAAACCGAGACCTACAGTTTTTGTTTGGAAGTTAGCTGCATATTTTCCCTTGTTTTGGTGTGATGGGTTTGAAAACTTTGTCTTTGTTCGTTATTTTTGTCAAACATTGGTGGACTTTAGGTCAAACTGTTATAATATATTGTGCAATTTATTTTAATTACCAGAAATGGTTGTATTTATCCGACCTCTTACATGTTTTATATCAAACAATATTTATATACTTAAAAACTAAACAAAATCAAGATATAGAGATATGCCACAACAACTGTCATAATTGGTGGTCTTCATGTTAGGTGCTCGCCGTGGGACTCAATGTTCATGGGTTCAAACCCAACCATGGTCGACGGATTTTTCTTGAGTGATAAATATCTGTAGTACAACTTCCTTCAGAGGGGAAGTAAAGCCGTCGGTCCCGTGTTGATTGTAAAGTGTGAAAGAACAATGGGAGGTAAGTGAAAATACCTTTCCCGAACAAATTGGTAAGCACTTTCAAATTGATCATAGAAATTCTTGTGCTGATTTAATCAGTTGGTTCAGAACTACATGATAAATACCATAAATAAATAAAATTTGCCACAAAACTTTTTTGGTCATGCACCAAACAAACAATAATTTGATCTTAGCTATTAAGTTTTACTCTGAATGAACCACAAGCTAACCTTTTGTTGATGTGATTTAAACCTTTTATTTTAAAGTTAAGATTCAGACTGTAAAGAGATTAAATTAATAAACTATTTAAGATTTATTTCTAGAACATATATCCAATGTTATTATAATAGTTTCATTTCAAGAATGTATTGTGAATATTTAAATTTTAATATATGATTTGTTTGATTATGATATTTAATTGTAGTATATTGAGATAATTAGAAATTGTAAGTATACTTTGTTGAAGCTTTGTAAATATTTAAAACATGAAGTGATTCCTTTTAACAATTATTCCGGTAGTTTGACATTAAAAAAAATAATCAAAATTTCAAAAATGTTGAAAGGGAAAGCTGAAATTTCAGTAAAATTACAATTTATTAAAATAATATGTATGAAATAAAGTGCAATGAGCAAAAACAATTTGTAATAAATAATTTGATAGAATAGTAGGAAGCTTTGAAGTGTGTGTAAACATGTGTTAGTGTTTTTACTTTTATTTGTGCTCTACTAGTTTTCTACTATTCTATACATTTCTTAAAATAGGAATTTTTCAAGTTCTTCCAAACCTATTTAATTTTCTTGCATTTTTTAAAAATAAAATCATTTACTTCGAGAATTATTGTATCAAAGTTCACACATTTCCAATAGAGAAGCCGCAGTCTGTGCCTAGTAGATCGATATGTTTTGATCAGTGAATGTACGGATGCTACTCAGACAGTGTTTCCAATGTCATAAAAAGTTGCTTAGGTTTCTAACAAAACTGATCTTAAGCTGGATATGGGGGCGGGGGTTAAGTCTGAAATTAGTCTGGGTTTTACTATAAATTTGGTGACTTAAACAAGCGAGAAAGTTGACAGGCAATTTTTCATCTGAATGACACATATATTAAAGGTGCATGATTTTTATATAAAATAATTAATCAAGGCCTTAAAGACCCATTTGTTTCAAAATAGAATCAAAGATTTATTTAATAGGTTATTAAAGTAATACAGCTACAATGAACTTTTTTTTAAAATTGTTTTAATAACCAATTGATTACTGATATATTTTTTCTAATAATAATTTAAGTTAAATGTAGTGTAGTCTAATTTCTAGCAATTTATGGAGCAAACATATTTGAAAAACTTCTTCTACCCTTTTCTATTGAGGTTATAGCTATTAATGTTAAAATTGTAATTCTTATAGCTTTACATAAAACTGAAGGACCTAAAATTATACACATTGGACTTTTATTTAATACTTAAGTGTTGTTAAGTCACTAACAACTATTTGTAGTTCATCTGAAAGATTCTTTTGTAAATCGACAATTTTTTTGTAATTAAAAAAAAAAGAAAGAACTTGAATAGGTAATTGCTAATTACAAATAATTAATTTTGGAGACAAATTTTAAAGTTTGTAAAATCGGCTAGTATCTCTAACCACGTATTTAAGATTAACACAGGGTTTATTATTTTATTTGCTTTATAGCATTAATAATTAGATTCCATAGATATTAATTTGTTAAAATGAATTTTTTTCCAAATAAACGTTTGGTGAAATTTATATGTTGGTTAAATATTTGCAGCAAACAGTTTAAGGGGTAGATCTTACAGTGACTGTCGTGTTATGTATCAGCCTGTGAATATGATATATGCAAATGGAACATGACTTTGTAAAGTGTATATGATGTTTTATTAAAACAATTGATTTGACATTTGAGAGAGAGAGAGAGAGAGAGAGAGAGAGAGAGAGTGGATCAGTAACCATGTATTCTGTAGTTTTAAAACTTCGCAAGGCTGGTGAGGGTGGCGAAACATTTTCCTTTGAAATGATGTCAAGCGTGTTATTTAGGCCAGGGCCCATAAGACTTCCAAGCGAGTCCCAAGAGACCCTGCAATCCATTAGACGGCCCTTCCTGCTTTCTGCTGATCAAACATACCTACTGGGTATAGTCATCAACAAGAGTTTATACACATTTCTAGAACCATGTTTACAATTTGACAAATAATATAGTTATTAGTTGTTTTTTTTATCAAAACATAAACATTAATACGTAGTTTTGTTAATGTGAAAATTAATAAATTAACAACATATTTAATAGTTATCTATTAGAGTTATTCACCTAGCGGCTCATGGGTGAATTCTACTCTATGGTGAACTTCAACTGCTATCAAACAAAAAATGTGACTCTGAGATGAAAGATTTAAGTAACTTTCACAATAAGCATTGCCTAGTAGAATATTTATTAAAGCTTACATTATATGAACCTTAGTTTTTATAACAATCAATTCTTGCAAGCTTGGATTTATTATTTTCAAGAGGAGAAATCAGATTATATAATGTACAATTATAAACACATAATATATGTATTAGAAATAAATAACTAATTGTTTCAGATGTAAAGATAAGAACAAACATTGCGAAATACATATAGATATTAACTTACATTAATAAATAAATATAAATGTACAATTTAGAAAATTAGTACAAATACTAAACATATACTGTAGCTAAAAGGTAAAAGTAAAAATACCTCCCTCTCTGGTGGGGTAGGCATTAGCTCAAAAAACAACTTCGTCCTTAATCCATCCTCACTAACTTTCTCCACACTTCTCTATCCTTGTACACTCCTTTTAATTCAACAACATCCATACATAAGAGTCTAAAATGCGAGTACAGTTCCTCTAAATTCATCCTTCTTCATCCCTAGCTCATTTATCATAAGTAGTGAGATGCGACGCTAAAAAATTTTTTTTTCTTTTTGTATATGTCCCACAACCTCTCACGTTTTGTTCACTCTTCAGAGCAATCATTTGTTTGGATGGTTCTTTCTTTTCTTTTCCAGCTTTTTTATCTTGTTCATTTCACCATTCATCTCTTTTTAAGTTCTCCACCACTGTAGATCCACACACATCTTTCGTGCACTCAACTACGCCCTCTTTTATTCTGTTACAAGCACTTTCTACATCATTAGCATTTATTTCTACATTCCGTTCATGCTCTTGTAAAGTTAATCTTTCATCCGGCGGCGATATTTCAAATTGTGCTCTCACACTTTCACCTCACAACTTTTACCACTTTCACTCTTACTCGCTTAATACTATTGCTCTGCCTCACAAAATTCCTTCCCAATTCAACTATTATAGATCACTAGGCAGTGATCCGTTCCACATTCCGCTCCATGCACAATCCTAGTATTATCTACTAAACTTCTAACTCTCTCATCATACATCACAAAATCAATCATTGTGCTTGAATTGCCCGTCTACCGCACAACTGAATTGATTTGTGCTTAAACCATGTGTTTGAAACAAATAAACTTCTTTATAAACACAGACTCACCAACTCATTACCATTCTCAAGCATCCTAACATCACCATACCTTCCTAACACTCTCTAATCTCCTAATCTCCTAATAAGATAATTCTCTCACCCGGTTCATGAATTAAAGATAAACACAAAAACACAAAGTTGTAGATATAATTAGATTTTATGAGGGTTTTGGGCAGGTAAAAGAAAATCAAATTTAATTAATCTATACAATACTTTTTCGTTTGTGAATAAAGAAGACCATAGAAAATATATTTAAATGTTTAGGGAGCATTTTTATTATTAAAACTATAACAATTTAGACAATAAGATCTTTATTTGAATTAGCTAATTACAGATTTCAATAATTGTAGGGCCTACTCAGTTTTATTGGAATCTAAGTTTGTCTAGATTTTTTTGTATACTATTAAGGAGATATTATTATAATGATTTGAAATGTAGTTTATTTAATGATACTCTACATGCTGTGGTCAATAC
Organism: Timema podura; assembly: GCA_033556935.1. Lineage (NCBI taxonomy): Eukaryota > Metazoa > Arthropoda > Insecta > Phasmatodea > Timematidae > Timema > Timema podura. The sequence goes on along the minus strand of JAVRXN010000004.1, from coordinate 1,545,757 downwards.
CATGCTCTGCCTCAATGCGTTAGTTAAAAAGTCCTGGTCGCTACAGTATCAACCATTATCACCATCTCCCTATCTGCCACGCTAGCACCCAACAGTGGTTTTCTCGTCTAACGCCACTATGCTCATGGCAGATATTTAACAACTGTTGATATCAACATGTAAAGAAAATTAGGCTTTATGTTTGTACTGGAGCAATATTTAATTTATTGTGGCCAAAAACATTCTGCCATAAAAACTGAAAAAAAAAAAAAAACTTGCCCTTTCCTTGTTTCCTCTTCCATCCCACCTTAAGGGAAGGATGGGGGGAAGAGAGTGTGGAGTAATTGTTGCGTTACATACAAGTTTCTCTTAGTGCAAATGCTAAGTGTTAGATTTTTAGGTTTCTTGGTTTCGCATAGTTTAAGGTGTCAATATCACAATATTATGGCAAATATGTCAAAGTTAAATAACTTCACCCAGGGTGTACAGTCTTAGGGTTTTCTATAGTTGTTTAACAATGCCAATTTTCTCGTTTCTTAGTTAGGACCTTCGTAAACCGATGGTCTGGGCGGTATATATATATATATAATGTATATGTGTATACACATATATGATTTCTCTCCCTTGAGCTCTCTATATATATATATATATAATAGCTATAAAAAGCTCAAGGTTCATATCCTCAAGATTCCTAAATCCTAAAATAAGTTGTTTCGAGTTTAAGCTCTGCACCAGCTGCACGGGAGAACTAATCTGTTTATCTAAATTCACAGTAACAATGTGTGTGAACGTAAGATAAAATCAAGTTATGATTTCAACTACTAATGTGAATATGATACAGCAAACAAAACCCTAAATAAAATAGAGAACAAGATTAAGCAACTACATTTCAATAGTACACTAGGTCCTATGTTCATAGAGATTAAACAATCACATGGTTTAAGAATATAATATGAATTAAATAATTTCAGTTCTAGCACACTGTACTCACAACACATACACACAAACACCATACATCCTATTTTATTTATGATGGGGAATAAATTTGGCTTTGTGTTTTTTCACAGAAAAGTAAAAAAAAGAAGATAAATTAGAGCACCATATTGCCATTTAAAAGGAGGTTTTTTTTTTGTGTGTCTCAGTCTATGCTAGTATTAAAATCAATGCATAAACAAATTTTGAAAAGTATTTTTTTATCACTATGTCTTACTATATTTTCAAATAAAAGTAATCAATTTTCAAGGGAACATGTTGATTAAAACTAAGAAGTTTTTGTTTGCACATTAGTTAAGACAGTAAAAATAATTTTTTAGAGAGTACATTACTATAAAGAGAGTAAAGTCGGATCCTGAATTCGATGAGTGTTATCACCTAGGTTGAACAACATGGCCTGCCGATTCCTGCCAAACTTAAGATCTGTTTAGAATTGTGTCATGATACATCAAATTGTTAGTAAAGGTTATGGTTTTAGAGAGGAAAGTGTTCTAATAGGTAGAGAGTCAATAACATTACAAACTATAGTGGAGTGTCAGAATCGTTGTAAGATAAGTTTGTGAAGCAAGTTGCCAGGATAAAGTAAGGTTCTGGAATGTGTCAATAATGTAAATATAATGTGCAAGGTACAATTGTCACAAGCAATTCTAAACAAACATGTCTGACTAGTGGTAAACCATGTATGTTTCAAGCTGCGATAATACTGTACCACACATTCAATATGTCACATGCAAGATGTTCACTTTATATTATTATTTAAATTATGATGTTCAATGTCAAGGTTACTGATGACTTCATAGGTATCAACAGAGGAGATATTTTAAAGGAAGTGCACCACCAGTAGCATGGAGACTAGATGAGAAAAACAAAGTGATAAACCCCATGTGGAAAAGCACCCGTCTGAGATTCGAACTTTGACATGCCTACCACCAGAAATCCAGTCTATAGAACGTCTGAAACCTTATACTGTGTGGACACCGGTTTAAGTACAATACTATTAGTGTTGTAGTTTGATGCTCAAGTGTTTGGATGGTGTTTGAGGATATTGAGTTGAACTCCAGGCGGTGGTTCATAACGCAGGTTCGTTGTAATCAGGAATTCTGGGCCGTAATAATCCATTAATTGGTTACATATAAGTTCAGTTTTATGAATTAAAATTGTTAGATAACATTTTAATGAATGAGTGATTTTTTTTTCCAACACATTTCACTACTATTACCGGCTATATTAATTACACAAGTGTGGCAGAGATGAGTAAGGTTACATTTATAGAAATGTACATACATTTGCGTTTAGGAAGAAGTGAAACCAATATAGATAAAAACACCCCTTAGTGCACCCACCCAGGATTGGAACCCCGACCCCCTCGTCCCCTAGAAAGTGAGTGAGTGAAAGTGAGTTCAACATAGTGACCAAGAAATGAACTAAAATATGACTTTAGGCAGGATGAAATAATAAAAGCCTTGCAAACAACAGTGTCGGTGTTAGCAGCGCAAAGGTACTGTAGGAACCGGTAGAGCAATGGAACGGACGCCTGTGAAGTAGTCTACCTGTACAACACATGTATTATGAAACACAGCTCTAGTGGGTGGAGGCAGCAGGTAGTTTACTGACTTGACGCAACTTCAGACGGCCGTTTGGAACCGTTTATAGGCTTTATAGGTTTGGGACTGTCATATACAGTAGGGCCCCATTATCCGCGGATAATATGTCCCTAGATCTACCACGGTTACGTGTAACCACGGATAGTACCAAACTATTCTATAACGTAATTGTCATGTAACATACATAAATACGATAAAGTGTAAGTGATAAATTATTATTCACACTAAGACATTACCGACATTATATAAAGTAAATAATAACGCGTACCTACTACTCTCCATTCTTCTTTAAGACGATCAGTGATGATGATTGTGGTGATGATGATTACGGTGATATGATAGCACAATGCCCGCGATGAGGAGATGATGTGGGGTGTTTGTGTAGACATTGTGACTTGTAAACAATTTTATCTCTTTAATTAAAAATAAATAAAATTGGGCAGCAATAAGCCGCGGATTAATTTATTTTTATTTATTTAGCACCGCGTCTTACTACCCGTTCGGGTTATACGCTTAAGTACTAATTACACTAATGGATTAGGAATTGGTAAGGTTGAATTTAGAGGTGGTGAACCCGCATTTGCGTGGAGGGAGAGTGGGGAAAACCATCTAGAAAAAAACCTCCTACAGTTCACCCGACCGAGATTCGAACCTCGATCTCACCGTCCTCGGCAGTCTGGATCTAAACGAAACAAGCGCGTTAGCCAACTTCGCCATCGAGCCGCGGATACTGAATCAGTGGATAGAGGGGTCCTAGTGCATCAGCTGTTGCAAAAGTAATAATTAATGTATATAGGACTCTTGAACTAATTGTATTTAAACTTGATGACCGATGTTTGTATCAAGGTGTGTAGAGATTCAAACAAACAAGTTATCGTACATTTTAATATTCCACTTTTACCATCTAAGAACAGTTTTGAATAATTCAGTTAAAATTATACAAACAATTCCGTATTCCCACTAAATGGAATTTCCATTAGGAATGTCAACAGTTCTGATAAATCCGTGAAAATTAGATAATACACGTTGTAAATATTTTTGTGAAAATAGTATTCTTACTATGCTTATCTAACAATATTCATTAACAGAATAAATAATTCATGATATGCGTGACCCGTAAGAATCTTGTTAAAGTCTTAGGAATAATAATAATAATAATAATAATAATAATAATAATAAAAAGGAACACGCGAAAAGGAAGCTTCAATTTGCATGGGGCTCTGATTACGACCAAAATACTGTTTTGTTGAGACAAGATTATCATTTCCGTCGAGTGAACACAACACTTTCAGTTTGATAACAAACACACACACCTGGTTCTGTTCTCTTTAGTGATATAGTATTCGTATTATTGCACTCGAGGGTGGACCGTGACTTATGCTTGGTGGCTAACAGTTATATAAACAGGTAAAAAATAAACAGAGGTCTCTTTTTAGTCCGGAAAACCTGGAAACGTTGGAGAGTTTGATAAGTGAATATCAGTAACAAGTGTGGTCTGGTTTGTTGTTGATGTGAGGGACACTTTGCAAGACACTCGTGAGAGTAACAACCATCACGACACTCATGATAATAACAACCATCACGACACTCATGAGAACAGCAACCATCACGACACTCGTGATAATAACAACCATCACGACACTCATGAGAACAGCAACCATCACGACACTCGTGAGAGTAACAACCATCACGACACTCATGAGAGTAACAACCATCACGACACTCATGGGAGTAACAACCATCACGACACTCATGAGAGTAACAACCATCACGACACTCATGAGAGTAACAACCATCACGACACTCGTGATAATAACAACCATCACGACACTCATGAGAACAGCAACCATCACGACACTCGTGATAATAACAACCATCACGACACTCATGAGAGTAACAACCATCACGACACTCGTGATAATAACAAACCATCACGACACTCATGAGAACAGCAACCATCACGACATTCGTGATAATAACAACCATCACGACACTCATGAGAATAACAACCATCACGACATCGTGAGAGTAACAACCATCACGACACTGTGATAATACAACCATCACGACACTCATGAGATAACAACCATCACGACACTCATGAGAGTAACAACCATCACGACACTCATGAGAGTAACAACCATCACGACACTCATGAGAATAACAACCATCACGACACTCGTGAGAGTAACAACCATCACGACACTGTGATAATAACAACCATCACGACACTCATGAGAGTAACAACCATCACGACACTCATGGGAGTAACAACCATCACGACACTCATGAGAGTAACAACCATCACGACACTCATGAGAGTAACAACCATCACGACACTCATGAGAGTAACAACCATCACGACACTCATGAGAGTAACAACCATCACGACACTCATGAGAGTAACAACCATCACGACACTCATGAGAGTAACAACCATCACGACACTCATGATAATAACAACCATCACGACACTCATGAGAACAGCAACCATCACGACACTCGTGATAATAACAACCATCACGACACTCATGAGAACAGCAACCATCACGACACTCGTGAGAGTAACAACCATCACGACACTCATGAGAGTAACAACCATCACGACACTCATGAGAGCAGCACTCAGTAACGTATCTGGACACAGGTCCAGTCAAACAAGACGGAAGATAATGGCGGGTGAAGTACATGAGCAAGTTTAGAGACATTTGAAGACGAAAGTGGGTAATTTCAGAGCTCCGGCTTTTAGTCCGAGTGCCGGCAGTACCACTTCACCTCCAATTACACACCCAGCACACAATTAACCGGCTTGCCAAGGGTGACTTGGTAACGCAGGTCTCAACACAACGTATAGTTGTCAACAAAACTATGTTCCAAACCTCCATCCTTGCACGAGTCACTGTAGCTGTGACAGTTCCAGGCAAGGACACACTTGTCTTGGAAAGCTCGAGAACAATTCTCTGGTGGCGATAAGAAGATAGGATCGAATAGTTTACTGAGCTTAAAGAGAGTAACCAGGTCACTCATCTCAGAGGATAGTGTGTCAGCTTATAATTATATTGGGAAACAAAATATCATACTCGTTTATATTGAGACAACTAAAATACCAATCAGTTGTACAAGTTGATGTGAACCACGGTGGAGGCCTGGCATTCCTCACATTCACAAGTTGTGATTAATACTCGTCTTGTCAGAGGTGAAGGAAGGGTTTGGCAATCAGATAAATCTGTGTCGGGACCGAGGATTGAACCCCGGACCCCCAGTACAAAAGTCCGACACCTTACCCCCAGACCACCAGGTCACCCAATATAATTATTACAATTTTGAAATACGGCATCGTAGAATTGGTTCACTCATTGAAATAAATTCTTAGAGTAACAATTATTTGAGGATTGGTTTACGTGCATCTTTGACCGCTGGTAAAATAATCCCATGCACTTGAGCAAAGCGGTCGAACATTATTTTTTCATCAGTTTTAAGTCACTCTCATTTAAGTGTGGCAAGGCCGGATATATATAACACTCAATAAAATGAATTGTAAAACAGTTGAGTGCGAGCAGGCGTCACATGAGGCGACGTGAGCCTGCCTGGCGGAGGACGATAAGACCAACAGAATGCGAGCAGGCATCACATGAGGCGACGTGAGCCTGCCTGGTGGAGGACGATAAGACCAACAGAATGCGAGCAGGCATCACATGAGGCAACGTGAGCCTGCCTGGTGGAGGACGATAAGACCAACAGAATGCGAGCAGGCATCACATGAGGCAACGTGAGCCTGCCTGGTGGAGGACGATAAGACCAACAGAATGCGAGCAGGCATCACATGAGGCAACGTGAGCCTGCCTGGTGGAGGACGATAAGACCAACAGAATGCGAGCAGGCATCACATGAGGCAACGTGAGCCTGCCTGGTGGAGGACGATAAGACCAACAGAATGCGAGCAGGCATCACATGAGGCAACGTGAGCCTGCCTGGTGGAGGACGATAAGACCAACAGAATGCGAGCAGGCATCACATGAGGCGACGTGAGCCTGCCTGGTGGAGGACGATAAGACCAATAAGACAGTTCACTTAGGTCTACAGCAGGGGTGGCCAAACATATTTTTTTCCTGGCATGCCACTCCACTCCAAAACCTAAAACCTAACTTTATCTCAGTACCCACAGCACCTTTAGAAAAATACAGCCAACAATAAATAAATCCCATTTAAAAATTGATAATATAATACTCTAATATAACTTATATAATTGATTGCTAATTGTATTAGGAGTTTGGGCTATAACTGTGTTTCTCAGATAAAACATAAAAAAATTAGCAAAACTCTATATAAAATATTTAACTTTTAGTTAAAAATTGCATGTTTCAAGAATTTTAATTCAAAAATAATCTACAGCTATGTTTGTCCCCAAGATTGTATGTTCCTACTCTACCTTCATTAATTATCTGTTGTGTTTGTCCCAAAGATATACTGCTGTTGTGTTTGTATTTTTTTTAACACGTGATATATTTTTTTCTAACTTTTGTTTGTGTTTAGGTGCAAAACTAAGATTTTTTTTTAAAAGGAAAATATTTAAATCCCCTGATTTCTATTTGTTCTTAATTAAATTCCCTGACTCTTACATGCCTGCATACACCACCAAGAAGTTGGTAGCACTGTTTATTTTCAATGCACTAATGTTATATCAAAGCGACACTACCGAATTGTTACGTGGCTGTTGACCTGATCGATCGAGATGCAGTTCCCGCTTGGTTATTATTTTCATGATGTAAAAACCACGAAGGTGTTCCTTTGTCTGGTTTGAGGTGGCTGGAACTCTTTTTTTTTATCGCCGCGGAAAGATCTGCCAACCACGACAAAACTTAAAAAACAGTTTGTGAAAACTCTCCAGACAATGGACCGTCTTGAGAACCGACGAGTAGTTCTCTCTCTCTCTCTTTCTGACTCGGGGGGTGGGGGGGGACATACTTTTTAAATAAGGCGAAGGTTTTTGATACCTAGAAAAGAAAAAAAATTAAAAGTATCTGTAATATATTTATTTATTTTACGATAAATAAGAAACCCACCGTTAAAACAATTTATTACAAGGTTGACTTATACTGTTATGTATCCGGAATATTATATAGTTAACATATTCTGAAAAATAGCCCTTTTTTCCTCCAATTGCGTATTATGATTATTTTATATTAATTAATTTAATTTTTTTTTCTTTAAATCTTTTATGACGCAATTCTACGCATGTAGTTGTGAACTGTCTCAGCTGTGGTCAAAGCTTTGGTTCAAATTCGGATGGGATCAGTATATTAAAATTAGTATCAGAGTGAGTATTCAAAATTGGAAGTCAAATTAGCTGAGAATTGCAGGTTTTTACAGGCGATTTCAGATATGTATATGTTTAAAAGATTATATTTATAATTAAAAGTACACGGACTTGGCATTTTAATAATGTTAATTAATTTTTATTTATAAAAAAGCTTTCAAAATAGGTTAAATTAAACTTAACTATACATTTAAAAAAATCGTAATCTGTTTCGTAATCGTAGTCATAAAACTTATTTAAAAACTTTTAACTAACTCTTCTCTAATATATAAAAAAATTATAAATGGCAAGAACCTTTAGTTCCATTGTTTAAAATGGAAATATTTATTCAAAACTCGTAATATATGTGAAACGAAATAATATACATTAGCTAAGCCGTGCAAAAATTGCACTATACTTACGTTAAACATTTTTGACTCCCGGATTTAAGTAGTATCTCTGTACAACTAAAGCTCCCAAAATTGTATTAATATATTTGGCAATGTCTTAGAAACTAATGGTTTTATAAAGATATATTTCAAATAAAAGTGTTTTATTTTTAATACTACTAAATTGTGAAATGATAAGTTATTTATTATCTCAAATAGTTGCGGAGATAAGGAAATTTCCGCTTTTGTAAAATATCTGAAAGGTCATTTTTATAGGAAAATGAAAATAGCCATTCATACCAGGATTCGAACCCCGATCTCCCCTTCATAAGCAGGCCAGTCTAACAGAAGTTACGCCTTAAACCATTTTGCCACTAAAGCGGTTATCATATTAAATTACACATATCACATAATTTACAGGGAATAAACAATATATCTTTGCGCCGTGAGATAGAATACAATACTACTTTCAATACAATTATACTTGGCAGACGGTATCAAATATTTTGCAGGGGACAATCAATTAATCTTGGCGCCGTGAGGTAGAAGACGATACTACTTTCAATACAGTGGTACTCGGCACACGGTATCACAAACTATTGCAGGGGACAAGGAATTTATCTTGGCGCCGTGAGGTAGAATACGATACTACTTTCAATACATTGATACTCGGCAAACGGTATCACAAACTATTGCAGGGGAACAAGGAATTTATCTTGGCGCCGTGAGATAAAGGACAATACTACGTTTAATACATTGATACTTGGCACACTGTATTCTAGTATATTGAAGGGGTTTAATCGATTGTATTTTAAGTCACTTCGAATTAGCATTACAGGGAAAACTAAAATCCTCGTGAATTTTATTAAATCTGTTACATCAAATATATGAGTGTCCAATGTAATAGTACAGAGGCTATAAATAAGAAAATAACAAGGGATTTACTTTAATAAATAAAGATAACAAATAATTAATCTAGCAAAAAAAGCATATAACATGCTATATCTGCAATTAGTTAAAATTCATAAATAGCTATGGAATTAGAATATTCAAGAAACATAAAAAAAAGGGCTACGTAAAATAAACATTTTATAAATGGCAATAATTGTTTGCCCCGCAACTTAAGTTGATATAAATCATTATTTATATATGTGTGGATAAGAAACTGTTTGCCATGCATTAACTTAATATAATAAACGTTTAATTTATTAAAATTTGTTCTCAGTTCGGTTCTATATTTTCTATCAAAGACAAAGCAAATAAAACTCATACTTTATTAATGAGGAAGAGAAAATCTAAAGTTATGTTGGCATGATTTGTCTTATCACTGAGTCTTACTACTTGTTCAGGTTATACACATGTGTGATAAATCTTTATATACGTTTTTATTTATACAATCAAATACCTAATCTTTTCGTCGAGAGATATTCAGAGAAAAAGTAGAAATGATTAAATATTATAAACTAAGGGGAAATGTAAAATTAAATATATTCTACACGAGCTTGCTAATTTTCTATGATAGGTTTTTTTTAAAGGTATGTGTAGAAAAGAAATTAACCTCGATCAATCATTGTTTCTTACCAAACCAAAACAAAAAATTTGCTAAACAAGTGTTGATTGTAAATACAATAATTTTAGTAGATGCCAAACTGTTCCTATACATATAATAACATATTGGGATCGAAAAGGGGACTAAAATGATAGAACAGAGTGTACATCAAATTGAGAAGAGACAGAAATATAACGCATGGTTGCAACTAGGAATGATTGTAAGACAAGGATAACAGCTGTCTAGATTACGATTACACCCCAGTCTTGAAACAATGGCTTCTGTACTCTGAGCATTACATTCCAGATAGGATTAACAACTGGTTAATGACCCGGAATTAATCCAGTGACAAACTGACTGAGTAGCAGTTCAATTATGTCCGGTAGTTCACAGAGGATGTAGCTCGAAATAGCTTCCGGATGGCTTAGGCATATCAAGTGTTAGACCTAAATTGAATTTTATTGTATATACCATGCTTGTCATTAAATTAGTTAGTTTAAGAATATTAAATCTCTAAGTGTTTATTAAATGTGTGTGCACCCCATCAGCAATGAACTGGCGACCAGCCATAACAAAAACAATTGAGCGTTTGACCATTATTTAGAGATGGTTTCTAGTGTGGTAAATTTTCAATTAAACTTAAAGAAAAATGCATATCCCAGGACAAATCATTATTAATGCTGTCATAATGTAATTTCAGTTACAAGAACCCTTTTTTTTTTCCTAGGAATAATATACTAACATGAAAGGAAAGAATAGAAAAGTATATATAATATATATGAAAAGATTTAACAATTATAAAATGTAAGAGGAAAATTAACAAAGTTAATATAATTTGTTAATTGTGATTCCAGATTTGTAATCAACAAGTCTAAGGGAAAGAGTGTAGAAATTATATATTTACAATAAATAACTTTTTAAATTATTTGATATACTTTAATTATATTTAACGAAATTATTTGTACAGTCCAAGAAAAAAATTTATCAATAATTAGGTTGAGAAATAAAAATACAATAAGAAAATACGGTTGCTTTGAATGTGGGAACTGAATTTATTATGCTCGATGAAAGATATAATTATAATACGCCACAAATAATAATACCAACTTTATAAATACATAAAGAGAGCGATAAAGAAAGAGCGAGAGAGGAACAATATGAACAAGTCAAAGAGAGATTTCATAGAGAAAAAATAAAACAAATTTGACACTGCTGCCACTGGACTAAGAATATATAGCAGAGAAAGTGTAAGCTGTATTTTTATTTTCACTGTGTAGTTAATATTTTGTACGTATATATTAATTATTCCCATGTGTCTTCCCTCTAGATTCTTTCATTAATAAAATGTTGTACTATAAAAGCAATAAAAGCTTTTCCATAACAAATTACAATGTTGCACACATACATACACAAACATAATCATTTATAGTATTCCGACGGATCTTACGTTTATTCCAAATTGATCTAAAACAGGGTGTTTAGATTGAGTCGATAGGAACTGGCCAATATTCCCAGAGCGGTCGTCACTAACCTTTTCGTCGAGTGCTTTGTGATGTTCGAAGAGACTTTTGAGCGCCTTCAGCACCTCCACTTCGCTGGAGACACCGGACTGCGCCGCCGCTTGTCTCTTAACTACCGTCATCCTGAGGGAGCGCTCGTGTCTAGATACCAGACACTCTAGATGCTCCAGTAGCAGCTGCAACAAATACAGTCATGAGGGAGTGTAAGTCTCTAGATACCAGACACTAACATTGTCATGAGGGAGAGTCTCTAGATACCAGACACTAACATAGTCATGAGGGAGAGTCTCTAGATACCAGACACTAACATAGTCATGAGGGAGAGTCTCTAGATATCAGACACTAACATAGTCATGAGGGAGAGTCTCTAGATACCATACACTAACATAGTCATGAGGGAGAGTCTCTAGATACCAGACACTAACATAGTTATGAGGGAGAGTCTCTAGATACCAGACACTAACATAGTCATGAGGGAGAGTCTCTAGATACCATACACTAACATAGTCATGAGGGAGAGTCTCTAGATACCAGACACTAACATAGTCATGAGGGAGAGTCTCTAGATACCAGACACTAACATAGTCATGAGGGAGAGTCTCTAGATACCAGACACTAACATAGTCATGAGGTAGAGTGTCTAGATACCACACACTAACACAAGTCAAACCAAGCCAGCATGGCAGCGATCGAAATAGAACTTGTTCAAATATACTCGTATATTACACTTTAATTAGGCAAAGACAAAATATGACTCATATGAAGCAAGAAAATTAAAATATAGTGCTAATCATACAAATAAAAATGGATATAAATTTTGTTCCCCAGTCATTTAACAAAGTTTGGTTTGTTTAATCCCCAGAACACTCCGTAAAACAAGTACAGTATTTTACAAAATGTTAAAGATTATTTGTTTAGTGGCAGAGTCTCGATGTGAATATATGTATTGTGACCAGGATTCGAACCGGCAACTTAAGTCGGCCTGGATGAAATAAGGCCAGTATTGGTAAACAGAAAAAAAACCAGTATGGTCGCGCCCCAGAGTGAAGAAAAGTTTGAGGAGTTTAATTGGGTATTATTAATGCCAATGGTCACGGATTATCAGATAAATTGTAAGTGACTTTATTAACAATAAGTTTTTATTGGCATAGACTGGTTCAGAAGTGTATACGTCGTTGTGAATGTGTTGAATTAGTTTTTTAGTAAAATAACCAGTGAATGAACCAATGAATCACTGAAAGCTATGGTTTATTTAACAAATAATAGGATTAATCCAAATTTACGAGCTATTTTATAAATCATCCAATGCAATTTAGTTAAAGTATGAAACATTAACTGTATTAGCTACATTTGCCGGCGATTTTATAAAATACCTAGTGTATGTGGATAGAAATATAGAACATAAATCCAACCTAACCTAACCTAAGCTAAAATAAACCAATCTAAGCTTGTCTAAGCTAGCCTAACCAAACCTAATCTTGACGTGACTTATTAAGATTCATCAGTGGTTGATGGTAATTTTGTAAAATGTTCGGCGAGTATGTGAAATAGTAATAACATTTGTTAGATTCCCCAACTGAAACAGTGGCTTCGTGGAACCACCGGTGACTTTAAAAACTCAGCACATTCAGCACATTCACAGTAATATATATATATATATATATATGTGTGTGTGTGTGTGTGTGTGTGTGTGTGAATAAGCACATATAAATACAAATATAAATGTATTTGTATTTATTATAATATTATATATGTATATGATTTGTTATCAAATACCGATCGACAGTGAATTTGACAAAAGGAGATTAATATTTAAAAGATAATGACATCAGATAATGCAGATTATTTGTTTAACGTATACTGAAATTATTATAAGAATCTAGACATACCAAAGCCTTAAAGAACGGGCCATGAGTTCGAATCCTGCGATACAGTTCTCGAGCTCAATGAGGGCCATTTCGGGTACGTTTTACCATTCAACTATGAAGGGAAAACCGCCCTAGGATGGTCAATATTAGACTCTGGCCGAGATTTACTAGGGTGTTTTTTCAATCCTCTTTCCAGGAAAAGGTGTTGCTTTTGTTTTGGATACTAGTATCATTCATACCCTACTATACAGGTCAATAATAATGTTTGTGTTCAACTTAACAGCCATCTCCATAAACAACAACAACATGTAATGTTGTAATTTTTATATTCCTTGGAATTAGTTTGTATTCGGGTTACACGCACTTACGCTAATGTGTAATGGTAGGGTGATTGTGAGATGAAATGGAGGACCTACAGTTTAACGTGGGATCCGAACCACGGTGGAGGCCTGGCATTCCACACGTTCACAAGTTGTGATTAATAAACGTCTTGTCAGAGGTGAAGGAAGGGTTTGGCAATCAGATAAATCTGTGCCGGGACCTCGGAGATCCACATGTTTGGTCATATTATCCTGGGGGTTTGGGGGCGGAGCCCCTAACGAGCAAAGCGAGTATATAAATACAAAGATATATAGAACATTTTACTAAATATACATTTTAATCTATTAACCAAACACAAGTCTAAAAAAAAAAAGAAGCATATTTAAGAAGCCTGTACCCCGCGCCACTAATCAACACGAAGAACATGACTCGGAGTAACAAATCCGAGGGTCTATAGGGAGGGTTCATCAGTAATTAGAAGTGGAAACTACGGGCGTAGGACGGTTTAATATTGCCTTCAGTGTGGACGCAGCAACGGAAACTGGGGCGAATTAGACACACAAAGGACTACTTTCGTTGTTTACCGTGAAGAAGAACCGTACCGCGAATTAGCGCGGGGCAAGTTGGTAACACTATTAGTTTCGGAGGGACGGGGAGTTACCGCAGGGAGGCCAACCTTAATCACAATTAACACGATTACTTTCCGTCCGTACACTGTAAAACAAGCAATATATATATAGAGAGCCGCTATTCTGCGGGGGACGCCCCACGAATACAAGATGAACGTCAACAGACCACGGGGGGGCTGCATCGTTTAGAGCTTAGGTTTGTTTTAAGATGTTATATTATATAATGATTGTCTGCGTCAACATAGTTCCGGTTTGCAGAGATAACTTTATCGGTATTTGTATAAATAGATTCATCTAGACCACAGAGAACTTAAAATAAACCTATTCCTAAATTATGAAACGGTAAAAAGAAACATCTGAAAGCCATGTCCTAGTGAATAACAGTACCAAACATGAAATATCCAAAATAGTTTAATTTGAATGATCCATTATATCTGCAGCGTGAAAGGGTTGTAAACAATCTGAACTATAAAACCAAATATAGTTTCAAATTAGGTCATAGTTTTATTAAATATAAGTTTAACTAGTAAGATATTCGGTGACCTGGCGGTCTAGGGGTAAGGTGTCGGACTTCTGTGCTGTGGTCAAGGGTTCAATCCTCAGGACCGGCACAGATTTATCTGATTGCCAAACCCTTCCTTCACCTCTGACAAGACGTATATTAATCACAACTTGTGAATGTGTGGAATGCCAGGCCTCCACCGTGGTTCGGATCCCACGTTAAACTGTAGGTCCTCCATTTCATCTCACAATCACCCTCCCATCACACATTAGCGTAAGTGCGTATAACCCGAACGGGTAGTAAGACGCGGTAATAATAATAATAACTAGTATGATTATTTAACGAGTTTCAGTTTTGTTAAGGCTTTGTTAAATAGTTGAATTAAAAAAAAGTGTCTAAGGTGGAATGATATATTGGGAAAAAAAACCACATAGGATATGAGAAAGTTAGAATTCAAAGGGTATATACCCTCATTTGCGCGCACGAAGGTAAGGAACGTATTAGGGTAAAATATCTAGCCAGGGTTCGAACCCCCATCTTGCCGTCAACGTTGAACGAGATCGAAATAGCCTGACACCTTAGTCCAGTGAGGGTTGACTACTTCAAGGTGAACCAGGTTATTGTAAAAAGAATGGTGATATTGTATGTATCTTAAGGTTAAATTAGTTGCATACATCGCTTGTAATAACAAACAAATGATGAGTCTATATTGTAAACGAATGTCTGTGTCGCCTTTTGAACCAACACTCAAATAAATAATCCACCTCGTATCCCTATAAGGATATAAGTCGACCACTCCCCGGCATATCAAGCGAACAGTTCACACCCTTTCAGAGTCATTTGGACGAGTAAAGGTTTATTCGAGCTGATTCGGAGCGACCAGTCGTTATTAGCCTGACGACCCCTCCTAAGATGGAGGGGTGAAGGAAGACATCACCATGGAGACTGGACCTCGGGGGTGGCCAAAACACACGCGCAGACGCTTACAAACGACAACGCGAGGTTAGGAAGCATCAAGGATAAACTAGTAACATATATTTGATTCATATGTAAAAAGTCCTTTGAGTTCAATGTTATGTAACCAAAATACAATGAATAACATATTTATCAATTATGTATGGCAATGCACTCCCCGCACTCCCTACGTCCCATCAGTTCCTCTTACAGCTCTGTCGAATGGTCCCGTACGTAGCCATGGGCGAGTCTTACTCTTTTGGTTGATTGTAATGAAAGGTAATCAGCCATAAACTTATTTATTGGTCCAAACATTTATAAGTTCCTGAGGCAAGATTGGGGTTGTACGGAGGATAATTGGAGATGTACCGACAATTGGTTGTGATCTTCTGGACCATGTACCAACACCAGGTTGTGGTTGTGATCTTCTGGACCATGTACCAACACCAGGTTGTGGTTGTGATCTTCTAGACCATGATACCTGCAAGATGTACTAACACCGGGTTGTGGTCTTCTAGACCATGATACCTGCAAGATGTACCGACACCAGGTTGTGATCTACTGGACCATGATACCTGCAAGATGTACTAACACCAGGTTGTGATCTTCTGGACCATGATACCTGCAAGATGTACCAACACCAGGTTGTGATCTTCTGGACCATGATACCTGCAAGATGTACCAACACCAGGTTGTGATCTACTGGACCATGATACCTGCAAGATGTACCAACACCGGGTTGTGGTCTTCTAGACCATGATACCTGCAAGATGTACCGACACCAGGTTGTGATCTACTGGACCATGATACCTGCAAGATGTACTAACACCGGGTTGTGGTCTTCTGGACCATGATACCTGCAAGATGTACCAACACCAGGTTGTGATCTACTGGACCATGATACCTGCAAGATGTACCAACACCAGGTTGTGATCTTCTGGACCATGATACCTGCAAGATGTACCAACACCAGGTTGTGATCTACTGGACCATGATACCTGCAAGATGTACCAACACCAGGTTGTGATCTTCTGGACCATGATACCTGCAAGATGTACCGACACCAGGTTGTGATCTACTGGACCATGATACCTGCAAGATGTACCAACACCAGGTTGTGGTTGTGATCTTCTGGACCATGATACCTGCAAGATGTACCAACACCAGGTTGTGGTTGTGATCTACTGGACCATGATACCTGCAAGATGTACCAACACCAGGTTGAGGTTGTGATCTTCTGGACCATGATACCTGCAAGATGTACCAACACCAGGTTGTGGTTGTGATCTTCTGGACCATGATACCTGCAAGATGTACCGAAATCAAGGTTGTGTTCTTCTTCAGCGTTTATTTTAATACTGGTAGAATGAGGCGAAGAAATTGAGATATCACAAATTTTATCTTCTCTCACTACCTATAGATCTGTTCAGTTTTTGATGTTGAGGCACTTATAAGGGCAGCTTACGAGCTGAACAAATCGTTATTTACATAGAGCAGCCGCGCATCCCTCCTCAAGTGATTATTTTTTCCACAGGTCAGATAAAACCGGTTCTCGACTCTGCTTTAACTTCAGACAGTGCTGGTTTTCTTTGTTTTTAATCAGCTGGTGGCTACATGCGTGACCAATATCGAACAGTTCATCCATCTTAATATATATAATTCTTCTGTACGTGTGTATGTCACTGAACTCCTCCTAAATGGCTGGACCGATTTTGATGAAATTTTTTGTGTGTGTTTGAGTGGGTCCGTGGATGGTTTAGATTCACAATTGGACCCGGTAGGTGTAGCTGCAATCGGGTTCTAGGAATTTTTTTGAGGGGGAATTTTTTTTTAGATTTTTGCATATCAGAACATGTAACCTCAACATTTCACCCCCGACCTCCCCCCCAATATTTATAGTAATGAATATAATATTAATAATTGACCGTTAAAAAAATCATAAGTTCATCAATAATTGCCTGTTAAAACCTTCTGAAAAGTTCATGAATAATTGAACTTCTGAGAATAATTCATAGTTATGTTTGTTTTTCGATACAGCTGATATTTGTGGAGTTGTGGACGAAATGCCAAAAATGAAAAGATGTTTTATTTTGTATGTTGTCTTGACAAACACTGAATTTGTAATATTTGTGTTACTCACTAATTGGAGTTCATTGTGAATTTGCAATTGTGATGATTACATAGTATTGGTTTTATTATCGAAATCAATTATGCCACCCAAACGAAAAGCCAACGTTTCGGGCAGGACGTCTGTCGGGTCCGCTAGTCTTCTCATATAACTTACGTTAAGTTTTCTGATCCACCGGATTGTTCCTTGTCTTAGGTTTCATCAGATGGACATGCTTTTCATATATATCTTTTATTTCTGTAATAGTATGATACTTTAGTCAGATCGGCAGTTATGACTCTATATAGAAAGGCACTTGCTGAGTTTACAGCTGATCAGCATTATCCCGAATTGTGAATTTATGAGACCGATGATAAAACACTGAGATGCACATCACATCACGTCCTAAAGGAAGACGAGCACCTAATGTAGTCTCACAGGAATGGCCTATCGACAGGATATTTTCATTACTTCGGGTTAGTATTGACTTCATTATTCCACACAAAACCACCTTTTTTTGTTGTTGTTGCTGCGATTTACCGTGTTTTGTAATGTTTAGTTAAAAGAAAGAAAGATAGAGAGAGAGTAGATCACAGCGGTGTGACTTGTCTTGGGCGATTGGGTGACCTGGCGGTCTAGGGGTGAGGTGTCAGACTTCTGTGCTGAGGTCTAGGGTTCAATCTTCGGTCCCGGCACAGATTTATCTGATTGCCAAACCCTTCCTTCACCTCTGACAAGACGTGTATTAATCACAACTTGTGAATGTGTGGAGTGCCAGACTTCCACCGTGGTTCGGATTCCACGTTAAACTGTAGGTCCTCCATTTCATCTCACAGTCACCCTACCATTACACATTAGCGTAAGTGTGTACAACCCGAACGGGTAGTAAGACGCGGTGCTAATAATAATAATCTTGGGCGATTCTCAAAAAGACACACTGAATTTAGGATCAAACCAACAAGTGGAAACCGCGAGTATTCCAGTTGATTGCAAATTATTGGAAATCTGCTATAAACTAGAAGAAAATAGAGGAAATTTAGAGAGTGAAACAGACAATTAATTGTAACTATTAACAAGTAGAGCCTTTTAGGCAAGTTGTTATGAATAAGGTATTTTATGGCAAAAAAAATGCTTGATCTAAACATAAACAAAGATATCTCTCTTAATTAGCTGGCCAATATTCTAATGATTGGATGGATTTGAAGTGTTTTTGTCCATCCCTGTTTGTAGTGTGAGTTTATCAATAGAGAGCAGCCCTGACACACACGACGGTGATAAGGACAACGAGAAAATCAGAGAAGTTTGGGGATCGAGACTTGTTGGGTCTAGAGCGTGTGTGTGTGTGTGAGAGAACACTCCCCCCCCCCCCCCCTTCTGTAAACCGAACAAGAAGAATGTGCCGGCATTATTGCCAAGTCACAGTTGAAAGAACAAAGGAAGGTGTGGATAAGGAGAGAATGGGGAACAATGCGTAGGAAAGAGGAACTGATAACTTCAGGGTGAACAGTAAACTGACAACTAAAATGTAATTTATACTTTTCGGAGATAAAGGAAACACAATAGAGCAAAATGACGCGAATTCAGGTTAAATTGTAGAACCATTATCATGAATACAAAATGTGCCCTAAAATCAAAGGTTGAAGACATCAAAAACTTTTGGGAGAGAAAATTTATGTCTGAAAAATAAAGGTTTCTAATATTCCCTCGATAGTGGACTTTATATCAGCATTGCTTCCAAACCCTGCAATTCATCAACTCACATAAATGTGGTTTGTATTAATTGTCGTTTACAAATTAGGCGAGTTCAATAAATTTAATTTTAATTTATTTCAATTTGCTTTTAGCTATGGTGACCACATTTTATTTTATTAAAAGTAAAAATATGGAGAAATAAGAGTAGATAGAGGGAAAATAACTAGGGAGGAAGAAAAAAGAGAGTTTAAGTATCACAACTATTTACTAAAACTAACTTTTAATTGCTATTTCAAGGTAACATTGAGTTAAATTAGGCAAAATAAAGATTAGTTTCTTTGACAATTTCAAAGAACAAACAGGCTATTAATGTTAAGAAAAACTCGGTTCATACAAATTCAAAAATTAATTTAGATTTATCTTTTTTTTTCATTATTGATTATAAATTAATTTAGAGAGTTAGAGTAGATAGATGAACTAATATATAAAAGGCCAAATCTAGCGCCATTATGCATTATTATATATCCATTTTTATTTGCTGAATGTTTGTATCTTTACTTATAAAAGAGAGGAAATGTTGGTACAATGTTTCTTGTAAATACAGCATCATGTCTGTCTGTCTGTCTCCTTACCCTCGTGTTGTTTCTCTCTGCCTTGAGCTCAGCGATCTCTTCCTCTCTCTCTAGCAGGTGCTCCTCCCGTGCCTGGGTTCAACAGCTCTCCTTGGGTCAGTGTCGCGAAGCTCCTGAAACTCAACAAACACAAGCACCATTAAACCAGGAGCTACTAACCAACAAAAGAGCTCTCCTGAAACACAACAAACCAACCATTAAACCAGGAGCTACTACAACTATAACCGGGGTGTTATGATATATTTGGGTAGCAAACATTACAGGAGAATATACCTTATGTAGACATATCTAGTCTGGTTTGCCCATAACAGGGAGGTCCGGGAGTGACTCCCGGCCGGGTACAATCAAGACACATTTTACCTTATGGTTTCACACTCCACATTATATGAATGCCGGAACAATTCGTCTCAATCTTACTCTAATCCTCCCTACACCATCAATGCGGGATTGTTTAGTATCTAATGGCGTCCGTGAGTTATCACAACATACCATTTATTTTTCTCTAGGCCCCTCCCCCCCCCTATGAAAATGATCTGGATCCACCCCTGAGGTAGTATAGACTACACTCCGATTAATCTGGCGCGATATTATACGAAAACAAAATGCTGTGCTAAAAAACTGTACAAAATAGTACAAAACGTTGGCTTTCGAAAAAAAAATTCAAAATTCGAAAGTGTACTCCAAGTTAATGGACCTTATTGACTTACATTAGTTAGCAAATACTTCTCATTCGTGAAGATTGTTAAACATATTTTTTTAATACAGGCTACTTGATGTCGAGAGTGACTAAACAATACCCGTGAAATCTCGCTCGTTTCTTTCTCCAAGAGTTAGATTATATAATAGCTATTTGTAAGGCTCATACCTAGGTTTTAAGAAGGTTCAGAGAGAACTAGTTTGAATACCTTACAGCCATCCAACATTTCTGGGAGAAATCAACTTATCTGTGCCTGCCCCCGCCGGGTATGCAGAACTCTCCAAACTGTAGGGCCTACCCTTGAAATGTTATCATCACCGAGTAAGACCCTATTGGTCAGGTATCAATGACAATTACTTCCTCGTGCTAGACACGTTGAGAAGAAGCTATGGTGTATTGGTCAAATAGTAACCAAGTGTATGACAACAGGTACCGTTTTAATACGCTCTGGTACACTGGCGAAACTGCACGCCACGACACAGAACTTTGCGTATGTATTTTAATCAACAAACCAATATTAAAATCAATATAACAAGTAATAAATACAGTAGCCCCATGGCTTCTTTGGTGCTGACTGACAGTTCACAGCACGGGTTTGTAAAAGCTACCAGATCAAATTATGTATCCCTACGCCGAATCATATGAGCTGCAAAAAAAAAATGTTTAGCAGCTGTCACTTAGGTATATACCTAAATGTTGGCTGTCAGAAGTCAGCACCAAAGAAGCCATGGAGCTACTGTACATAGACAAAGTTATTTAAATGAAATTTTTAGAAACTTCAGCTTCAAACACAAGAATTTTGTTTTCAATCAAAAACATGTTATTGCATTACAAGCCTATTAAGTCCGGGGGTTGTGGACTGATCACATAAACCGAGAACAGCGAGTTTTCACTCGGATTTGGGCTGAGTTATGTTATTGAATTATCAGTTATCATTAATGAAAACGCTCGGAATGTTCAAGGCTCTATCAATGAACAAACAAATTACTTAACAAAGTTATTAACAGTCATAACACAACGAAGTACTTGAATAAATAGTTAGACCTGCTAACGGCACTAATACTAAGATTAAATTAAAATGGGTCTTTATATAGTTATATTTCTACAACGTTTCAATTATTGTATACTATGCAATTTGTAGATATGTTGTTACAGGTTGCGTGGGCGTGTCTTAGACCACTTTTGCAATCGTAGCCATTCTAATAGTAATTTGCGTACAGACGCTTGGAGCGCTACTAATACAAATAAAAGTATGTTTACGGAAAGTTTTAGCCGTTGAAGATGTAGTGTAATTTTTTCTGCCCTTCAATAAAAGTGGACAGCGTCTTTTTAGCCGTATTTGTCTACCCTTCCGGGCTTCACACATATTATTATTATTATTATTATTATTATTTATTATTAGCACCGCGTCTTACTACCCGTTCGGGTTATACGCACTTACACTAATGTGTAATGGTAGGGTGATTGTGAGATGAAATGGAGGACCTACAGTTTAACGTGGGATCCGAACCACGGTGGAGGCCTGGCATTCCACACATTCACAAGTTGTGATTAATACACGTCTTGTCAGAGGTGAAGGAAGGGTTTGGTAATCAAATAAATCTGTGCCAGTACCGAGGATTGAACCCCGGACCCCAGCACAGAAGTGACACCCATTAATTTTGCTAATGCAGTAAGGATGAAGCCACCAAGGTAACAATGAGAGGAAGTGTATCCCCATTTGCGTGGAGAGAGAGAGAGAGAGGGGGGGGAGGGGAACAAGTTAGGAAAATACTTTATTACACCCGACCTAGATTCGAACCTAGATCTCCCTGTATTTGGCAGTCAAGACTATTGCGAGAGTGACACCTTAGACCATGAGGCCACCAAAACAGGTAATTAGTCATCAGAAACCTTAATGTTAAACATGCTGTCAAAACAAAATTAACATGAATTTTAAATAATATTTTTTAAGAGCCATGAATCATCTCATTTAAAAACTTCACGTAATAAACTTATCGCGTTTTGACTAATTAATGAGGACATCAATCAAAACTTTTCCCCTCCACCATACGTTGTTCATCTAGTTAAACATCTACCAGACTACGTGACGTTGACATGTGGGTGTACATAATACGACCCACAAAGTTGTGTTGGGTACTTGACAGGACTAAGAGAAATGTCGAGGTCATTAATGAGCTGACTTTGGGCACTCTTGAACAAAGCTAACTGTGCATAGAGTATTATTGCCCAAAGCTAAGTTGTGCCAATATTATTATTTTTTAAATAAGACTTAGCTGCGCCGGTGCTTTTAAAAGGGCAAGTTCAAGCGAAACAAAAGTATTATATCGGCTAAGCTAAATTAAAATCATGGTTATTTAAGTTCAAAGCTAAATTGGTAGGAGTCGTTAAAGCGCGCTGTGCCGAGGTTAAAGAGTCAGCGCTAAGCTCAGAGGAAATGCCCTTAGTTTAACAGAAGAGCTCAGCTCAGCGACTATAGAACGTATTATAGAGGAACTAAATCTCATTTTATTAAAAGTGACTCCTATAAAGTACCATGATGTGACCTTGATGGGTAAATACATGCAGTTGTTGCGCCACCCAAAGTCTCAAGGAGGAAATAGAGGCTGTGGGGGTAAGACATATGTTCCAAATTTACAAATATTTCATTTGTTTTTAGTTATTTTGTGGAATTTCACACATATTTTCCCAACCCTCCTGGTACGTGTGGACACTGAGGACGGTCGACTAGCGGGAGACACTATCGATACTCTACTATCGATCATTTCCTTTTGATACCAAAACACTCAATACTTTTAATTACCCAGGTACTTACTTACAGCCCGGTATCGAAAGAAGCAATCATTTGTTAATAAATGATACAGTTCAAGCCCCTGTCTGAGTTTCTACTACATCGTTCGAGAACGAGAGAGACAAAAATTAGGTCCTAGATTACAATATTATTATTATTATTTATTATTATTATTATTATTATTATTTATTATTATTATTATTATTATTATTATTATTATTATTATTATTATTATATATTATTATTAATGAACTATGAGTTTTGTGATGTAATATTATAAGGTATGGCAAAAATGATATTATAACTATTCCAAAGATGTATTGATTGAAACAAAATAAATAAAAAAATTCAAAGGATCAAAAGAAAAAAGCATCAATATTTTCGTTGGTTAAAACCATCATATTAAGATAACATTTCCGGGTTATTCTTTCAATAGAGACACCACCATCTTACCATGAGGGACAGAATGGTGGCTAGAGGTGGTGGGTGATCCTATAGACGCCACCACCTAGACCACAAGGGATAGAATGGTGGCTAGAGGTGGTGGGTGATCCTATAGACGCCACCACCTGGACCACAAGGGACAGAATGGTGGCTAGGGGTGGTGGGTGATCCTATAGACGCCACCACCTGGACCACAAGGGATAGAATGGTGGCTAGAGGTGGTGGGTGATCCTATAGACGCCACCACCTGGACCACAAGGGACAGAATGGTGGCTAGGGTGGTGGGTGATCCTATAGACGCCACCACCTAGACCACTAGTAACAGAATGGTGGCTAGAAGTGGTGGGTGATCCTATAGACGCCACCACCTGGACCACTAGTAACAGAATAGTGGCTAGAGGTTGTGGGTTAGTACACCGTCTCGACATGTCCGAAAGCGATCTCGAGGAAGGTCAGAAGACCACGGAAAGGAGACGAAGAGAGCCGCAGAGGGTGTCAAGGATACTTGACTAGCAACATTTGGATCACCTGCTAGATCGTAGTTACGACGAGTTGCACAATGGCGCTATGTCGGCAACATGTTAGACCCTTGTTTACCTGCAGGAGGACCAGGTGCACAATGGCGCTATGTCGGCAACATGTGAGACCCTTGTTTACCTGCAGGAGGACCAGGTGCACAATAGCACTATGTCGGCAACATGTGAGACCCTTGTTTACCTGCAGGAGGACCAGGTGCACAATGGCGCTATGTCGGCAACATGTCAGACCCTTGTTTACCTGCAGGAGGACCAGGTGAACAATGCACGCGCAGCTCCTGACGCCGTTCTTGACCGCGGGCAGCAACTGCCTGAGAGCCGAGTCGAGCAGTTGGCCGGTGTCCTGGGGCAGCGACCCGCACACCGACTGCAACAGTCCTAGGACACTGGGCTGCTGCTCGGGCGAGTCCGGACGGCGGTGTTGACGAGCGCCGTGCATTCGGCGGGCTCCCTCCCCTAGCTCTTGACGCACGCGACCGATAGCGTCACGCTGACATCGTCTCGCGGAGAATCATCGACACTCACATTCTCAAAACTCGCCGCCGAGAGAAGACTAACACTCTTGTTTAATATCCGTTACAAACAGATTCTTCCCACAAACACGATTTTGGAACAACTTCTTGGGACTTCATTATTCAGCATAGAGGACGAGAATAGTTATAATTAAGTTTATATAGAGGGTGTTCCGATTTATGTGGGAAGTATCTGGGGTGTGGATAGTAGACCTCAACACAACATATGTCCTATGTTATATTGTTCCAGAGATAAGGCCTTACAAGTTTCTGCAGTAGTTTTTAATAGCCCTATATGTTACACCTATGTTAGTGTAGCTACAGCGCTGTTTGTCTAACAGCAGTGATACATCACTTACAAGAGTGGCAACAAGGTTAGTGTACTATTAGTGTAGCTGCAGCCCTGTCTGTCTAACAGCAGTGATACATCACTTACAAGAGTTGCAACAGGGTTAGTGTACTGTTAGTGTAGCTGCAACCCTGTCTGTCTAACAGCAGTGATACATCACTTACAAGAGTTGCAACAGGGTTAGTGTACTGTTAGTGTAGCTGCAACCCTGTCTGTCTAACAGCAGTGATACATCACTTACAAGAGTTGCAACAGGGTTAGTGTACTGTTAGTGTAGCTGCAACCCTGTCTGTCTAACAGCAGTGATACATCACTTACAAGAGTTGCAACAGGGTTAGTGTACTATTAGTGTAGCTGCAACCCTGTCTGTCTAACAGCAGTGATACATCACTTACAAGAGTTGCAACAGGGTTAGTGTACTGTTAGTGTAGCTGCAACCCTGTCTGTCTAACAGCAGTGATACATCACTTACAAGAGTTGCAACAGGGTTAGTGTACTATTATTGTAGCTGCAGCCCTGCCTGTGTAACAGCAGTGATACATCACAAGAGGAGCAACAGGGCTTTATCAAATAGGGCTAAGAAAATTCCAGCAGAAACTTGAAAGGCTTTATCTCCGGAACCATCTAACATAGGAGATAAGGTCATAAGGATTTTTTTTGTGTGTTATGAGATCTACTTCTCACATAGATCAGAACACCTTGTACATGACATAACCATGAGCAAAAATGCCTTTTTACTATTAAATATTTATAAAAAAAATAGTATGTATTAATATATATAAATAATACCAAGACATAAGTGAGTACTCAGTATGTTTCACCAGAATTCAACTTACACACTAACTCAAAATAAAAAGGATAACTCGCATAATATTACACAAGGAATCCTTTTTTTGGGTGACATGAAAAAACTGTTAATATCAATTTTGTGTGTGTGTTTAGTCCCAGCTTGAATTGAGTCAGTGTTCCCTAAAACTGATTACATTATATACAGGATTAAATAGTTTCTTTTAAATCTTTGAGTTATAGAATGATAGTATGCTGTGCGTGTTCAAAGTGAGTTTATGAATGGCCGTCTCAAGCGACCAAACTTGCTCTACAGAATAGTTCTATAAGACATGCCACGGAGCAGATTGAGGAGATGAAAGTTCAACTGTTAGAGAGTTAATATTTCCGTCAATGCTAGAAATGAAACGATAGTTTCATATGATAAGTCATGAGTAAAATAAATAATGTAATTGTTTGTATATTATGAAATATAATACACAGATATTGCGATAAAAATAAATGGTACGACAGAATTGTTCAAACTTTCTCATAATTGTGTATTAATGATTACAAGAAAAAAGTTTTCAGTAAACTACCCTTAAGTAAGTTTTCTCAGAAAAACTAACACATCATCTTGTTAGTCACAATAAATACTCTCCATATTTAAATTTTAAACAAAATTGTTCAAATATTTTTTTTAATTTCAAATTTTCAAAAATCTGTTATGTGTAAGATATTCTCCAATTCTTTTTAATTTTTTTAAAATAATAATATATTCTTAATTATAACGAAAAATAATTCTCAGATATCTAATTTTATCTAGATCCTCGCCAAACCCTTCCTTCACCTCTGACAAGACGTGTATTAATCACAACTTGTGAATGTGTGGAATGCCAGGCCTCCACCGTGGTTCGGATCCCACGTTAAACTGTAGGTCCTCCATTTCATCTCACAATCACCCTACCATTACACATTAGCGTAAGTGAGTATAACCCGAACGGGTAGTAAGACGCGGTGCTAATAATAATAATAATATCTAGATCCTCAAGGATTTTTTTTTAAATTGTTGATTTCTTAAAATTTGTGTTAAGTAAACTACCTATAAAATAATGTATTTAAGAAAACTAAATATAGATTATAATAATGCAAGACTGTTAATTGTTTTTAAACCAAATATTCCGTAAATCAATCAGTAAACCACTATAACATTTTTTTTAATTATAAAAAGTTTACCAGCTATCCATTTTGAAAAATCGTGGCAATTTTAAAAATATTTTATGTTAAAAAAAAACTATATCAATAAACTTACATTAAACAATTTTCCCCTCGAAAAATAACTAGCTATACTTATACAATTTTATTTTGTCATGTCAAATACTCCCATTATAGATAAGCATCTTAAACAAAATAGTTAAAGCCATTTTAGAAATATTTAAATTTAAAAAAATTACTCATTAGGTGTGGTAAACTACCTGTAATTTAAGGGCTAGGGTTTGAATCAAAAAAGGTTCCAAGATATAACCATAAAATATATAATATCAAGTTTGTACAAAATCCATCAAACAGTTTCAGATTCGTGGCCAGGGACAGAAAGACAATATTTAAATCCACATCTTCAAGTTCGGGGTCATTAAACGTAAAGATCCATCGTAATCTAAGAGGTCGAGAATTTTCACGATTACAATACTTTCTCTTTAGATAAAAAGTAAAAACAACTAAGGTTAACAGATTGGACCAATTGCTCTAAACATAATGTGTTATCAACAATTGGACTATTTTGATGCCCCAAACTGAAGTTTGAAAGGAAGAATCTTTCCGACGACGCGTATTGAAGTATATTCTGTGTGTCTCAGAGGCAACGTGACACTGCAGGGTGGGATGTATTGTGAGAGTGGATATTGAACGCTCGCTCGCTCGTTGACAATGGATGCTACGTGACAAGAGATTCGTCTCCATAGTTTCTTGCCGAGAGACCGCGGAGAGATTGGGCTAGGAGTGGTGATAACACAGGGTGTCCAGCCAAACTAGATCTTAACATTCCCTACTTTTACAGAGACAGCTTCCAACTTTTCCAGTCATATATTATAAAATTATTGTTTTAAGATCTCAAAATTAATAATTTTTTAGACACATGCACATTTTGAAATTGTTGTAACACTCTATGAAGGGGCTAAAGGATGTCATCCTAAAGCAATGGGTCGTTGGTTCGTGCGTTCCAAGTTAGATTTGAGTTAGATCATATTGAGACATTAAAAGATACCTTAGTGTAACTAATGACTCAACTTTGGCTAAAGACACGTATAGAGGGTGGAAAGATTAATGAAATATCCCATCTTGACTTTTAGAATTGAGATTAGTACATTCAAGATGGACAACTGTACTAAAATAAATTCGTAGTGAAGAAGAAAAATTTGACAGTTATTTTATTGTAAATTAAAGTAGCGTAGACCTATTATTTTAGTGACTATGTGAAAATTCCAGAAATTTGATCAAATTCCCTGACTCTTTTTTCCCTGTTTTCCAGGTCGCTGGACACCCTGTAAACACCATGGCGAGTTAAGGTGTGATCCCGCGGGGTTCAAACGTACGACTTACGACCGTTCAATCGTGTACTTACCTGGTGGGAAATAGTGGTCAAGAAGTCCTCGAGTCGTTCACGATTTTTTACCGGCGGTGGTCGAGTTTTATCCACCTCGAGGGGGAACTAACCACTCCTTCGACTGTGGACAGTCACCTGAGCGTGAGTAATATAGGTGCGTTCGTTTGTGGCGGGAACTACCAGTCATGGACTGGTCCACGACTACGAAGGTCAATACATTCAGGCAACACGAGGTCGTACCTTGTGAGAAGACATTTTGTGCCAGGACGTGCAGACAGATCAAAGAGCTAAGATCAGGAAAGCCAACGCGACAAAGAAAAAAGTCAACAAACCGATATTTAAATTATGTAAGCAGTTCCTCATATCTTCTCCCATCCAACCTTCCTCTGGACCAGTTTGTGTCGGAATGAGAGCAGCTCCAGGGATTTGATAGCCATACTTTCAAGAACGGGCCGGGCCGCCTCTCCTACACCCAAACTTCCAGCTCTGACCTGCTCTGCTCCATTAGGGACTTCCACCTGCCAGCCTCCTTATTAACAGATGGATGTTGACTGCACGTCATGGAGGCAACAACACCATTGTTGATTCCATTATTCAGCCAGGTATTGTGTCAGCCACCACTTAAACTTGCTACGAGTTTTTATAAATATAATTCATTAAATTATGTTAAGATGAGCTTCAAGATGGTGTGTTTACGTAAAGCTAAAAAAAACTGGGTAGTTAATTTTTAATAAGAGAACAATTAAATGGATGGAAAGTATCGAGTCATTTTTCTGGTATAGCATCTATTATTCTCAATATAGTTTCATCCATATGTATGCTATTCTTTCACGCAAAAACAACTCACAGATTGTGCTGGAATCCAGCATGGGATAACTCGGACGTCTCGTTAACATATAGACTAATTAAAACTTACGCCCGATATTTTGTTCAAAGATGGTGGTTATAAAACAATAATTTATGGCCCTTTCCTCATATTTTACCATCGGATTTTTTTTTTTACTGGACCCCCTTTGAAATGTTTCTAAACATGACGGCCATATTGAAAGAAAATGGTAGCTATAGGGCACAACGTTTTATTAACATTGGATACATATATATCAATCCGTGGGGAAAAACGGGTAATCAGCTAGTATGAAAATGTTGTGGCTTTTAGAAAGGTTTAATATGCCAGCCGTTAGATTATGGCATGGATAAATAACAATAACCAAAATACAATGTAAGAAGAGATTAAGTGTTTTCACAAAACCTGGTATGGAAAACCTCCAAAGTTGTAAACTGTTGAAGTCAAGCCTAATGTAGTCCAGTTTGAGAGTTCACCCTTTTTTTTGTGCGTGATAGCGATTGCCCTTGTGGTGTTTTAGTGAGTATTAGCTCATGAATAAAGGAAGCACCATCATCAGTTTGGTAGGTGTGAAATGTAGTTAAATGGCGGTTATGGAAGTTGCTTTATGGCAGTAGCGAAACAAACCACTGCAATTAAGGTTTTATTCAGCGGATCTAGGAGTGTAAATACAAAAATTTGGAATGCGATTTTAAGTAGGCCGAAGCAAGAAACATTAGACATATTTACTAATGAACTCTCTAAATATATTAATTGGGCTTGTATTCCTCTTACAAAAAATTTCAACGTCCACTTTCTTAAGCCAGAACAATAATAATTGGTTTATAATGGGGATAAATTGTGGTTGTTCCAGGCATAAAAGCCAAAACTATCTTAAAAGAGTGATTTTAATGTATCTCCCCCCCCCTCCTTTTCCTTGCTTTACATTGTGCATTAAGCTCCGTTTTTTAGTCCAGTTGAAAGTAGGAAACGAAGCTAGCCTTGGCGCGGTTTTTTAGACACGTGCAAAGGAAATTGTGCGCCCTGAGTTAAAAACAATCCACTGCTCAAATCAGAAATTACACTTGTGTTTCCACCCTGTTATAAGTTATAGAAGTGCAGTAGGCACTTACTCGTTGCAAGCCTTCAGAGGGTATTACTACCCAGGTATACACCGCCACCAAGTATATACACTCCCAATAAGCAGGGACGCCGGCTCCGGGGGCGCTTTGCATACTAAGACCCCCAAAAATAGTGTATATAAAACCTTAATATTAGGGCGCTAGTTCCATCTTGGATAGAGGGTTGCGCTCCGAACAGTGTTTTCTAGCGTAGCAAACGGCAGGTGCTGCCATCTGATAGCAAGCAGGCGTGATTATGTTGGTAGCACTCACCATCATGAAACGACAGCCTGACATTTGTCAACATGTTTCCGTTACATTGAGACTAAAAATTACACATTAATTTTGGCCATGTTTTTAATACGGCGTTGAAAATTTGCAAATGTTATACCCCACCCCTAACCCTTTTTATAGAGCACCCCCAATGTTTTTTACGAGTCGGCGCCTTTGCTAATAAGTTTCACAATTCAAAAGCTATCAATGTTGGCCTCAAAGAAATATGTTTGGATTTTCTAAGCCGTTCTTCAACCAAATGTAGACTATTGGATACCTCTCTATCTGACGTCCGACACAATGACGTCATCTAGTGTTGACTACAAAGTGACCCGCGAATAGCAAAGGCTTTGAGATAATATATTAGGCCATTAAATAACGAAGGATCCGAACAATGACTTCTGGTGAAAATACGACACAATCGGCTACAACAATGAGGATCAGAGCATAAAGACCAAAGTCCGACCTTTTAGCACGTATTGATTAGGCGAGTTCAGACAAAGCCTCGTATCCGTCGCCAAACCCCTCCAGCGCCAAACAATTATATTATTTATGTGAAATGAAATTACTCTTTTGTCCATCTTCAAGACAATCTAGGAGAAGAGTGGCTTAAGAGACGGTTTTTATTGGCCTTGTAGACTAATTAAGATATTTATTAAAAGTGTTACGTACACGGGAGTACTACAGAGTATGGAAAACCAAAATTAGTGACTTTTTGGTGACTATATGACCAAAAAATTTCTTCGGTAAACGATTGATCATTATTAATGCATAAATATGCATAATGCACTTAACAAGATGGCGAACGTTAACCTTGTCTTTGGTATCATGGTAAAAACAATCAGGCGGTTAGCGCATGGCATCATGGGTAGTGGGTAACTTGACATTCGACGAGTTTTGCGTTGTTACGATGCGCGGGAAATTCAAACAACAATATTTTCGTGACTTTTGACTAAAATATTGAAAATTCATGACTTTTCAGGGACTTTCGTGACTTTTTTTTTTCAATTTTTTACTTTTTCGTGACTTTGGGACTTTCGTGACCCAGTAGACACCCAGTACTACTGTAGGACCCGGACAAGCCAAGGGCCTGAGGATATTAGCTTGTGCAATAAATGTATCCGAAATGTGTAATCGTTTTAGAGTTCGAATCTAACTAGGACCAGAGGATTGAAATACGAACTTTACTTGGGTAACCTCTTTTTGTTAGTAAGATTTTATATCCGAGATAATTAACGAGCTTCAATCTATGAGGTAAGGATGAGGAAGGCGCATGCATATAGATCATCCTCACTTTTCCCTTGGTCACACGGTCGACAAAGACGTGACCGATAATTTCACCCGAACTAATCAGAGCTGAATATTGTTTGTGGTTGTTTGGGTGGGCCAGTAAATAATAAATACCGATGGTAAGTCTGAATGATTGTTGTAAATTTACAATTTATAATATTTTTGCTATAGTTGGTGGCACTGCTGTTTTTAAGCCTGGAACCTGATGGAAGTTTGACGCCGGCCTCCATTTCCAATCTGAAGACCTACATACAGAGCCAGTCAGTGCCTTAGGATCATTTTCTACAACAAGACTCTCCATCGAGACGTGGATCAATGATCATATTTTAGGGAGCCATTTCTGTAGAGGTATGTCAAACAAAGCTCAGTACAAACTCGAGTTTCATTTTACAATATGCATTTCACAGATTGAATGTTGATTGTAAAAAGTCATATAAAATCTGATTAGAGATCATATTGTAGAGGTTTGTCAAACAATTCGTACAAACTCGAGTTTCTTACCATTCATCACAGATATGTGTTGTAGCTACATTGGCGCAAGAAATGTCCTGAAAGTTATTTGTAGCTGCATGCGGTTTGCATGTGCTCCAAGTGAAAGAAAAAAAATTAGTTTTTTTTTATTATAGTAGGGAATTATTTTCTCAACACATTTTTTAATTATTTGAGATGTGAAGTTTTTACGTGTACATATATGATTGTTCAATGTTCTTAAGGTGGGGATGAGGGGACTTGTAAAAATGTCCGTGTTTTTGCACTTTTTACAGAATACTTTTTGTTGGCATAAATTAAATTATAATAAAATTTGGGCCATGTAGGACACCTGCTTTTTAAAAAGTTGTCAAATTTCCCCTTTCCACCTTTAGTGAAATCAACCGTTGTTGGAGTATCTATAGTCACATGAGCCAAAATCGGCATATTAGAATAGGTTACCGAGCGTAAATATGAAATGAAATGCTCCAGAAGCCTTCTCACAGAAAACTAACTAAAGAAAACATATATTAGAATATTCTGAAAATTGAAAAAATCACACCTAAACACGGGAATCGAACCCGGGACTTTGACTTAGTACTACCAATTCTCTAACCACTGAGATATCAGGAATCTCCGTGCCCAGGATCATTCTTCACTCATATTTTAAGGCAGAGTCTAGATGGACTTGCGGAAATCGTCGGCTAAAATGTGATTTTTAATTACGATCACAGATTATCAGATAACGCAGCCATCATACTCGGTAGTTGGCTTATTGCTGCCACTTGTACAATTATTATAATTGTAAGTGATTGTATATTTAAGAATCAAATAGCTGGTTTGATTCCCGTGTCCAGGTGTCATTTTTCAATTTTCAGAATATGATATCTAGATGGAGTAAATCCTCACTAAAAAATGGGGTGTGGCTGTGTTTTGGACACGGCCGTGTGTTGTACGTGAATACGTTTATGTAACGGGTTATATTTTTTAAATAAAATATTTTTATTTATGTATTTAGGATAAAGCAAAGAAACAAATAATCATTGTGTTACAATATAACTTTACTAATGTTTTATATACAATCGATAGATTGACGACAGCTGACGATTAAAACTTAAACGAACATCGTAGCTTCTCCGAGTCAAAAGTTATACTAATTGAAAATCTCGATACGCAGCAAAATACCCTCAAAATGGCTGCGCTTCCCCCTCCACCACGCGCGATGCGGCACTGTTCTCGCTTATCGTAATGAATTCTTTGATTCTTTAGCTATCCAGTGGTATAATTTAATTTTGGATGTAGAGGAAAGATTCGAAACTACAACACCAAACTGTATCCCCCGATTTTGTTATCATTAGGTTTTTGGGATTGCCCCCGTATGGTAGCAAATTTAAAGACGTATTCACGTCAAAAGCACACATAATAGCTTTGGCTAATTGATTCTTATATACTAGCATGATTACAAGGGAAGAAGGAACATTTACACAAGTTTAATACGTGAGGTTTGACACAGTCTCGTGCTGTTCCTGTCATCAAGAACAGCCGCACCAATCTCGTGACGTGCACAAGCTAGCTGTCGTGAGTGACCAGCCTACCTCAATCGACCACTGTAATGAGATTGGGCTCTGCAAAAAGCAAAGTACTATATTTATTGTTTATGTATGTAACAATAGAAAGGTTATTAATGGAAGAGTGTCACGAACCATGATCCATATTCATATAAATCTATTACAAAGCGTTAACCACCTAACATACGGAATACAAGGTACGGATACGAAGGAAGGAATATTGCCCAAGCGGCGTGGCTCTGTGTGTCACGCATGGCAGCTGGTAATTACATTGAGGGGACGGCCAGACTGGAGCGAGCGCTCGAGCCGGTACAGTCTAGTTTACAGGCGCTAGGCAATATTATTGTATGTTGATTCATTGAGTGCTAGGAAAACTTCTCATTTTGACATTTTTATTAATATCGATAGGTTTAGCACACTTGATACTAACGGCCTAAATTAATTGATAGGATCATAAACCATACCTACATATATTTATATAGTTAAAACTGATATTTTAAAATACTTCAATATTATAATCAAAGTAGGCCTTTACAAATAAGAATCACCATTAGCCTGGAGAGAGGATGAGAAAACCACAACAATAAATCACTTGTCAAAAACCACCCTGAGTTCACTGAGACAAGATTCGGAGCCTCCTCGTCAACAACTATCGAGAGCTATCTGCTAATCACGCGCTCGCCAGTCTGGCCACCCAGTCGCTTGCGCGCTCGCTTGTCAGTCTGGCCGAACCCTAACACGTATGTGAACGGGATGGTCGATGCGACTGGTCATAGCTTGCACGCTTTCATACTTTGGATTTATTTACCGACTGAATACAATTCTGGGATATTAAGAAACATTTAAAAGAATGTTACATACATATCCACGACATGAACTATGTAAACTATGTAGTAAAATAACAAATTGTTGATCATCATCCCCCTAGATTGTTAAAAGTATGCGAGTGAGTGTTCCAAGAGCTTCTGTCCGGAGAGATTCTGTCCCAAACCATTATCATCACAGAGTAGCCAGAGTAAAGACACAAATAAACGCTCCATTTCCCTTAGTACCCCAAAAAAATGGAACACACACGTCTAACCTCTTTACATTGCATCTACCTGCCTCGCATTTATGACTTCCCGTCCGAGATTTCAGCCAAATTCACATTTTTAAGGAAAAAACGAGTAAAAAAAAGTAAAGTTAAAGGAAATACATTAGCAATGACCTAAAAATGTCCTCTAGCAAACACATAATATATTTAGAAAGTTAAAAGAAAAAGTTTTCAAAATAAGTTGCCAAAAAAATTAGCAAAACAAAAAAAAAACCTTTATGAAATGATATTTACTATTTTTATAATGAGTCAAAACAAAGCTTTAAAATTTATAGAGCGTTAGTTTGTCTTTCTTTTTATTAATGTATTATGTTTAAAATATCGCGTTTAGTATATTGTACTATCATCCTATGGTATCTCTAGTCTTAAGTCTCCATAGAAATCCGTCTCTGTGTGTACACCAACCACCTTGATATTTGTGAAACTAATTATATAAATTATCTAAAAGTAGTGTGTTTGTTCATCAATCCTGTTAAGATACACCTTTAGATTAAAGCAAGAAAAAATATTTGTAGTAATTAAACTTTTTCAGACAAAACCACCTGGACAAGAAGAATTTAAAAGAATCTATTTTTCCACCTAGGGTCAAGCATGAAATTTAAGGGCCGCGAACGACCGACCATAAAACACATTTATTACTTGAGAAGGTTGTGAAATTTCCCGCTACTGCGAGGCCTTTTCCTCATGAATATAGCCTCATAAATTCGCACTCTCTTTCCAATTTCTCGCATGGCCCCCAAAACGGCGAGGGGGCTAAGCTCCATCTAACTGAACACGTAAAAAAAAAGGTAGGGAACGTTACCGAGGCAAGGAATACTGCTCTCTGCTAATATTTATATTCTAGTGGTGGACATAAAGGCCGACAGTTGGTGGGACTTTTAAGACCATAACATCTTTAGTCTGATTTATTAAACAAACCGGATCAAAGTGGTATATTAACTAAAGCTAATGAACAAAGGATACAGCAGTCCTTTAGAGAGATAGTGAATTAACCATTTTAAAGTAAGAGTTTTGGAAAAAATTAAACCTTATGTGTATTTGACAACATTCTTTGAAACACTTTTAATATGCGTCTCTCTCTCTCTCTCTCTCTTTCTCTCCAGACATACACATCTTACTGCCCATCCGAGATATAATTATTACAATTTTACTAACAAGGTAAGTATTACGGTAACAGCAGTTGAATTACCAATTTATTCATACCCCCCCCCCCCCCCCTCGCTCCTGAGAGGCAAATCAGAGCTGCCTGGTCTTGTCTCGCGCGTGTAGAAAGAGAGAGAAGAAGTCAACTGTTGTTGCGACTCGAAACACGAAGGAGGGGGGGGAGGAGGAGTTATATATGGGGTCCGGATGCAGAATTCGACACAGACTTTTTTTTTATATAATCTTCTGACAGTTCTATAGTTGTGTGAGATATTTTTACAAAAGATAAAATTTAAACAGAAATAAATAATTTTTAGATGAATCTACAACGGGAAAAAGAAATGTTGATTTTGTTCATGAAAAAAAAACGCTTACTTGTGTTTTAGGGTCGTACTATAAACTTGGTTAAAACATTAATATGATTTTGGTAGGAGGAACAGTAGAAGTTAGTACTAAAGTTACCAAAACCATTTTAATATATCCATACATCAAGTCATTTTATTTGCAGCTGTCACTTTTGATAGATATTAAAAATAACTATAACACAAATAATATAGTAAAACGTTATTAATGTTGGCTGCAAAGAAATGTGAATGGATTTTCTAAACTGTTCTTACAGCGAAAATCAGGGTATATATTTAGATTTTTAAAATAACACCTGGACGCTGGAATAGAGCCCGGGACCCATGGCTTAGCACCCCAAATGAGCTATCCAGGATTCGTCCCGTGCCCAGGGTCATTCTTCACACATTGATCAAGGCACAGTTTGGGATGGAAGCTTCTGAATTTACAAATATAGTTCCTTATACGGCGAATATCCGTAGCCTAAAGATAATTTCGATATTTACGATCTCGGTGGTCTTAGGGTGAAGGGCTCACCCCAGGACCCGATGCTCGCGGGTTCAGATCCAGCCAGGATAGGAAGGATGTTTCTTGAGCGATAATAATCCGTCGCACAGATTCCTTCAGAGGGGAGTAACGTCATTGGTCCCGTCTCGATTGTGGCGGGTTAAAGAACCCTGGAAGGAATGTGAGAATACCTTTCCCGGCAAAATTGGTAGGACCTTTCACTCTCGCTCAAAGAAATTCTCGTATGTTGATATAATCAGTCGGTTCAGAGGACGCACGTTAAATACCTCAATTATATAAATAGTAAAAGAAATCGTTCTTCCAAGCTCCACTATTCCTGTGCAATTAATTGTACAAGCGTTAGATTTCTACATCTAATTAAATGTCACATTTGTTCACATAATTATTTAATCAATTATAAATGAAACAACCTGGTGACAGTGCAAGTACGCTAACCTATACTAGCTTGACTGATGTGTAGAATAATACATCTCAATAATTATGATAAATAAATAAATGTGTTTCAAATAGAAAATGAGAGCCTTTACAGCTCGAACATTAAATCAAATAATTGCAAGATTTTCCCGGCACAGATTTATCTGATTGCCAAACCCTTCCTTCACCTCTGACAAGACGTGTATTAATCACAACTTGTGAATGTGTGGAATGCCAGGCCTCCACCGTGGTTCGGA
Organism: Timema podura; assembly: GCA_033556935.1. Classification (NCBI taxonomy): domain Eukaryota; kingdom Metazoa; phylum Arthropoda; class Insecta; order Phasmatodea; family Timematidae; genus Timema; species Timema podura. Next base: position 1,507,706 of record JAVRXN010000004.1, on the reverse strand, counting down.
TCCCACGTTAAACTGTAGGTCCTCCATTTCATCTCACAGTCACCCTACCATTACACATTAGCGTAAGTGTGTATAACCCGAACGGGTAGTAAGACGCGGTGCTGATAATAATAAAGATTTCCCCGAAAGTATTTGATATATAACCGCGTCCTACCACCCATTTGGATTAAGCACTTATGCACTAACTACGCTAACGGGTTAAGGATGAGGAAGGTTGAAATTAGAGGAAAGGTACCCACATTTGCGTGGCGAATGTGATAAACCATTTCGGGGAAAAAAAATACCCTTAGTACACCCGACCGGGATCGAACCATCTTCTCCCCGTCATCGTCAGTCTAGTCTATTGCGAGAGTAACGCCTTAGACCATGCGGCCACCGAAGCTGGTTTCCTCGCGTGTAAAATGTAACCAAGTCGTGTTCCTCGTCCCATGCTGAGCGAGGAAATAACCAATATAATATAGTGGTTTCACACGGGGGGGGGAGGTACGTGTATAGCAATACTTGAATAGCGAATACCGGTGTCAACACAGCTGCAATTTGGATAAAGTACGTGGGGGGGAGAATGACAAGGAAGAAGCCAAGTAGGAAATTTTGTATTCATTATATAATTAGTTTACCTCAAACAAGGGAATTTTTTCCTTTACTTTTCGAAAAACTTCTGTGTGACTAATATATTATTTAATTACTTTCGAATGTCTGCTACCTTATTTCGACCTTAATGTCAAAACGCGACTGTTAAACAGCTAACATAAAACTCTACTGATTTCACACTAGCGGTTTAAACGCCGCGGTTGTTGCTTCCACTTGTGCAGAATGGTTTAAAATGATCAATGTACAGGCCGGCTGTATTGCGGGACTTATTTGTTGGAGGAAACTCGTCATATTATTGAGCTGTCTCTCAACAGGACAGTTTCATATTATGTTTATGAATTACAGAATGTATCCAGAGAAGTTATTTTTGTACTATAGAATGTCTGTGGTTTCATTTGATGAACTTCTTGGTTTAGTGAATGAAAATATTGCAAAACGTAATACCATCTTAAGGAAGAGTATTTATTATTCCTCCTGAAAGACTTGTTGTGACATTGAGGAACAACTGCCTATTAACGTCTAGTGTAGTTTGATTCGCGTTTCTACCGCTAGGTGGTTTTAACGACAGCAGAGGTACGGTCAAAACGCTGGTCTAGACGGAAACTTATCTTCTAAATTGATAACAAGGGTTTCATTCAAAGGTGCGGTTGATAGCGTTTTAACCGCTATTGTAGAGTAAGCCTAATAGATACAATTTTACAAAAGTCTCTTCCTCGCCTCTCGAGTCAAGAGATCTCAATTTGATTTTCTAGAAGCAAACTGAATAAACAGCGAGGACAGTACTTAGAACATCGTGTAGCCATTTGTAGCCTGTATTCTACTTTAGTGGAACATCATATAGATTATAGACCACCGGTTATTAAACTGTGGGCCTCCTCTGGGAACGCGGAAAATATTTTGGGGATCACAGCAAACATTGCCAAGCATTAGTAAATAAAACATTACCACATAACTATGAAATTTAATAAAATAGGTATAAACTTTCATCCTTATTTGTTTATGTTTATCAGAGAAATAAACATTGTACGGATGATTACACGAACACAGTTTTAATAACCAATCGTAAGATTAACTAAGATAAACTAAAAGAGTTTAATTGGTTATCTGCATATAAACTTTGTTTTAGTATGAAAAGTATTAATCACAACTTGTGAATGTGAGGAATGCCAGGCCTCCACCGTGGTTCGGATCCCTCGTTAAACTGTAAGTCCTTCATTTCATCTCACGATCACCCTACCGTTACACATTAGCGTAAGTGCGTATAACCTGAACGGGTAGTAAGAAAGCGTGATAATAATGATGATGTAATAATAATAATATGAAAAGTTATTTAAGATTATTATATATAACCTTATAAATGTGTGCCTTTTTAGCAATAAATATGTTCATTAGTAATATTTCTTAAGTGATCAAAAACTTTTCAAAACCGACACGAAGGGTATAACAAATGTAATGTTACCACCGTTAGTATTATCGTGTTATGAAACGGGGTCACAAATAAAAGCAGTTTAAGAGCCTGTGGGATGAAATAGCGTGTTCACAAGTAGAATAGAAAACAACAAGTTATCGCCGCAAGTATGTTTGTCTGCCAGGAGGACTCGAGCAGTTTGAAAAGCTAGTCGCAGACAAAGGAGAACTAACGGCTCATCAACAGCCCCCGGGAAGGTAGGCAAACCGGCAAGGGTGGAACAAAAGAGACACGCCTAATTAACACCCTTGCAACTAATTACCGCAACAGTTGTGGAAATTCAGAGAACAGCTTGTCGAGAATGACTGTGAGAAGGAATAAAAGGTGAATGAGATTATTACGTTAAGAAGCTCAAAGAGACAATTGTCTGTTCAAGGCACGTTTAAACTCCAAATTAACCAACGAACGTGATCGGACAGTGCTCGTGGAAGTGTATTTTGGTTAAATAAAGGGGTTATGTAAATATAATAAATTGTTTTTGTTTAAAATAGTCAATACTTGGTCTGACAAAATGAACGTATTATATTAACTGATGTGAACAAAGAGGGTCAGTTTCATAGTCAGATTTAGTACGCCTCAAGTGCGGCGCTATACTAAATACAAGACGTCACCTACCTGAAATTGAATGGAATGGGCCAGTTTCATATGCAAAAACTGGACCATTCCATTTGGTCTAGGTAGGTGTCGTCCTGTATTTAGTATCGACTCGCACTTTAGGCTCACTAAGTCTGACTATGAAACTGGCCCATAGTCGGTGTCATCCTGTATTTTAGTATGGGGCCAAAATTCAAGCGCCCTATGACTTTCAAACTAACTGGTCTCAAGTTCAATGCTATTCCCACCCGCCGGTAAATACAAAGAGGTACACCTTGCACAGAAAAAAAAGCGGCATACCAGATTGATTGTACGATATACCGGGCTAACTGTACCGACATAATCATGCTAATTGTACCGACATAATTATGCTAACTTACCAACATAATCATGCTAACTGTACCGACATAATTATGCTAACTTACCACATAATCATGCTAACTGTACCGACATAATCATGCTAACTGTACCGACATAATCATGCTAACTGTACCGACATAATCATGCTAAGTGTACCGACATAATCATGCTAACTGTACCGACATAATCATGCTAAGTGTACCGACATAATCATGCTAACTGTACCGACATAATCATGCTAAGTGTACGACATAATCATGCTAACTGTACGACATAATCATGCTAACTGTACGACATAATTATGCTAACTGTACCGACATAATCATGCTAACTGTACCGACATAATCATGCTAACTGTACCGACATAATCATGCTAACTGTACCGACATAATCATGCTAACTGTACCGACATAATCATGCTAAGTGTACCGACATAATCATGCTAACTGTACGACATAATCATGCTAAGTGTACCGACATAATCATGCTAACTGTACCGACATAATCATGCTAAGTGTACGACATAATCATGCTAACTGTACCGACATAATCATGCTAACTGTACCGACATAATTATGCTAACTGTACCGACATAATCATGCTAACTGTACCGACATAATCATGCTAACTGTACCGACATAATCATGCTAACTGTACCGACATAATCATGCTAACTGTACCGACATAATCATGCTAAGTGTACGACATAATCATGCTAACTGTACCGACATAATCATGCTAAGTGTACCGACATAATCATGCTAACTGTACCGACATAATCATGCTAAGTGTACCGACATAATCATGCTAACTGTACCGACATTCATTCGTATCAGCACTAAGCCAAGTAGGTGAGACTAATCCATCCAACAAGTTTTAAAATGTTCTTTTCTTTATAATCCGCACAAACTAAGTCTAAAGTGTAGATAGAGAAATGTTCCCTATACGGTTAGCTAATAATATTTAATTGACTTGCACCCTCCTAAGTGTGAAGTAGTGACGGCAGGGAGTTTAGGGGTGTCTTCAGACACGTTCAGAGAGGGAAGGAGAAAGTGGGGGCTAGAATCTGCATAGTTTAATTGGAAGGACGGTGTAATTCACAGCCCCTCGATCTTACTTGCTAAAGAGTGCTCCACAAAGAGAGGGGGGGCTGTCACTTAACTGAGCGCATCAGATAACCAAATATTGTTCTACATCCGGTACTGCGGTGTTCGCGAGACGGAAGGGGGAGGAGGCGCCATGCGCACAATGTTCAACACATTTCTTTCAATGTTAGCGTTTATAATCGATACACAGTGAATAGTGCATAATTCATTTAAGTTGATTTAACTTTTTACTACGTTGGTGTTATGCATGGAGGTGATCAATGGACTCGAGACGTTTCAGCCAATGAGAATGCGAGGAGAAGTTCTAGCCAATCAAATGCAAGTAAGTATACATGCACAGCAGCCGGGACATTTCTTCTGTTCGTGTTCGAAATGACTTATCGTAACCATACTTGTTTGTTGTTAACGAATTTTATTTGTTTTAAAATCAATGACTACGATTGTGAATATGATTGAAAATAAAGGAGAAATGTTATGTTTTAGATTCTGTTATCTACACAAATATAAATTATAGTGAGAAAATAAGAAATAAAGAAAACAAAAATTTAATTTTATAGTAGTTTTTCTAAGTAAACGATTAAAAATAAATGGTTCTGTGCATCGCACAGACTTTCTCCCACTTTTATTTTAAAAGAGACATTTACTAAAAACTTGTAAGATTTGTGAAACAAAATAAAGGTCTTACAATGTTGTAGAAACATTACGCCAAAGATCATAAATGAAATAATATCCACTGTTACATACTCTATGGCACTAGGAACTAAGAACACTGTTACAGAAAAATTGAGAAAAGAGAAACATCTTTGTCCGCCAAAGAACATAAGAATCAAATTCATTTTCAAAGACCTGAATTAAAAAGTGTATATATTTTCTTATAGCTCAGAAATTATTGGTTTAGGAAAAATATATTTCAGATAAAATATTTTACAATGACAAGTTATTTCGTAACTCAAATAGTGGCGGAGAAATTATGAAAATTGGAAATTTTTCCATGTGTATAAAATACACTCAAAGTTATTTTCATGACTTGTGAATGTCTGCTGTGTCCAACACCTAACCATATATTGACAGACTGATTTTAAAAAAACGTGCATATTTATGTTTTTTCTTATGTAACCATGCGCGTTCTTTCAAATACACAATTTTAGTGCATTTGTGTATCTTATTTATAAAAGTGTTTATCTACAAGTTAACATTTCGAATTTTGGAATCAATGATATTGCTTCTATGACCTTAATGTTTATTGAGATACAACTTTTTTTAAATCAATAGCGTTCTAGATCTAGTTTAAGAGAAGATGTCTCATATGTAAGCATTTCAAGATTATCTTTTAATATAATGTATAGGCTCATTAGTAAAATTAGGATAAGTGTGAACATTTAGGGGAGGGGTAGGGAAATTACGGTCCATTATTGATTGTTGTGACTGTATGTCTTGTTAACGAGAGTACCTACTTGGTAGATTCCAAGATATTATGCGAGGCGGATTGCATACCTACTTTTCGCATTTAATAACTCTGAGCCAGGGATTATCAACCTTTATAGGCTCACGGAATCCTTTTGAAGGAGATTACAATCTCGTGGCATGCTTGTTGGGATTTTCGTGTTTAGTTTTCACATTTTTTTTTAGTTTTATTTAAAGTGGAAAATATCATAGCAGTATATTAAACAATTAACAATATAAAACAAACTCCAAGAAATAATTTTGGTTTATTACTCCTGGTCTTCCAGACAGTTGTGAAAACAGCCAGTAGATTAGACAGGTTTATTGCCCCTAGTCTTCCAGATAGTTGTGAGACCAGCCAGTAGATTAGACAGGTTTATTGCCCCTAGTCTTCCAGACAGTTGTGAGACCAGCCAGTAGATTAGACAGGTTTATTGCCCCTAGTCTTACAGCTAGTAGATTAGACAGGTTTATTACTCCTGGTCTTCCAGACAGTTGTGAAAACAGCCAGTAGATTAGACAGGTTTATTGCCCCTAGTCTTCCAGACAGTTGTGAAACCAGCCAGTAGATTAGACAGGTTTATTGCCCCTAGTCTTACAGACAGTAGATTAGACAGGTTTATTGCCCCTAGTCTTAGACAGTAGATTAGAAAGGTTTATTGCTTCTTCCCCGGTTGTGAAGATGAGATGCAATGTCACGAGGGATATTTAATAATATTGCGGCTATGAATGAATCTCCTGTTTAGAACACGGATACTGTTTCAATGCTCACAACAGGGAAGAAACTGGCCTCGCGTGGTTAAAACAACACCCTTAAATCCTCTGCTCACGTTGCTAGGCAACCATGACGTCACTTCCTACCGATCTGATTGGATCGCAGGGTGCACTTGATGAACGGAAATTGTGGTCTACTTGTGAGGTGTTAGTGCAGGGGAGGAAGCCATGTCGGCTGCAACCAGCCTTCTGCCCCATCGTAGGGGGGGGGGGGGCAAAACATAGAGTTGAAAGTATAACAGGTAGTTTTAGAGTAAATGTACACGCATTTGCTTGGAGATAAGTATGGGAAGCTTTCAAGAAAAAAACACGGCAGTATTATTATTTATTTTCTTATTTATTAGTTAGCAATACGTCTTACTAACCATACAAGTTAAACGCCAATGAATTTCTAGGATCAAGCGAGAAAGAGCCTATTAATTTTGCCGGAAGAGGTACTTTCACATACCTTCCAGGGTTATTTTACATACCACAATCAATATAGGACCAACGGTTTTATTTCCCCTCCGAAGGAAGGTGTGCTACGGGTTTTTGTAACTCATTAAAAATCTGTCAACCTCGACTGGGGGTGAACCCACGACCATCGGATAATCTGCCCGTCAAACAAATTTGTACCTAAAATAAATAAAGCATTTTAGAATAGATACCTTATATTTTGAAGAAAAGTCGGCTTGAAGGATATTTTGAAATTAACTTAAGGATAAAATAATCAAATTTAACTTAAATATGTTTTATTCAAACAAAGGTTTCCGATTTATGTTAATGTGTTAGTTATAGATGAGAACTTTATATAATATGGCATTCACTAAACTCTTTGACTGCAATAATGGGGAAGCTAGGATATCTAATAGACCAAAGGGTATTTTAAAAAAAGTAATAATAAGCTCTTTACTATAACAGGTTTGCTACAAAACACATTTTACAAAATTCCCTGACTTTTACAGATTTTCCAGGCATCATTTTTAAATTTTCCCTAGTACTTTTTTCCCGTTTTAATAGTGGATGATGGCTTTGTTTTATTTATTATTGATCACATATTAAAAAAAGTTTGTACCTACTAAACATAAACAGTTTTATCAGTTATTTTAAAAATTAAAATGTTATTTTATTTAGGTATTATTAACATTTATTTTAGAGTTTAGTTGCGAAATTAATGGGATATTTTAGATATATTTTTTAATTCCCTGTCATTTCCTGTTTTCCCTGTCTATCCAAAATTCCCTGACTTTTCCAGGTTTTCTCCTGTCTGTAGCCACCCTGTATAAACACCAAATATGGGTCACCACGTGAAAACTGTGAACAGAAGTGAACCAGAGCCTACCATATACTCTGAGCCTGGAACGAGGATTGGTGACGTCACAACAATAGCCTCGCTCTGCGTGCATGTAATGGCTTACATTTAAATAACAAATTCAATAAAATATTGTATTCCTTGCCAAATGACTTCAGGAATGTCTTTATTTACTTCTTGTATGTGTTACAAATATATTTTAAAGATCTGTTTAAATTTATATGTGTTTGTTTAGTTAGGAGAAATTGTTCATTTATTTTAAGAACTAAGCTTTAATTCAGTAAAATGTTGTCAACTTTATTTATGAAAATTTGATATCATACCTCTCGCAGGTGAGCGTTTGAAACAAAGTGTGGAAGAAATACAAGGCTAACATTAGATAATTCATAAGGACACTTTAAAATTAGTTTAACGTGGTATCCGAACCACGGTGGAGACCTGGCATTCCACACATTCACAAGTTGTAATTGATAAACGTCTTGTCATAGGTGAAGGAAGGGTTTGGCAATCAGATAAATCTGTGTCTGTACCGAGGATTGAACCCCGGACCCCGAACACAGAAATCTGACACCTTAGACCACCAGGTCACCATCATGTTAAATAAACACGCGACACGTACACAAAACAAGTGATGTGCACGTTGTGACGTCCCAGCAGTGGAAGGGGGATCCCGTTCCAGGCTCAGAGTCCTCCAGTAGTCTCTGTTTGAGCCCCATATCGAGAATAAAACACGTCGTGTTGTCCTGCGGTCGATAGCGGCGTGGTTTGTTATTTAAACAGAATGCGGACAGTAATTGATCCTATTAATGAAATGACTCCCTAGACGAGCCCCTGTGTAAGTTTGATCATATCTTCCACACGCCGCCACTAACACAATGACAAACATTATAGAGGCAAACAACGAGAAGTAGGATAGAGAGAGAGAGAGGAAGTTGGAGAAAAATGCAAGCTTGAAAAGAGGGTCAGGACTAAAGGTGAAAAGATTGGGGGAAGAAAAATAATGATTTTGATAGGAATAGCCGTAGAAGTTAGTTACCAAAGTTAGTAAAACAATTTTAATATAGTCATAGATCGGTGACCCGGCGGTCTAGGGGTAAGGTGTCAGACTTCTGTGCTGGGGGTCCGGGATTCAATCCTCGGTCCCGGCACAGATTTATCTGATTGACCAAACCCTTCCTTCACCTCTGACAAGACGTGTATTAATCACAACTTGTGAATGTGGGAATGCCAGGCCTCCACCGTGGTTCGGATCCCACGTTAAATTGTAGGTCCTCCATTTCATTTCACAATCACCCTAACATTACACATTAGCGTAAGCGCGTAAAACCCGAACGGGTAGTAAGACGCGGTAATAATATATAATAATATATTCATACATTCAAGTCATATTAACTGCAGCTGTAGATTTTTATAGATATTATCATTACCTCTAAAATAACACAAATAAAATAGTTAAATATTATCAATGTTGGCCAAAACTAAATCGGTATGTTTGAAATTTCTAAACTGTTCTTCCAACTAAAATGAGTGACTGGTCCACCATAAATAACCAACTGGCATTCAATGGAAACATTCAATATAATAATAGAAATATATTAATAAATGTGACGAGTCAGGCACTCCCGAGGTGAAGGGATATTTCGAGTCACGAAATATGCGGTTTAAGGTGTTTTTTTCACTAATGAATTTATAAATTGGTTTCAATTGTCATGAGACGAATCTGACACAGTCCTTCCTACTTTGATCAGGTGGTCGAGAGCCGTTGTGTTTAATGGACCAACATAAACCGGATGGGAGATGGGGGGGGAGGGGGGGATTTTGCTGCCGCGCGTCATCTATTGATAGCGGAGGAAAAGTACCCACATTAAATTGTCATGCACGTAGAAGGTCTTTTTAAATTATGTTATGAATTTAGCGATTTGAATTAAAACAGTGTAGGTATATTTTGGACAGTTTATAGTTATAGTTCTATATTATAGCTGTGAGGGAAGAGAATCATAGAAGTAATTGATGGAGTCCGCCAACCAATAACTTCTTCAATGAGATATACAAAAAAAACTGCTATAACTTATTAATTGTGATAAGTAAATAATATATTGTTTATCTATATTTAAATAACCCCGTTTCGGTGGCTGCGTGGTTTAAGGCACTACTCTCGCAGTAAACTAGACTGCCGATGTCGAGGAGATAGAGGTTGGAATCTTGATGGGTGTTCTGAGGTTGGTTTTACCAAAACGATTTTCCTCTCTCCCTTCACGCAAATGGGGTACACTTTCTATAAATATAACTTCCCTAATCCCTAAGGCCATTAGCGTAATTAGTATATAAGCATATAGCCCGAACGGGTAGTAAGACTCAGTGATATATACATAACTAAAACTAAAATGTATTAATAAATTGTTAACATCTGCTATATCAACAGAGTTATATTGCATAAAATTATATATGTATAATATCTTTTATTGTAATAAATTAAGAACTAATCAAAACCATCGATCAATAAAGTAGCTACTGAAATTTAAATCATATTCAGTTAAAATAATTATTTAAACTCGATTTTTGTTTTGCTATCATATGCTGTATTTCCTATCACCAAATTTCATATCAATTTAATAATATATACATTATATTTGTTTATTTAGCTATTTGCAATCTAATGCTGTGATATCTTGCCTTGGGGAGGTTCCATTAAGGTTAGTTTATAGCACAGGATAAACCAAGTGTGGGTCTGGATCGCAAATCAATGTAGTGACTTGTTCATTATGTTACAATTCATAACTAATATGTTTCATATGGGCCCGTGAGGTTAGACCACACCAGGTATGTCAAACTAGCGGTCTACGGACATTTTGATTAACCAAAGCACAATGTGGTCCAATTCTTCTTTTTTATATACGTTGTAGGAATAAAACATTTGAGATTATAATTTTTGGAAATTGGACATTATTTGGAGGAATCTAGAAAGTGAGTTTGGTTTGTACCAAATTTTACTCACTATGCAACAAAGATCGATTTCCAAAAATGGTTAAATTTGCACACCAAACATGTGCAATATTTTTGTCAACACCCGAGACATCACATTTACCGATACACATTTGTAATATATTTTGAACGTAACTTCAACGTGAGCTCTAAAGCCACACACACACGTGATACAAATATAAATTTTCAAATTTTTGTTAGGAAAAAAAATATAAGCTAAATCTTAACATTTTATATAAAATTAATCTTATTTTTGCTATAGTAAGGATTTTAAAAATTGATATTTTTCCATTTAAGACGGCGAACTTTCTAAAGTATATGAAATGCAACCCACTTATTATGTTCAATGTTATGGTCAAACGAGGGCTTGTACCACAAGAACGAGAGGAAAATATGCGATTACTCCATTTTAAAAAGGGAGATAAAAAGAGATAAATGAGTATAGAGGTATCTCATTAACATGCTAGAATATTGTGCCTAGCATAATTTTAATGAGCACTGCGCTAATGCAGACAAAATAATTAGGGACAATCAATGTAGACTTTGAATAACCAGATCGACAACAGATAAGATTTTTTACTGCTCAGCAAATATTAGATAAATCGTAGAAATACAACGGAAAGGTAAAACAATTATTTATAGATTTTTAAAATGTTTATGATTCAGTTAAGTTCAGTGTACCAAATCAAATTGTCTATCTAACTGGGGTAATTCAGACATAAGCGTGGTAGAGTACGTGTTGGACTGTCCCTTATCAGACACTTTCTAAATACCAAATGGATTGAAACAAGGAGATGCACTTTCTCGATTAGTTTATTTTATTTATAGGCTACTTAGAGTATATTATTATTATTATTATTATTAAGCATCGCGCCTTACTACCCGTTCGGGTTATACGCACTTACGCTAATGTGTAATGTTGGGGTAATTGTGAGATGAAATGGAGGACCTACAGTTTAACGTGGGATCCGAACCACGGTGGAGGCCTGGCATTCCTCACATTCACAAGTTGTGATTAGTACACGTCTTGTCAGAGGTGAAGGAAGGGTTTGGCAATCAGATAAATCTGTACCGGGACCGACCATTCTTTTTATAGATGAATACAAAATACAGTCTAATTTTAATAGGAATAGCTATTTTTTTAGCACCGCGTTTTACTACCTGTTCGGGTTATTCGCATGTGTACTAATTACGCTAATGAGTTAGGGAAAAGGAAGTATGAATCTAGAAGAAGTGTACCCGCATTTGCGTGGAGGAGGAGCGGACAACTATTTTGAAAACACCACCCTCAGTAGACCCGACCAGGATTCGAGCCCCAATCTCGTTGTCATTGGCAGCCAAGTCTTAACACGAGAGTAACGCCTTATACCATGCGGCCACCAAAGCAGGTAAGCGCCCTTTAGAATTATTTTTTGTGTGTGTCAATATTGATATGTTACTATATCACTAGGGTTGTTTTATAGATATTGTAACGACTGCAGTGTAATTAGTACATATATGCGTATTGCCTGAACAAGAGGTACTAAGAAATGTACCCGCATATTCCTGGAAGGTTGTGGAAAAGACAATCCTAAGTGCAGACAACCAGTATTTTAACTCCTATCTTCCCGTGATCGGTTGTCGATGAGATCAGCGAGTTCTATGGGGCCTCTGATGACCAAGGGAACAAACCAGCAAATGACAAGTTCAGACACGAGGGGAGACTTGTTACCAAGGTCGTAGCCGGGGTGTGGGTTCAAACACCCCCCCCCCCCCCCCCCCGAAATTTTATGAGCATATATATTTGTTTTATTTATGGTTCAAACAATATCAAAAGTAATATACAAGTGCAAATTAGGAGGCTATGGTACCATAAAAGGTACTTCAGATAGCTTCTAGAGGTGTTTAATATTTAGAATTTTTCCTAGCCTCTGGTAGTTATGTTGCCATAAAAAAATCTTCAAATAGTTTCTAGAATTGTTTATCATTTAGACATTTTTTCTAGCTTCTGGCAATTAAGGGATGTGCCTAAAAACCCCCGCCCCCCTCTCTGAAATTATTGGCTACCTACGGCCTTGCTTGATACTCTACAAGAAATGTTGATAGTTATGGGAAAGTGTGAACAGGTTTGTTTCAGTTCCTTAGGATTAGCAATTCTCATTTAGGCCTAACACAATCAAAAACTAGTATCTAGACGCGAGTATCGAACCCATATCCAGATGTCATTTTTCAAATAGATTTTAACGAATTCCAAAAAGTAAGCCGCCACAATCCGCATTTATTGATGGTTTCAATCTAATTAAAATAGTTTTTGCTCATGGTTAGTCCAGTGGATAAATTTGGGAAGATTTTGGCTAACATCAAATATCGCAGGAACCAGTAGTTTGAAAAATTATTCAAACAACTTCACTTACCGTTTGTCAAATTATTAAAATATATTGAAGAGATTTCACTTTTATTTCACAAACATTTAGACTAAATTAAAGAGTAATATCCTAAATTTTCTAATGAGAAGTATTGAATCACCGTGCCAATTATGGCTATAATTAATTATTCAGACAGTAAAATGAATAAATATTGGCGCACTTTGGATTGCTCACAAAATCCAATTATGATCACATTTTAAAATCACTACACACATTTAACTATTTTCACTAAACAATTATCTGAAAAAAACACACACACACACACGAAAAGCGTTCAGTACTTTGATTAAAACTTTGAACAAAGTTCCAGATATGAACATTTCAAACAATACAACTTCTTAAACCTATTGTAGAACACACACACACACACACTTGTATACTAAGCTCACAAATGTTACCTTGAGAACATATATTATTAAAACGTTATATAAAATTAATGAAAATCGTCTAAACTTTTTTTTAACAAAATTAAACCTAAATAATTTGGTATAATCGACCAAAAAATGTATGTACTCTTGTAGAATTTACACTTTTTTTTTGTTGCATTTATTAGCTATAACAATTAATCAAATTCATAAGCACAAGAGTTGTATGAAATATAAAAAATAGTTTTATCGAAGGTGACCCACGAAGTAGGAAAAGTATTAACTTGTTGAGACGACGGAGTCAGCGCAAGCCCACGACTAGCGGTAGAAACAGAAACTAAACGAAGAACACACGGAGAAGAAAAGAAGTGCGATACGGAGGGGTGTTCGGTCGGCACGCTCCTTACGAGGCGACTACCCGCTCCACACTGCCACCAGCTATACAATGCTACCCCTCCTTCCTTCCCCTACTTTTTCATGACGTGTACTAGATGAACACATTCTTGCACCCTCCCCCCTCGACCCGCCTTTTCCTACGACACTTTCCCAATTCCCCCTAAACAAGTAAAGGCAAAAAAAAAAAAAAAACCCTTTCAAACTTTTTACTTCCCAACGATTCGCTCATGCATACTAACCATTCTAGATACAAACCAGCAGTTAATATTTCCAAGCAACCAAATAGAAAGCACCTGATTTTATAGGTGTAGATATTCAAGTTAAATAGGTGAGAATTATGCATGTTTTTCAATATTTAAAATATCCGTTTAAATATCACAATATAATGATACTCTATAATACATTATTCATAGACGTCATTTAGTATCTTGTTTAACGAGCTACGGATAGATTAGTAGAGTGACGTTTTTATCTAGTCAGATTACTCATTTCCCACTGTTACTTTATTTCCACCCCTAAGACCAAGAATTAATTATTGTCTTCGTCAAAGAAATCGAACTCGAGATTTGGATTAAGCTCGATGTTTCATGGACCTCCGATACTGAAAATGTTTTCGCAATGCCGTCTGTCTGAGTGACTGTATCTCGGCCTAAAGCCAAAACCATTTTACCTATCGGGCTAAAATTTTATATCTAGGGTTTTCATAGGGTACCCCGGAGGGGTATTTGAAATTAGAAATACAACGTGTATCTAAAACATTGCATCAAACTTTGGCAGGCTATTCCTTGGGTGAAAATAGAATAATTCACATGAGCAACCTAGGGTCCTTCTTGAATAATAAGGGCGGTATACACCCCTAAAGATAGAGCTAAAAACGATTGTTGTGTGAAATATTATGGAAACTGCTTAGGGTATTACAACGAATATTTGTATACTACTTATTGAAACCTTGATCATTAATAAATAAAATGTGATGTTACCGTTACCCACCCACATCATGTAAAAAAAAGGGGGGGGTTGTAAGACTTTTTTCTGCAATTTCAAAGACAAGTGTTAATTCCTGCCAGGTAGGGAACCAGTATAGCTGTGTTAGATACATTTGTCTCTGAGCTCAAACTTGTGTGATTATCTCAGACACGGGGAAAGCTAGACAGTTTCTCCAAGACACCTTTTTTTGTTAATTTTTACTCCATGTTTTGTAATCTTAAGTCAAAATTGGCAATACTTACTCTGACATATTTTATTGCGGAAAAAAGTCTTTCAACCCCCCTTTTTTACATGATGTGGGTGGGTAACGCTAACAGCACATTTAATTTATTAATGATCAAGGTTTCAATAAGTAGTATACAAATATTCGTTGTAATACCCTAAGCAGTTTCCATAATATTTCACACAACAATCGTTTTTATCTCTATCTTTAGGGGTGTATACCGCCCTTATTATTCAAGAAGGACCCTAGGTTGCTGATGTGAATTATTCTATTTTCACCCAAGGAATAGCCTGCCAAAGTTTGTTGCAATGTTTTAGATACACGTTGTATATGCCAAAGATTACGGGTAGTTTACTGACTGGCTAAAAGAGATAAAATCAATCCGTTCTAACGATTTTAATTACATTTTGTATCTAGGCATTGTTTAACTTTACAAACAAAATGGCTATTCTATTTTTCCCATGAGAGTGAGTTTAAGGGTACTTTACATGAGAGGAAATTCCCTATTTTGGTCCACAACTATTTCGTATACGAAATAATGTAACATTATAATAAAGTAAAAGCTTTTATATGAAATAATAACCAATAGTTTCTGAGTTTTAAGCACCATATATATGTGAATATTATATTTTTATGGGGCAATTTGAAAGTGAAATTGAATGTTTTGATCTTTGATAGACAGAGATGTTCCTCTTTTCTCAACGTTTCTGAATCCGTGTATATTATTTCATTTATGCTCAATGGTGGAGTGTTTCTGCCAAAATGTATATTATTTCGTTTCATAAATCTTACGAGTTTTTTTAGAAAATAGGCCTATTTTTATTTTAAAATAGAAGAGAGAGTCTGTTGCCGTGCTCCATACCATTTAATAATCAAGTTTCTAGAACAAGAATTTAAATGTAAATAATGTAGAGCTATATGTCTTAAGAGTAAGTATTTAAAATAAAAAATTGTATAATTTTCGTGGTTGTAGGCCAAATTGGATAGAACAATATGGACATAAAATGCTAGATAAGTCTATACAAATTATCTTATAAAGGACGACTATCTATTAATCAATTTGAGATAATATTACTTAAAATTAATTTTTTAACCACGTAGAGTCTCGAACTTCCTATTTACAAATCTATTATAATACATTTTAAACTTTATTTTATTAGTTGTCGTAAAGTTTAATATGTTTAGTATTTTGAACAAAGTGCTATTGATTATAATATTATCTAAGAGAACGAGAGATTATGTCGCAACAGTAAAAATAAATATTTAAAACTGATATAGCTGCTTTATAAAGTTGAGTATAATGTAGGTTTGTGTGTGTAAATGGAGCAGCTAGAAGCTATCTCTTTATTTGAAGATGAAACTAACTATATAATAATAATAATAATAATAATAATAATAATAATAATAATAATAATAATAATAATAATAATAATAATGCTTAGCACCGCGTCTTACTACCCATTCGGGTTATACGCTTAAGTACTATTTACGCAAATGGGTTAGGAATTGGAAGGTCGAATATAGAGGAAGTAAACACGGCATTTGCGTGGTGGGAGAGTCAAAAACCATTTAGGAAAAACCACCCCCCAGTTCACCCGAGCGAGATTCGAACCTCGATCTCAGCCGTCCTCGGCGGTCTAGCTCAACACGAAACTAGCGCGTTAGCTAACTAAGCCACCGAGGCGGGTACTAACTACATAATTATGGTTTTTGTAAGGAATGCATTTCTACATTCTCGTCTTTGAAGATAACATTTTATCCAGTAAAATATTTAAAACATTTTCATTCACGCTCAAAAGTGTCATTATCTCACACAAGTAATTACTCTTTTTCCTCCAAGTATTCCGTGTGTGAAAATTGGGAGGGGGGGGGGGGGCTACCGGTGGGTGTTAACGGGAGGGGAGGGGTTAACGCAGCACTCGAGGGTAATATATTGTATAGCTTTAATTTAAGTTTAAGTTATGGTTCTAGATTGAGAACGGACTACCCGCGTCAATGGGCACGCGGGCTAAGAGGTTAGTCTCTACTGGTATGGTGCGACGGATACGGAAAGGGTTCGAACCCCGGATCAAATATAGTGAGTATGGCGTGTTCTAAAAGATTTAGCTCCACGCAAATTTGTGTTGATTTCCTCTTAATCTTTTTTTTTTTCATCCTTACGTCATGTATAATTGAAGGCGGCTAGTTGGAACGGGTAGTAAGACGCAAGACAAAACAGAATGATAAACTTCCCTTCAAAATGACCTAGCGAATTATTGGTTAGAATATGTGTATGTATTTTTATCAAGAATTATTATTGATTTAACAAGAAACACGTTTACATAATAAAAACATTTAAAATTTGGTACACGTATTTACCTTAAGATCAGAATCTAAAATATGTGTCTATAATTTGGTAGACATTATCGTTTTGGATAACAAAAAATATTGATAATTATATCTTGTTAGAATGAACAATAAGTCAATTCAAAGTTAACAAGATAGATTGGTGAGGATGAAGTTATGTTGTTTCGGAACAATTCAAAAGATTTAAATTCATTTTTAATAACAAACGAAAATTAAATGTGAGTCTCCCTGATTTTTTTTTAATTAATCGTTAAATTAGTCGTTTTGTCCCCCTCTTCGCGGTTGAGGAGACACCTTAATTTTGTTGGGATTTTTTAAAAATCAATTTCAATTAAAGTTTGTGAATAAATAGTTACGTATTAGCACATTATTGCTAATAACAATACTTAGCAGCACGTTTACCATCCGTTCGGGTTATACGCTTAATTACTAATTACGCTAATTAGTTAGAAATCGGGAAGGTTGAATTTAGAGGAAGTGAACCAGCATTTGCGTGGAGGGAGAGTGTAAAACCATTTAGGGAAAAAACTCTCAGTTAACTCTAGAGAAATTTGAACCTTGATCTCCTCATCCTCGGCAGTTTAGCTCAACACGAAACCAGAGCGTTATAGACAACTACGCCACCAAGGCGGGTCACATTGCCGATTTTAAATGCGTTCGTTCTTGCAGTTTGAAGCTTCTTGTAATAGGGATATTGTTTAGGTGAGATGTAATGTTGGTTTCCCTGATCAAAGGAAGTGTTATTGCATTTCAAAACACGTGAAGTCAGTTACAAATGAAGTTACGCACCGCTGACCTTGAGAAAGGTATCGATGTTAATAAACTTGGCCAAACATTGACGAGCCAAAGGAATATTTAAAAAACAAATCCGAAAGGTGTCCTGTCGAGTGATTTATATCTATTCAAAGTTTGGTCGCAATCCCTCAATTTGCTCCAAATATATAATAAACATTACGAGCAATAGCCACACGGGAGTGGAGATGTGGTAAACAATGATTACAAGATGAAGAATGGGTAGTATTGAGGGCAGGGGGGAGGGAAGGGGGCTCTCGTCATGACAACAGACCTCTGGGCGAGGGGAGGAGGAGGTCGACCCGACCCTCTGGAAGAAACTTGGCGAGGGATGTTTTGAGACGTTTTGAATACGAGACAGAGCAGCATTTATATTGGTTCATTTTCCGGAGAGATGGTTCCCCTTGCGGGCACGCCCCCCCCGGAGGAAACCACGCATTAATTCACGCAGGACAATGCTTGGAAAGGGGGTGGGGGCCCACGTGACAGTATGGTAACACGCAGAAACATATTCCACTAAGCTCAGCAAGAGCAGATACGAGCAACATACACACATCTTTGTCAAGTCATTTATAACACCAAGCTGATGTTCGTGTGTTGGTCAATGAAACTGTTTCAGATTATTAAACGCACGCAGACACAGACAGGGTGGTTACAAAACTTGCATTAAAAACATTTCCAGGTTTTTCAAACGACATTTTTAAAAAAATCCAGAGCTAGCCTTTTTACAGTTTTTCTTGGTATAAGGGAGTTTTTTTTTCTCGTTTATTACATTGATCTCATATTTTCAAAAAATCCTAAGCTACCAAACATAAGTTCTTGTTCGTTATCTAGTATTTAATTAGGTATTATTTGTGTTACTGCGTGAATGTGTTATAAAACAAACCCTGTACAATCATCTCATGTTAGAATAAAATATCCAGGCAATGCATTTTGTAAACATCGAGAAACACTCACTTTTGTTTGATTGTTTAGGCGCAGAATTAATTAAACATTTAAATTCCCTGATTTTTTTCCTTATTTTTTGATTAAATTCCCTGTCATTTCCCTGTTTTCCTTTAAATAAAAAAAATTCCCTAACTTTTTCAGGTTGTGCCTGTTTGTAGCCACCATGACAAGCCATTATTATTTATATGTGTTCTGTCTTTCAACAAATGCATTGAACTATTCAAACCGTCCCCTTCAGCTTAATTTTTTATACGTTGGTATCTCCTCTTTTCCCCATCAGTTGCACTTGTGGTCTTCCTAATCCCCTCCACCTTGTATTTTACGATATCTCCCAATAAATTATTTCTTCTTATAGTGTGACGTGCATCTTCAGAATAGTTCTTTTTAAATCGAATCTTCATATTTCTTCATTAGTCACCTGATCTGTCCTCCCTCCTTTAGCAACGCATCTCAAAGATTCCCAAATATTCATCTTCCTTTCCCCTCGGGCCCCGTCTCACAAACCGATATGTACGCGATGGTTATTGTTCGCAAGACGAGACACGGGAATAGAAGCCGGACCTCCTAGCTTTGCGCTCAAGTTCCTATCGTATCCGTGGACACACTTCACTGAAGATGGACCTAGATGTATCGGAGCAGAGAGTACCGGGTTCTACTCCTGTGTCTGTGTTGTAAGGTCCCCGGCCACAAGCACTAGATGTAGAGCTTTCAAGAATAGTTTTACACTTTTCCTCTACGCAAATAAATGTACAATTTCTTTAAATTTTACCATCCTCGTCCCTACTCATTGGTATAGTTAAATGTTTAGTTTATAGCCAGGAGGGAGAGTAAGACGGGGAGCAAGAACCACTCACCCCAGAGTCTAGTCAGCAGCCCGTAAGCTATCTTCCCCCAGTCTAGTCAGCAGCCCGTAAGCTATCTTCCCCCAGTCTAGTCAGCAGCCCGTAAGCTATCTTCACCCCAGAGTCTAGTCAGCAGCCCGTAAGCTATCTTCACCCCAGAGTCTAGTCAGCAGCCCGTAAGCTATCTTCACCCCAGAGTCTAGTCAGCAGCCCGTAAGCTATCTTCCCTCAGTCTAGTCAGCAGCCCGTAAGCTATCTTCCCCCCTGAGTCTAGTCAGCAGCCCGTAAGCTATCTTCCCCCAGAGTCTAGTCAGCAGCCCGTAAGCTATCTTCCCTCAGTCTAGTCAGCAGCCCGTAAGCTATCTTCCCCCCTGAGTCTAGTCAGCAGCCCGTAAGCTATCTTCCCCCAGAGTCTAGTCAGCAGCCCGTAAGCTATCTTCCCCCCAGAGTCTAGTTAACAGCCCGTAAGCTATCTTCCCCCCAGAGTCTAGTCAGCAGCCCGTAAGCTATTTTCCCCCAGAGTCTAGTCATCAGCTCGTAAGCTATCTTCCCCCAGTCTAGTCAGCAGCCCGTAAGCTATCTTCCCCCAGTCTAGTCAGCAGCCTGTAAGCTATCTTCCCCCAGTCTAGTCAACAGCCAGTAAGCTATCTTCCCCCAGTCTAGTCAGCAGCCCGTAAGCGATCTTCCCCCAGTCTAGTCAGCAGCCCGTAAGCGATCTTCCCCCAGTCTAGTCAACAGCCCGTAAGCTATCTTCCTCCAGTCTAGTCAACAGCCAGTAAGCTATCTTCCCCCAGTCTAGTCAGCAGCCCGTAAGCGATCTTCCCCCAGTCTAGTCAGCAGCCCGTAAGCTATCTTCCCCCAGTCTAGTCAGCAGCCCGTAAGCTATCTTCACCCCAGAGTCTAGTCAACAGCCCGTAAGCTATCTTCCCCCAGTCTAGTCAGCAGCCCGTAAGCTATCTTCCCCCAGTCTAGTCAGCAGCCCGTAAGCGATCTTCCCCAGTCTAGTCAGCAGCCCGTAAGCTATCTTCCCCCAGTCTAGTCAGCAGCCCGTAAGCGATCTTCCCCCAGTCTAGTCAACAGCCCGTAAGCTATCTTCCTCCAGTCTAGTCAACAGCCAGTAAGCTATCTTCCCCCAGTCTAGTCAGCAGCCCGTAAGCGATCTTCCCCCAGTCTAGTCAGCAGCCCGTAAGCTATCTTCCCCCAGTCTAGTCAGCAGCCCGTAAGCTATCTTCACCCCAGAGTCTAGTCAACAGCCCGTAAGCTATCTTCCCCCAGTCTAGTCAGCAGCCCGTAAGCTATCTTCCCCCAGTCTAGTCAGCAGCCCGTAAGCGATCTTCCCCCAGTCTAGTCAGCAGCCCGTAAGCTATCTTCCCCCAGTCTAGTCAGCAGCCCGTAAGCGATCTTCCACCAGTCTAGTCAACAGCCCGTAAGCTATCTTCCCCCAGTCTAGTCAGCAGCCTGTAAGCTATCTTCCCCCCAGAGTCTAGTCAGCAGCCCGTAAGCTATCTTCCCCCAGTCTAGTCAGCAGCCCGTAAGCTATCTTCCTCCAGTCTAGTCAGCAGCCCGTAAGCTATCTTCCCCCAGTCTAGTCAGCAGCCCGTAAGCTATCTTCCCCCAGAGTCTAGTCAGCAGCCCGTAAGCTATCTTCCCCCAGTCTAGTCAGCAGCCCGTAAACTATCTTCCCCCAGAGTCTAGTCAGCAGCCCGTAAACTATCTTCCCCCAGAGTCTAGTCAGCAGCCCGTAAGCTATCTTCCCCCAGTCTAGTCAGCAGCCCGTAAACTATCTTCCCCCAGAGTCTAGTCAGCAGCCCGTAAGCTATCTTCCCCCCAGAGTCTAGTCAGCAGCCCGTAAGCTATCTTCCTCCAGTCTAGTCAGCAGCCCGTAAGCTATCTTCCCCCAGTCTAGTCAGCAGCCCGTAAGCTATCTTCCCCCAGTCTAGTCAGCAGCCCGTAAACTATCTTCCCCTAGAGTCTAGTCAGCAGCCCGTAAACTATCTTCCCCCAGAGTCTAGTCAGCAGCCCGTAAACTATCTTCCCCCAGAGTCTAGTCAGCAGCCCGTAAGCTATCTTCCCCCAGAGTCTAGTTAGCAGCCCGTAAGCTATCTTCCCCCCAGAGTCTAGTTAACAGCCCGTAAGCTATCTTCCCCCCAGAGTCTAGTCAGCAGCCCGTAAGCTATCTTCCCCCAGTCTAGTCATCAGCTCGTAAGCTATCTTCCCCCAGTCTAGTCAGCAGCCCGTAAGCTATCTTCCCCCAGTCTAGTCAGCAGCCCGTAAGCTATCTTCCCCCAGTCTAGTCAGCAGCCCGTAAGCTATCTTCCCCCAGTCTAGTCAGCAGCCCGTAAGCGATCTTCCACCAGTCTAGTCAGCAGCCCGTAAGCTATCTTCCTCCAGTCTAGTCAGCAGCCCGTAAGCTATCTTCCCCCAGTCTAGTCAGCAGCCTGTAAGCTATCTTCCCCCAGTCTAGTCAGCAGCCCGTAAGCTATCTTCCCCCAGTCTAGTCAGCAGCCCGTAAGCGATCTTCCACCAGTCTAGTCAACAGCCAGTAAGCTATCTTCCACCAGTCTAGTCAACAGCCTGTAAGCTATCTTCCCCCAGTCTAGTCAGCAGCCCGTAAGTGGCCACGACACATTTTAAGAATCAGTGCTGTTAAGGTTGAGTTAAAATAACTTACTACCACAGCACACACAAGTGTGACGTCTTCAAAATACATGACGCCAACAGTGATCCGACAATCATGACGTCACCAGTGATAGATCGGCCGTGACGTCCGCACTGATAACATCACCTTGCCGTCCAAAGTAAACGTTGAGTGCTAATGGAGGGGGGGGGCTAATGGAGTTGCGGTGTCAGCGCCCGGAGCCAGCGACGAACCATGGGACACGCACCTCCGCCCTCGCTTCGACACACATTTTACTAACTGGCCCGAGAAACTTGATTTACATGTTCATTTGTGGGACCGACATATTCAAGAAATAACCTTTATATCTTCGACCTTGGAAACTGTTGTTTAGTTTGTTTCGTTCTTTATCTATAATCTACAATCCCTCTTACTTCTACATGACCCAAATGTAGCGCGTCAACATTATGACTAAATAGTTCACGTCGATCCTGAATCGTAATATCCTGGAAGGTTTAGAATTAGACTCCTTTCCGTCCCACTGACATACTTGTTGAGACTATGATCAAATTTCGATATGGTTCATGGGTGACATGATGTATATTCATAGACTGAGTATATGTAAGAATAAAGTATGCAAGATAAAGGTATAAAATCCACAGCGGAAACTTCCCTTGTCGATCTACAGTAGCCCCATGGCTTCTTTGGTGCTGACTGACAGTTCACAGCTGACTTCTGACAATCAACAGTTAGGTATATACCTACATTTTGACTGTCAGAAGTGACAGCTGCTGACACATGTTTTTGCAGATCATATGGTTCAGCGTAGGGATACATAATTTGGTCTGGTATCTTTTCAAAGCGTCAGCTGTGAGCTGTCAGTCAGCACCAAGAAGCCGTGGACTACTGTAGTTATCCTTACTCAAGACCAGACAATCTTATTTTCCCAGCAGAGTGAGAACATTTCGTTAAAACTTTTGGAATCTCATATGAGTGTTTTACATGACAATCAAAGTACATGTTTCAAGTTGACAACATCTATCCTGAAAAGTATGAGAAGGTTATCGTTATCCGGTTCCTCGAACAGACTGATAACAGCCTTTGTTTTACCGCAATTCGAAGGTCCGCGGAAGATAAAGCTGATAGTATCGTGTAACAACGGTGCCGTGTCTTTATGGTAGGTGGACTGTTGTGTAAGATTATCAATAAACTACCGTTAAAAGCCCATAAACCCTGTTGTCAGTACTGCGGACCGGGTGCCGAGCTAGCAAAACGTTTGAAACGAAGTGACCTCGGAGTTGAGGCGTTATACCATTCTTGTAAAGAGCATGGAAGTCATACCGCAAAGGCATGCGGCAGTCCAATGGCAGTCGAACCTTAGAGAGCCGTGTAACATTGTCAGGAGAGTGGTCAGGTTCCTCTATTCTCCAGCAGGATAGTATCTGGACAGGACAGTCCCGCACAGGGAAGATACTGGAGGTTATTTAGCAGTCCCAGGTGGCGGGGACGTGTTCCAAGGTTGATTAGCGGGGGAGTGACATTAAATCAATAGTTCCGGCCCCCCAGGTGACGTCATGGCCTGGTAGCTCTTGAATTAACCAACAAGAGTCCCTGCAAAGAGAGGATTTAGCACTCCCTTAACACCATACGACAAACAAAATGATTGTCAAACAATTCGGGCGGGTCGGATATGATGATGATGATGATGGAAAACTGCACACAGATCTATCGGATACGAATGTTCTAAAAGTGCTCCCAGGATTTAAAATGGTAGGTATGGAAGATATCGTGATATGTAGGGCATTTTTTTTTAAGAAAATAGAGTCAAGGTATTAAAATAGTATAAGTAGAAGTTACAACTTAGAGGATGGGGGGGGGGGGGGGGCGCACTGGTAGACAACTTTTTCCCCCTTTTGTTTATTTTAAGACCATTTACAAATGACTAAGTCCATCCTGAAATGCTTTCCTTCAAGTTCCTATATCCCCTTCGATTTCAATCGAATGCGTGTATCATTAAATGTAATTAGTGACACGTGCTAAATATTCCCGAAATATTCGCTTAATATCTTAGTCCAGATATCGAGACCTGATGCATCAATATTAGCTCATATTTAATAAATCCTTGTTTAATTCATTTATTGAGTGTTATATATATTGAATTCAATCATTGAGAGCTATATGTTGAATTCAATCATTGAGAGCTATATGTTAAGTTCAGGGTGTCGAGCAAAACTAAAATTTCAAAATTCCCTGACTTTTCCAACTTTCCCAGCCACTGTATATTACAAACATTATTTTGTTAAGATCACAATTTAATGTAATTATTAGGCATTGAAATAAGTTTGAGGGACGCGAAACTATTGAATGTAGTGATTGTAGTTGATCAAGAGAGCTGTTAAGTCTAGCATTTCTTGTTTTATTGATGTTTATATTTTGGTCATAGTTGTTTAAGTCTTTGGTTTTGAATTACCAATGAAGAATTCTTAAAGTCAACAATGCAATCATAGTTAAGACTCAGTAAACGTTGTTTATGTTTTATTTCACTTCTTTTTAAAGAATAAATGTGTGATAAATATTCTTGGCAGGTTGCTAAGTTTAATTTACAGTAATAATATATTTAGACACGTAAACATTTTGAAATTGTGAAACTCTATGAAGGGTTTAAATGGCTTAGTGGGTAAAGAGAACTAAGTTGGATTCCAGTGAGAACATATTGAGCATTTAAAAGATATATTTACACCAGTAAAATTTAAACTAATTGTGAGACATATTCGTTTTGAGTTTATTCTTTCTATAGCATAATCGAATTCTCGCACATGACCATGACTCAATTTTGACTAAAGGTGCAAGGTAGAGGGTGGAAAAAACTACAAGAAAATATCATCTCGACTGAGAACTTAGATTTCGTATGCTTAACTGGTACAACTGCAGTAAGAGAGATTTGTAATGACTAGTGAGTATTAACTGGAAGAAAAATTATATTTTGACTATTGTAAACGAAAGTTTCGTATTATTATAGTGAATATGTGAAAATTCCAGAAATGTGATAAAATTCCCAGACTTTTTCATGAATTTTCCCTGACAAACCAAATATCCAGGCTTTTTTTCCAGGTCACTGGACAGCCTGTTAATGTAACAAGTGTGTTTAAAAGAGTTTGTACTTGATGTATATAGCTTACATTTTTGTTCGTGTTTATTTTCAGTACTTTAATAGCCTTATTTGAACCATTATCGAGCTATAGTTGAGACATATCTAAATCATTCAGTCTCTCAGACTAGTGGCACGAGTTTGAAACCCCTCGGTGATAAGGGGATAACTGTATCCATTCAATGGATTTTTAAGTAGATGGTTTTAATAGGTCATAGGCATAAATCATTTTGAAAAAACAGAATTCTAATTTTGTGAGTTCAGTAGGCCTACCTATCCTGATAATATTTCGGACAAATGAATAAAGACTTGTTAATTTAAAGCTCCGTAGGTATAGAAAAGATCAATCAATAATTGAGATTATTGATGGGTATATTTCGATGATGATCCCTTTTTCGATCAATTATTATATTATTAAATAAAGCTTATTAAGATCTACGTTTGGCCTGAATCAATGATTGCATTTTAATATGTGTTTCAGCGCGTTGTTCATGACTCAGCTTTTATTGGGAGAAACTTCATGATATAGGCCTAGCAACGAGTTGGAGTTCAAGGCCAGGTAAATCCTGATTTAAAAAATGTCACGAATCAATATGATATATTAATTAAGCTTCATATTCAAAGATCAGACCCATTTCGGTGGCCACATGGTCCAAGCACCACTCTTACAATAGATTAAACTGACTAAGACCGGGAGATAGAGGGTTCAATCCCGGTCGGTAGTACTGAGGGTTTTTTTTCTAAAATGTTTCCCACTCTCCCTCCACGCAAATATGGGTACACTTCCTCTAAATTCAAACTTCCTAATCCCCAACACATTTGTGTAATTAATATATAGGCGCATAACCCGAATGGGTAAGGAGACGCGATGCTAAAAAAAGTACATTCAGCCAAGATTCGAACCCCAACCGCCCTGTCACCGGGAAACCCGACAAGATATGTTAACCATTTATAACACGTGCCCGCCGTGTGTTTTAAACACACATGTAACAAATATTTCACTAAAGCAAGCCTGAAGATCTAATTTATAGATGCCCGCTGGCTGCATTAAAAATTTGATAGTTTTCAGAGAAGAGCACAAAAAAAAAAAAGGTCAGAAAAACGTCGTGGACTGCCATCTAGCGGGTGAAGATAAATCAATTACGGTTCCCGGAACATCGATTTAGGCGACCCCTAACAGGCAGGCAGCGAAACTTTGTGTGTGGGAGGAGGGGGGGAGGGGAAATTAGGGAGGGGGGCGTGCGCACGCATATCGCGATACTATTCATTCCGGAATATTCTCATATTTAAAAAATTACGCACGGATGAAGAAAAAGAGGAGAAAAAATAACGAAGAGAAATCGTCAGCATTTTAGGGACGGAAACCAATGAAAAAAATTACATCCGGCCCAGGATTCAAATTTTTCGCTCTGCGTCACCGGCAAAGAAAATTAGATGAGACTGACGACTTTTACCACAAGTCCACTGATGCGGGTCCAAACTAATTCGATGAACAAAGTATAATATGGACAGGTTCAAATTTAATACAAAATATACAATAATTAGTTAACCAAAACAAAAGTTACCATTTTAATTAATTTGATTTTTTATTCAAAGTATCTCAATTGAAGGGTCATTTCACGTCAAATCAACCAAAAAAAAAAACTCAACCTGACCATTTTGTATTTAAATGAAATTTTTACCAATTATTCTTCGCTTAAATTTAAATCTAGGGTATCCACAAAGGAGAGGAGGCATCTGACAGGTGGGAAAGTTACCATTGTAATCGACACGACACGCCTAAATTGAGGTGTGTGTTTGTTTAACATTTGTTGTGTTGTGGATTGTGAATGACAAAACGAGGTTGCAAGGTGTTATGATTAGCTAGTAAACAAATAGAACATACGCGCTGACAACATGAATAGGGTGTCAGCATTCCTCACGGTAAACCAGGTCAGAAGGCAGAATAAATAGCAGTGTATCCAAGTTAACAGGGCTGACTAATCACCAACGAGTCTAGGGGGTCACTCTTCCCGTTTTTGTGGCTACGTGGGCCGTGTATTGGAAGTGTACCGTTCGTAACCCGTGAAAGATCACCCAGAGGTCAGTCAGGCCATTAATTAAGCATTACTCGCGTACTTCGTTCTGTCACGAGCTTCTAAGTAAATCTATTAAGTTATTTCATATATAATATTTCTTATCAACATCACGTTTTGTAATAGACACAGTTATACAATAAAAACATAAACCCAAGCCGGGCGTCAATTTCGAGCCCCACAATCAGAACCCAGTCATTTCCCCAATCCTCAGCCGCAACTCATCCTGACAAAATAGGCACACAGAAGAACGTTAGGGAGGGAGAGGGGTGACACCTTATATCCATTCGCGAAACCATATGATCTGTGAGACTATGTGTTGATTTGTTGTTACTTCTGGCGGTGAGAACATTTACACACACAAACTATTAGTTTTTAATTATTAACCATGTTAATGAAACACGAACTTATGAAAATAACCGTTGGGATGTTTTTTTTTGTGGAAGCGGAGTTTTGGTTTATTTAAAAAAAAAATTTGAAACGATATCTTCTAAAATGCGGCGTGCTCTTCTGAAATCAAGACGTCGAAACAACGACGCCATACCAACAGTCAAGAAGGTAGTGTTATTGCGTTGTTTACAAAATAAAAAAGTTTATTTTTAAACTAATATTTTGTATGGCTGTAAACAAAACTTTTTATTTTATTTTATTTTAGTGGCAAGTTATAACAAGATACATGTGTGGATATAATACCCTTTAATTAACTATTTTATATAGGCCTACTATAGCTCTGGTTGCTACACCCAAAAAACAAAATACATAATAGTTTTATTAATATAATTTTGTTCTTTCTAAAAGTTACAAAAACGTCAATTATACAGTAATCCTTAGGCAAGTATTAAGGCAAATAGTAATTATTTCCGATTATTGACATTCAGTCAATGTTTGCAATAAACATCTTCTATTAGATATTAGATACCGGCTGCAGGTGAGTTGCGGCCCGGGATGTTGACCTAGCCTAACCTAACTTAACCTAACCTAACAAACCTTCAAATTTTTGCCAAAACCAGGAACGACAAGAACTGAGAAAGTTTGGATATTATGAGGGATGTCGACATAAGACGATGATAGTTTATATCTGAAATTTAAGATAGTATGATAGAAAGCTAAGCTAAGATAAAAAAATAATCGAAAATGGCAAATTATGGTAATATATACATTTACAAGTTACGTGGGTGCGTCAGGGACGATAAATCATCCCAAACAGGCATTAATTTTGAAGGATCTAAAATAAACTTCCAAACTGTAGTATTATTTTAGGTTACTAATTGAATGTAAAGGTTAAAAAAAAAAAGCAAAATGAATAAACTTAGCTTTAGAAAGCAATTAAAATACACCCAAACCAGCTAAAAATTATAGGGAAGGGAGAAAAAGAATATGTATACATTTTAGAAAATTAACTATAATTAGAGAGTATTAATCTCGTGAGAGTATTGGAGCCGTTGTTTCCTGTTTCTAAGACGGTTGTTAGTCTATAAGTGTATTACACCCCTCCAACCTTCTCATACATGAGTAATATAGCGCGCGGTATCGCTTTACAAGAATAAACTAGAGGTGGAATTTTGTTAAAGTATGAAAGAAAAACAATCTCGAAACAAATAATCTACTATGCTATCAATGTTTAAGAAAAGGAACATTCGAGAAAGAAAGGCCTGAAGGTTGAGTTCTGAGCCAGTTTAGTTCAGTCTTCGAGTTGAATGGTGTACTGAGGGTGTACTGGATAGATACTGTGTCATGAAGGGGAATGGATAGAACTAGCTCAAGATAGAGATAGTGTGTCATGAAGGGGAATGGATAGAACTAGCTCAAGATAGAGATAGTGTGTCATGAAGGGGAATGGATAGAATTAGCTCAAGATAGAGATAGTGTGTCATGAAGGGGAATGGATAGAACTAGCTCAAGATAGAGATAGTGTGTCATGAAGGGGAATGGATAGAACTAGCTCAAGATAGAGATAGTGTGTCATGAAGGGGAATGGATAGAATTAGCTCAAGATAGAGATAGTGTGTCATGAAGGGAATGGATAGAATTAGCTCAAGATAGAGATAGTGTGTCATGAAGGGGAATGGATAGAATTAGCTCAAGATAGAGATAGTGTGTCATGAAGGGGAATGGATAGAACTAGCTCAAGATAGAGATAGTGTGTCATGAAGGGAATGGATAGAATTAGCTCAAGATAGAGATAGTGTGTCATGAAGGGGAATGGATAGAATTAGCTCAAGATAGAGATAGTGTGTCATGAAGGGAATGGATAGAACTAGCTCAAGATAGAGATAGTGTGTCATGAAGGGGAATGGATAGAACTAGCTCAAGATAGGGATAGGTGGCATACTTTTGAAAGTGCGGCAATGAACTTTCGAGTTTCTAATGCCATTGGGTAGGTAATTAAGCTTAGTAGATAACATCTTTTCGTGTTTGATTGGGGTGAAGTGAAATATCCACTCCCCAGCGAGGCCTTGAATACGATTTATCGAAGATAATTATATATATATATATATGAGATTGGGATTTTTAGGGACAGTTTAAATGTGTTCAACGGTACATCTTTTGAATATCAAGTTGTAAGGTTGGTTTTAAAATGACCCTTTTACACTCGACACTTTCTCAGTGATTTATATTTTAGGTAATTTTTATTTTCGCTCTATTAATGTATGTCATTACTAATAATTAAAGCATTAAATAATATAATTATTTGTGATGTAAATCTGTAAGGGAGAATAAAACCTGCAGAACCAGAATGGACAGCAGGACACTGAGTTGGCGGTTATCTTACTCGAGATCAGCTCACTCCTTCACTCGCTGTAATGTGTAGAGCAGGTCAGCGAACACAGTCGGATACAGTACCTGAAACAAGATACACACATCAATATTTCGACCATGGCTCTCACACAGTGAGATACAGTACCTGAAACAAGATACACACATCAATATTCCGACCATGGCTCTCACACAGTGAGATACAGTACCTGAAACAAGATACACACATCAATATTCCGACCATGGCTCTCACACAGTGAGATACAGTACCTGTAACAAGATACACACATCAATATTCCGACCATGGCTCTCACAGTGAGATACAGTACTGAAACAAGATACACACATCAATATTCCGACCTTGGCTCTCACACAGTGAGATACAGTACCTGAAACAAGATACACACATCAATATTCCGACCATGGCTCTCACACAGTGAGATACAGTACCTGAAACAAGATACACACATCAATATTCCGACCATGGCTCTCACACAGTGAGATACAGTACCTGAAACAAGATACACACATCAATATTCCGACCATGGCTCTCACACAGTGAGATACAGTACCTGTAACAAGATACACACATCAATATTCCGACCATGGCTCTCACACAGTGAGATACAGTACCTGAAACAAGATACACACATCAATATTCCGACCATGGCTCTCACACAGTGAGATACAGTACCTGAAACAAGATACACACAGCAAGATTCCGACCATGGCTCTCACACAGTGAGATACAGTACCTGAAACAAGATACACACATCAATATTCTGACCATGGCTCTCACACAGTGAGATACAGTACCTGAAACAAGATACACACATAATATTCCGACCATGGCTCTCACACAGTGAGATACAGTACCTGAAACAAGATACACACATCAATATTTCGACCATGGCTCTCACACAGTGAGATACAGTACCTGAAACAAGATACAAACATCAATATTCCGACCATGGCTCTCACACAGTGAGATACAGTACCTGTAACAAGATACACACATCAATATTCCGACCATGGCTCTCACACAGTGAGATACAGTACCTGTAACAAGATACAAACATCAATATTCCGACCATGGCTCTCACACAGTGAGATACAGTACCTGAAACAAGATACACACATCAATATTCCGACCATGGCTCTCACACAGTGAGATACAGTACCTGAAACAAGATACACACATCAATATTTCGACCATGGCTCTCACACAGTGAGATACAGTACCTGAAACAAGATACACACATCAATATTCCGACCATGGCTCTCACACAGTGAGATACAGTACCTGTAACAAGATACACACATCAATATTCCGACCATGGCTCTCAGTGAGATACAGTATTACTAACTGGTTACAGTAATAGTATATTGATGTCACCATTTTACAGCGTATAACCCTAACGCGTAGTAAGACACGGTGATAAAAAAATTACATAATAATAAGGTTTTACAAACCGACTCTCCTATTTAAAAAACTTCATCTACCCTGAAAGTAAGCAGTACTACCCCGACCGATTACACCATGACCCTAGCTTACACCATGACCCTAGCTTACACCATGACCTAGCTTACACCATGACCCTAGCTTACACCATGACCCTAGCCCACAGACAAGGTAATAAGCCTATGTCAATGTTCATACAATGGCAAATTACAATAAATATTTTAATTTGTAGACTCACAATTTGATCAGATACTAACCAAACTATTCTATATATAACAAAACATGTTTATAGCATTTGCAATAAACAATAAATATCACAAGACTTCTGTGCTGAGGGTCCGGGGTTCAATCCTCGGTCCCGGCACAGATTTATCTGATTGCCAAACCCTTCCTTCACCTCTGACAAGACGTGTATTAATCACAACTTGTGAATGTGTGGAATGCCAGGCCTCCCACCATGGTTCGGATCCTACGTTAAACTGTAGGTCCTCCATTTCATCTCACAATCACCCTACCATTACACATTAGCGTAAGTGCGTATAACCCGAACGGGTAGTAAGACGTGGTACTAACAACAACAAATAATATCAACAATAATAATAAATCACATAACCATCCGCTATAAGTTCACTTTAAATCCTAATTGTTCCGCGGGCGAGCTCTTGCTTACTTTATTGCATATTATTTATAAAACAAAGTTCAAAGGAGCCGGTCTGCGAAGATTGGAGTGGAAAGAAAATAAATTTAATGTACTTCTTATCGCTAAACGCAGTATTTGTTTTTAAAGTTACATTAAATACAGAATTTAAAATTAAACTTTTCAAATAACTATATTGCTTCGCTAAATTTCCATATCCACGTATTAGCTTTCTCCCGCATCTTAGTTCAAAATACTTTTTTTTTTTTTTACAAAAAGAAAAAACTTTTGTTATCAAGGGTTTTTAAAGTACAAAAGTTTTCCTGCTTCATATTTATACTGCGATTTAAGAGCCAACGGGAAGATTCTTATAAAGACCTTGCCAGCGGCTTTTATTAGCTCAATAAATACTGGGACAGTGTTAGAGGGGAGGGGGGAGGCAGTCAATGCCCCCTCCAGATACACAGGGGGAGTCTTTTGGAACTGCGGTATCGTGAACCAACAAGGGGAGTTAGTTAAAATAATCTATAAAACGTCAATAGTTCAATAAGTAATAAGTAATATTGACATTTAACTAATTATTCAAAGATAGGTAAAGGGTTTTTTAGAAATATTTTTTAATATGCAATACCGATAAGTATCACCGCCTCATAAGTTTTTAGAGAAATTGTTCTGGGACATATCATATATTTACTAAATGTTTTAATAATAATATTAATCGAAAATATTTTTTTTAAGGGTGCGCTGCAGCAAAAAACAAAAAGAACTATAAACCCATATTAGTAACTAGTATGATATTGCTTTAAGGTAGCGTTAAGGCCTAAATTATATTTTCCCAATATTTGATATAGTAAAGTACTACCAATATGAAATATAATTATGGGGGGGAGTGGGGGGGAGGATGTTGATTTAGTTAAAACAGTTTGATTTGCGTTTCATAATATTTTACTTTAAGATAACAATATTCCGAAATCATGCGTGTTTCAAATTTCCTTATTTTATCATCAATATAAATACTTTCAAGGCATATTGATAATGTCACGTAAGCACCAAAATGTCCTGATTAACTCGGTATTAAAATTGATGAATCCTTTCTCGCATTGTTCGCTTTTCAAACTAGCGTTTATTAATGGATTTTAAATGTTCCTTATTTGAAAATTGGAAAGAAAAAAAAGTTATATTGTTTAATGAAGCTTCCAAACAGCAAATAAACAACGCCGAGAGTGGTCTATATCTGCCTTCATCAAAACAAACAATAATGGAAATAAAACAAAATGAGTTTGAACTATTGAAAATTACAAACTCTATTTTTATAGGAAACCCTTTTAAAAAAAATCCAATCGAGTTTTTTTTGTTTTTTTTTTTGCATTCAACATTGATAAAAATTTACTATATTATTAGTGTTAATGATATCTACCAAAAGTGACGGCTTAACGTATGAACACGTGAAATTATATCTAGTATCTTTTCAAGCTGTGAGATAATGCATCTCTTATGAGCAATGAACTGTTTATGCCAAACAAGTACTTTTTAATGATTAAGGACTAGACTTGAATAAGTTCAATGGATGAATTATTATTATTATTATTTTTATTAAGTCTGTTTAGCATCAACTTATATGATTACATCAGCACACAACTTACAAATTAACTTAATCTTAGATCAGACACAACTTATCTGTTTCAAGGTAATGAACAAATCACCCTAATGATAAATTTTTCGACCAAGTACGTAAACAAATCCGGTAACTTTATCTCATAAAACGAATCTAAAACTAATGCGGGTACACTTTCTCTAAATACTGTGTTACTCATATTAACCCCAATTAGTAGGACGCGCAACACAATAAATGTTCATATATTTGAAAGTGAAGCTGTATAAAGCTATCCCCCTTCCCCATCCAAACCATCCAAAGCTTAATTACCGGTTTTGATGGTTTGCCCCGATCAATGTAAAGGGATGCTCTTTATTTGTTGGTTGAAACCTGATTTGATCCTCAAGTTGTAGCCGCCATGTTTAAAGGCCGATACACACAGAACGCTAAGATGCGCTCCGCTGTGCTAAGACTTTGTCCGTTTGGTTTCACACTCATTGCTAAGCTAAGCTGTGCTAAGACTATGTCAGTTTGGTTTCACACTCATTGCTAAGATAAGCTGTGCTAAGACTATGTCAGTTTGGTTTCACACTCATTGCTAAGATAAGCTGTGCTAAGACTATGTCATTTGGTTTCACACTCATTGCTAAGATAAGCTGTGCTAAGACTATGTCAGTTTGGTTTCACACTCATTGCTAAGATAAGCTGTGCTAAGACTTTGTCAGTTTGGTTTCACACTCATTGCTAAGATAAGCTGTGCTAAGACTATGTCATGTTTGGTTTCACACTCATTGCTAAGATAACTGTGCTAAGACTATGTCAGTTTGGTTCACACTCATTGCTAAGATAAGCTGTGCTATGACTTTGTCAGTTTGGTTTCACACTCATTGCTAAGATAAGCTGTGCTAAGACTATGTCAGTTTGGTTTCACACTCATTGCTAAGATAAGCTGTGCTAAGACTATGTCAGTTTGGTTTCACACTCATTGCTAAGATAAGCTGTGCTAAGACTATGTCAGTTTGGTTTCACACTCATTGCTAAGATAAGCTGTGCTAAGACTATGTCAGCTTGGTTTCACACTCATTGCTAAGCTAAGCTATGGTCCCTCCTTTCACTCCAGAGTTCAGTGTTTCTTTCTGGTCTGCTCCAGTGAAGTGTAGTTATGATGGAGTTCTCCAAAATGTTTTCGAGGTTCAGATGATAGTACTGAGTAAAAAAAGATACTCTTAGCAGATGTTTTGGAAGATGAAGAAAATTTAGGAGGTGGAGGTTTGACTTGTTCAATTAACGTTTCTATTTTAATATAAAAACATTTATTAAATATAAAACCTAAATAAAATATTACTTAAATACACGTGAAACAACCTGAAACAATCTGAAAACAAAACTTCAACATTTCTTTGGTTATTTTCACCAAACCAGCACTGCCTTTGTTCTACACGGAACCCAAGTTGCGTTATGCGCATGCGCAACGTAAGATGGCTCAAAAGATGGGAGATGGAAAAATTGCCCGGCCAGCAATCGGAAAAAAAAATAGCGCGGCGTAGCAAGGCATAGCTTAGCTTTCTGTGTGAACCAACACATTTGAATACATGGTCCGCTATTTTTTCTAAAAAGTTAGCAGAACAAATCTTAGCTTAGCGTTCTGTGTGAATCGGCCTTAATTGTGCCGATATGGAGGAAGCCCTTACAAAACTTGGCAGTGCGCCCTAAGAGTCACAAAAGCTCGGGACACAAGATCTCAATACTTTAGAAGGAAGAAAACCTCTGAAGCTGGACCCACACCCTTATCGTGGGCCAGGAGTGATTACAGTTAAGACCCTGCAAAGAGGTAAAATTAAATTACTAATCGCGGCGACCCCTTTTCAAGGGCTACTGTCCCGGTTAAAGTGAAACCTTTCACGTCATCGGGGGATAGCGAGAGGTACGCTCTGAGCTTTGTGGTTGCCGTTGAGAGTGGAGGAGTTTTGTCACCAAGAGACGTCGGTTCGCTTGAACCACTATTGCACAATCATTAGTCGTAAAATTAAAATAAAGAAAAATAACCACAACAGGTTATGACTAATCTCTTTTTTTTTAAAAAAGTTGTATTTTTAATACTTTCCAAAAGGTATTTTCATTTTTCTAGATATTTTATAGAGTTGTATAAAGGAATATTTTTTTTATATAAAAGTGACTATTGTTTAGAATGTACACTACGCAACACAATGTTTCAAAGAGAAAAGAAAATAAATGGGGGGGGGGGGGGCAGTTAAGACAAATCAAATTATTCAAATCAGCCTACTCATTACTTAAGTTCACTTTTTCCTCTCAGCAAAGTCCTACTTACTAGCTTGCAGTTTAAGATTTCAAATTCACAAATATTCCAGAATAGATTTTTTTTAGTGAAATTTCCTGGGTTTTTTTTTCTCTCCAGTTTTTTCCAAACATATAAAATCCCTCGGTATTTACTTACCACAGTCAATATTTCCAAAAAAACATATTTTTAAGTTGTATTATGTTTTGTTAAAAAAAGCTTTATTTTAAGATTAATAATAAAGGACACGATTATAGCAATTTTTTGTACCAATTTGACTTGAAATGTATTAGGACCTATAATGAATAAAATTTCATATAAAAACATGGATTGATACACGCGACAAATTCGTCTATAAGAATATTGAGTAGACATACAATTCTTTTCGATTTCTTGGAAAAAATATTGGAACTGGCTTAACATAACTTTGTTTCTTGAGTGTATTTCAACTTAATTTGGGCTACATCACAACTTACTATGGATTTACCTCATTCTATCTACCTCCTAGCACTTAAAAAGGCAAAACCACGAATATAATTTAATTCAAACTGGAGAGTTGAAATGCAACTTTAAAATTTCTGTTTGTTTTGACAATAAAACAGATATATTTTGTAAATTTAATTTTAAGTTCCCTTAACTATTTCTGGGCAAATTACCATTTTAATTTATTTTGAATTAAAGTAAAATGGTATCTCTTTTTTGATTTCACAAATGTGTATATATATATATATAATTATAAGCAACTCAAGTCTCCTTATATGTCTCATCACCAGACATGTTCAAACAAAGTGTCGGCGTTGATCAGATCCAGCTTTGGGACTAATGTTTCTCTGAGAAAAAGTTTTCTTTTCTCGTAAACTTTATTTTCTGACACCACATATTTTTTTTAAAATCTCTGTAATGTTTTAAGTAGTATATCATTATCTTATCTTATATCAGCAGGGATGATGTGTTGATTAAAATTACATCATAAGCCCGTGTTCCCCCTTCCCGTAGGCAACACGCTCTTCGGTCGTGTCAGAGAGCAGGTTAGATACTAACCCTTCATTTACTAGCATTAACTGGGCTAAAGGGTCAACCTCGCCGGGATTTGCTGTCACAGAGGACGTTGGGTTTTAGAATACCGGCCGGGTGTACTGGGGGGTTCGTTTTACACTGAACGATTTAGAAAATATTTTACCGCGCAGATGTTCTTATTGGAATATTTAAAATGTTTCTAACATGTGACAAAATTATGTGAGGTCGAAGGACTTTGACCAATAATCGCTAATTCTTACGTCTACCAATTTAAAACCGTGGTAAATGAGAGCTACGAGCAGACCCCTCCTCTCGTCATAAAGACCCGACAGGAGCGTGTCCATGAATGTGAACCAAGCCAAGCCGAGCCTCAGACAGTCGATACTCCCGCTGGTTAAGTTATGTATATGTATACCGGGAGAATAACAGCCCACACAACCAGTGACAAACTCAACGCTCGTCTTCCGAATCGCTCCATCGCTCCTTTCATGCATAGTAAGAGATTATTTCATAGGAGATTGATAAACTGGTACTTTCAAACCAGGTACGGAGCTTGCGGGCCTTAGGCCCAGTTTCATAGTCAGACTTAGTACGCCTCAAGTGCGGCGCTATACTAAATAAAAGATGTCACCTACCTGAAATTGAATGGAATGGGCCAGTTTCATATGAGAAACTGGCCCATTCCATTTTGGTCTAGGTAGGTGTCGTCCTGTATTTAGTATCGACTCGCACTTTAGGCGTACTAAGTCTGACTATGAAACTGGGCCTATGTCTTAATCCTTCTTTTGAAGTAGGTCCAGGGGAGGTTTAAATAAGTTGGTTTCTGAGCATTGCGTTCGAGTTATGCGTGTATTTATATTAACTTAATGGGATAAGGATTGAGATGGTAGAATTTAGTGCAGTACCCATGATTAGAGCGTCAATCATAGCAAACCCAACTCATTTCCCGGCTCGCGCGAGGTATTATGGGAGTAAAAGGAAACAGAAAATACCAAAAATGTGTGCAGTGCGTTCGTATTCGAATGATTACTAAAAAAACTTTCCGCGGTGACGTTATTAGTTGGTGGTATATTCACCAACCGAATCCCTCTTCTTATTTATTGGGTGAATCCACTTAGTACTTTTTGTTAACGAGTACAAAAGTACCAGTTCATCATCGCCATTGCTGGAGTCTTCGTTGAACCAGGGCACACTTGCTAAAAAAAGACCCACGCTTATACCACGGCATTCGGGAGGAGGACATCTTGAATCATACTGACGCAGAGAAAGTCAAGCTATATAGCATCGCGGACATAGCATTGTAGAACTATACCTCACACAAGAACATAACAATATAGTGTTTTCATCATAGGTACTAACTATTATCATTTCTTTAATGTGGCACGACAAAAAACTGTCATCATTCAAATGTAAACTAGAAGAATAAAATGTTCCTGTTTCAGTTCGTGCTCAGTGACTAGCACCGCCACCTACTTACGGCAGAAGAGGCACGAGGCCATGCATTAAACACAAGCCACGAGGCCCGTGCTCTTTAATTTCCCATTTCCTTGCTGCATCTTCCTCTCGTTCCCTTGTCTCTCTCTTCTTACCATCTTTCGCGCGTCTCCTCCATACAATTTGTCTCCCCCATCCGCCAGGCCGTTATCTTCCCTCCCTTACAGCCGCTATATTTATAGCTCTATTCGCGTTCATTTGTCTGGAGGACTTCTAAAACAGACCGTTTGCACTATTCCATACTTCTTGTCCGCTTGTCTCTCGCAGCTTTTCGTCGAGAGACCCCCCCCCCCCCCCTTAATAGCACCACTCATTCAGGAATATATGGAGACATTCATTCCCTGGATAGCAAATATAACAGTTGTATTGCTATAGCAATTTGAGACATTATCTACAGCCAAGATATCGTTCTACGTAATGTGAGCAGGTCCAAATACACTTGTAAGGCTACCAACACATTTTATACTTTAAATAAATACCACATTATCCAGCGAACAAGACGGCTGACCCCTTTAGTGTGTGAGACTGAGCAACAGTTGTACTGGTGGTATACTGGGTAAAATGTGCCAACATCAATAGGTACAGCATCCTTACCACAATCATCGAATACTGTCATGGGTGTGGACACGATCAAGTCTGAGATAATTGCTAAAATAAACTGTACAAGGAGGGAATTGTGGAGAAAGTTAGTGAGGATGGATTAAGTACGGAGATGTTTTTTGAGCTATACCCACAGTTCTTCCCTACACCGAATGAATGAATGTGTATATGTACGTGTATATGTATGTATGTACGTGTATATGTATGTATGTACGTGTATATGTATGTATGTATGTATGTATGTTTTAGGAAAGGTGGATCTATCTATGTTTCTTAACCTCTGAACCGCGAGATTTCGCGTGAAGCGTCCTTGATAATAAAGAGACTTTACCATTCAATAAAATTTAAGTTATAAGTTATTTATTAAATAATGCGGGGTTTCTAAACGTATTAAATTTCTCTTCGCTCTCTAGTAGGTAGGTACCCGATTTAACAGGGTTTTTTAATTTGAGTGGGCCAGATAAAATGCCCATACCTGCAGGTATGGTATTGGTATAGCTTTATTGACTAATTAATAAGTATAAAGTAACAGATACACATATACAGCTATTAAGACGGCAATAAATATGGCCTCACATACGAGTACGTGGGCTACAACCCCCTAACCAGCGACAAAGCTATTGGCTATCCCAGGAATACATGTTATTATTCTAGTAATCCCAGCGCTACAATAGAGCAGCGAGAATCATGACTGATTAGTGTCGTCTATCGAGAAAGGAAGGTTTGTAATGACTGCAAGACAAACAACATGCGGACTGTAGAGTATTCTTGACGGAGTAGAGGAATACTATTTGTTGAGTCTTCATCGCGAATTTAACATTAAAATAATACATATAATCTTAAATACACATGAAATGATCGTGTCACCGTTCTAGTGGTAAGATCAACTATGCAAGCCCCGTGGCTTCTTTGGTGCTGACTGACAGTTCACAGCTCACTTCTGACAGTCAACATTTAGGTATATATCTAAATGTTGACTGTCAGAAGTGATAGCTGCTAAACCCATGTTTTTTGCAGATCATATGATTCGGCGTAGGGATACATAATTTGGTCTGGTAGCTTTTCAAAGCCGTCAGCTGTGAGCTGTCAGCTGTCAGTCAGCACCAAAGAAGCCATGGGGCTACTGTAGATGAGTTTGGAGTCACAACAGAGACGAAATAGTGTTAGGTAAGACGTCACACCGAGATAGATAAACTCTCCACGGAATATATAGCCTCTTACCGCTAACCACACTGAACCGGTGTCTAGACAGTTGAAGTAGTTCACCACCTTGATGGATCCAATCTCTTATTCAGCGATGCTTTTATCGACTTGGGGTTTCAAGAAATACACGTTTCACCCATGCATGGCACGTGTGGGCCGTTTCTGGCCCCGATCTCTCTGCGCCGTCCTTCCCAACTACCCTTATACCCATGGGTTGCGCAGTCGCTGACCATGGAAATATCACTTTGGGAAAATTAGGTTGAGAGAGAGAGAGAGTGAATGGTCTGCGGGAGATAAGGAGGAGAACGAAAGGGCGTTTTTGAGCATTAAAAAAAATATATAAAATAAATTTACTGCAAATACATATTTATTTTACCATACATCAGGTATAGATCAATCAAACCACTTTATATTCCGGTATCTACAACGTGTATCTAAAACATTACATCAAACTTTGGCAGGCTATTTCTTGGGTGAAAATAGAATAATTCACATCAGCAACCTAGGGTCCATTTTGAATAATAAGGGCGGTACACACCCCTAAAGATAGAGCTAAAAACGACTGTTGTGTGAAATATTATGAAAACTGCTTAGGGTATTACAACGAATATTTGTATACTACTTATTGAAACCTTGATCATTAATAAATTAAATGTGCTGTTAGCGTTACCCACCCAAATCATGTAAAAAGGGGGGTTGTAAGACTTTTTTACGCAATAAAATATGTCAGAGTAAGTATTGCCAATTTTGACTTAAGATTACAAAACATGGAGTAAAAATTAACAAAAAAGGTGTCTTGAAGAAACTGTTTAGCTTTCCCCGTTTACGAGATAATCATGCATGTGTGATTTCAAAGACAACTGTTAATTCCTGCCAGGTAGGGAGCCAGTATAGCTTTGTTGCTAGCTGTGTTAGATACATTTGTCTCTGAGCTCAAACTTGTGTGATTATTTCGGAAACGGGGAAAGATAGACAGTTTCTCCAAGACACCTTTTTTTGTTAATTTTTACTCCATGTTTTGTAATCTTAAGTTCAAATTGGCAATACTTACTCTGACATATTTTATTGCGGAAAAAAGTCTTACAACCCCCCTTTTTACATGATTTGGGTGGGTAACGGTAACAGCACATTTAGTTTATTAATGATCAAGGTTTCAATAAGTAGTATACAAATATTCGTTGTAATACCCTAAGCAGTTTTAATAATATTTCACACAACAATCGTTTTTATCTCTATCTTTAGGGGTGTATACCGCCCTTATTATTCAAGAAGGACCTTAGGTTGCTGATGTGAATTATTCTATTTTCACCCAAGGAATAGCCTGCCAAAGTTTGATGTAATGTTTTAGATACACGTTGTATTTAGTGGTGATATTCTATTATTAGGTTGCCTAAGTAACACGCATAGTAGAGATTAATGGAGATTTTTCATGTCATGTAATACCACAGTTACTATTTAGTTTGAAGTGTTAATTTTAAATTAGAAGATGATACAAGTCTCTGTTATATAAATCGTATGAAGATGTGCAGAACATTATATTTTAGTTGTCATGCATCAGTTTGAAACGAATATTCTAGTTACTGGCGCGCACTTGTGTCAAGTTATCACATTATCTCTTCAGTCTTATCATCCTTATCTCTTTACTTGTGTCATGTACACACACACCACACACACACACACACACACACACACACACACACACACACACACATGAAGAGCAATGTGCACTCCTGATAGCAAGACCGCCTTTTCAGGCAATATGAAACCAAAAACATCGTCTTAAGGAAACTTTAAGTTAATTTATCTCAGTGAGTTAGATTAGGTCCATTGAGAAAGATAACATTATAATGAGTAGCAAATAAATTTGTTGATGTTAAAAGCGACGATATAATATGAGGTGACCTGGTGGACTTCTGTGTTGGAGGTCCAGGGTTCAATCCTAGGTCCCGGCACAGATTTATCTGATTGCCAAACCCTTCCTTCACCTTTGACAAGATGTGTATTAATCACAACTTGTGAATGTGTGGAATTCCAGGCCTACCACCGTGGTTCGGATCCCATGTTAAACTGTAGGTCCTCCATTTCATCTCACAATCACCCTACCATCACACATTAGCGTGAGTATAACCCGAACGGGTAGTAAGACGCAGTGCTAATGATATAATATATATTAATGTTACAAGCGACGATAAGTGAATATTTTAAAAAGCTTATCAGAGTTGTCCTTTATTAGTGAAGATTTCAAACATACTAACCCGCATGGATGGGCAAGCGGGTTAAACGCCAAGCTCATCAAGCAAATTATGACAAGGTCGAGATTCAAATCCTGGCTGGTGTAATGATGGAGTTTGTTCCTTAATAGTTTTTCACTCTCCCTCCCTGCAAATGAGGGTACATTTATCTAGATTCAACCTTCCCTATTCCTAATCCAATAGTATAAATATTCAGGTCACCCAAACGAACAGTAAAACGCTAAGCATTAAAAATATTGTAAAATTAGGAAATTTTTTTTTAGGTAAAATATAACATTTTAGAGGATTTCCAAGTTTTCCGATGTGTTTGGTATACTTTGTTAATTCCAGGAGCGGGAATTCACTCAAATCTTGAGAAAGGGTATAATTCTATATCAATGTGTTTTCCAAAACATTATTCTTCCACAGTTCGTTGGAGAAACTTTTCTAAGTTGTAATTATCCTCGTGACGAGGAGGAGAGAAACGAGCCAGATGGGTTGGAGGAGGGCCGTGAGGAACAAGATGGCGGCGCGTTGAGAACGGAACGAGGGGCGATGCTTAAGGAGATAATACTTAATAAAACTATAGAGACCAGAGCTGTACAAGCAAAGAGACTCTTCTTAGTTGTTTATAAACAAACCAAAATAACAAATTATACTGAATCTGATTATGGATTAAATAATTAAGCTAATATATGTTTTTAATTACGGTTATAGTTACATCAGAATATATTTTTTATATTGACAAATAACACCTGGACACGGGAATTGAACCCTAGACCTTTGGCTTAGTATGCCAATGCTCTAACCACTTAGCTATTTAGGAATCGCCCTGTGCCAAAGGTAATTTATACACGTCCATGTATAACTATTGATAATACAGTATTACTAAGAAAATAATTATCATTTCCGAATAGCCTGACATTAGCTATTATCCATTAATGTTTGCAATAAATGACCCTGTGCAATCTGTCACATAACACCCTTCCTATCGTAGATCGGGTGTGTGTGTTCATGACCGACCAGCCATGATACATTATAAAGGTGTGAAAACACCATGTGAAGGTCCAAATCCCGTCCCACACTCATATGTTGACGTCTGTCATGTTTATATCACGGTAAATATAATAATTAAATCATGAACACACTCGGAACATTGAATTGTAAATAGTTTTCATGATAGCGCAGTAAATTAGTTTAAAAAATGTTTAATGTATTGAATTAATAAACTATGTTTAAATATAACATGAAATAATCATTATTCCATATGCATACATGATTCAAATTAAGTTAAATATAACAAAGCAACCTTTTAAGTTAAAGAATCT
This sequence comes from Timema podura, assembly GCA_033556935.1. Lineage (NCBI taxonomy): Eukaryota > Metazoa > Arthropoda > Insecta > Phasmatodea > Timematidae > Timema > Timema podura. The sequence continues at coordinate 1,463,334 of JAVRXN010000004.1, read as the reverse complement.
AATTAAAAGGATAAGATTCGTCGACGCACCTACCTTTTTTTCCTGCTCATTTCCTTGTATTTTACAGTACTAATAACTTTATGCATGCCTTCTTTATCTTTATGTTCACGCCTCAGCATTTGGAAAATAATAATATTTTTTCAGTTTCAAGGAAGTTTCTTTGCCTCAATATGCTGGTAGCTAAAATAACCCACGCTGGCAAGTTACTTTTAACTAATATATGGCCATAAGCTTAAAGTATCTCAATATATTTGACGTAAATATGATTTTAGTCTACTCTCTTTCTCTCTCTTTCTCACACATAATCACTTATCAGTACCATATGTTTTAGTCTAGGGTTGGCAGATCTTTTTCAGAATGCGTGCCCAATCTGGTGATAATTTTCGGAGAAATTCTTTGGTGCCTATAGAAATTTAGAGCAACAAATGTAATGTTGGAATATATCATCAATATTAATACAGGCTAGTAACAAATATAAACGAGATGGAAAAAAAGAATCCTACGTTTTTAGTATCTGTTTTGATTAACCATGGCATGAAATGATTGTTAGAATCCTGTCGTGGGAAAGCTTTGAATTGTTAGATTATTCCCTCGCTGTATCGTAAGTTGGCTATGATAATTATGTGCACAGTGTCCAGTAACATTTATAGCTATTAAATATTTATTACTAAACATAAAAATTACATTTTTAAGAAGCAGTTTGTTTGTTTTTATTTATTTACTTTTTGTCTTACTGTGCAAGGCTTTAAATTTATTTCAAATTAATGGCGGATTAGTTATGAACAATTATATATTTTATTTTTGCCTTCAAGAGGTAGTTAAAAAAAATATCTTGAGCTACATTTCATGGTGTTCATAGTTTTTAAACATCCCTTCACATAAGACATTTTTGCGCGGATATACCATATGTGACGGACGCTCGTTTTAACTCATATTTAAACCAACTCCATCTCCAGCACTCAGCCACTATCGCAAAATAAGAGTAAATGTCGCATTAAAGTCGCGGGTAGTGGAAAGGTGGACAAAGAAGCTCGTCATAGTCTTGGGGCGTTTCATAGTCAGACCTAGTATGGCGCTATAACAAATATTTGCTTTGCTCGCTGTGGGCTCCGCCATAAGTGTGTCCCATAAGTGTGTCAGAAAATTAAAAAATGTGCATAATTTACCTAAACTCAAAAAAAATCTAGCTCTGGTGCAATCCGTTTATTGATAGGTCTTACCGTTTAGCCACAAGAGACCTACAAAGAAAGGTCCGCACCGACTTTAAAGTTGCTCCGACATTTTAAATTTTTTTCGGGGCTTGTAATTTTTTTTTTTTTTTACTTTTTGTAATTTTCCCGTCGGTTACAGGATAGAAGCTATAAGTTTGCCAAATTTCAAGTTTCTATCTCATCTGGAAGTGGGTAAACATTAATGTCAGTGAGTGAGTGAGTCAGCCATGTGGCTTTATAGTAAAGTGACAGGACACCTACCTAGACCAGAAGAAGAGGGAGTTAGGTTTAAAATTTGTATGGTTTTATTGTACACTGGTTTAGTGTAAAAATGTGGTCTAGGGGTAAGGTGTAAGACTTCTGTGTTGGGGGGGTCTGGGGTTCAATCCTCGGTCTCGGCACAGATTTATCTGATCACTAAACCCTTCCTCCACCTCTGACAAGACGTGTATTAATCACAACTTGTGAATGTGTGGAATGCCAGGCCTCCACCGTGGTTCGGATCCCATGTTAAACTGTAGGTCCTCCATTTCATCTCACAATCACCCTAACATTACACAGTGTAAGTGCGTATAACCCGAACGGGTAGTAAGACGCGGTTCTAATAATAATAATAATAATAATAATAATAATAATAATAATAATAATAATAATAATAGTGAAAAAATGGGTAGCTGCTCATTGGCTCTCTTTATTACTATGTATTTGCACTAACAACATGGCCGGGCTATCCACGTCAGGGATATTACCCCAGTGAGGTAGGAATGAGCAAGATACTTAGATTACTGGGAAGAATCTGTGTTTTCGTACAAGTTCAAGTGAGCTGTGTTGAGTCTCTAGTGAGCTTCGTGGCAGCTCAAAGTATCGGTTCTCGTGAACCAGCTCACGCGTGATCGGCTGAAAGAAGCCTCGACCAAACACGTTTATTTGTTTGCACTTCGTCTTACTATTCTTCCGAACCATTCTCCATTTAATGCTATATTGTGGTAGTGATGAGGAAGATAGAATTGAACGGAAATTTACATAGGAAACTCACCCCAGCTGGGATTCGAGCACCAGCCTTTCCGTCACCAGAAAACCGGACCAAGCGAGCTTTAAGTTTATTTTGCGTGCTTACCAATACGGGTAGCAAATATGTTATTTTAGAAATAGTTTTAGTAATTGTTTATTTATATGCCACAGTTAAATAAGAAATAAATTAAATTTACAAATAAATTAATTGATATGTTTTAATTCATGAATTAATTTGGTGTAGCGAGTGAAGTAGCTTTACAGATCATACTCGAGAATGAAGGAAGATGTTTCGCTCGATTTGTTACGTGAATCGTGATCATACATCTGTTTTCTTAAGTTAAGTGAACTATAGTGAACGTGGTGACCTGGTGGTCTAAAGGTAAGGTGTCAGACTTCTGTGCTGAAGGTCCGGGGTTCAATCCTCGGTCCCGGCACAAATTTATCTGATTTCCAAACCCTTCCTTCACCTCTGACAAGACGTGTATTAATCACAACTTGTGAATGTGAGGAATGCCAGGCCTCCACCGTGGTTCGGATCCCACGTTAAACTGTAGGGCCTCCATTTCATCTCACAATCACCCTACCATTACACATTAGCGTAAGTGCGTATAACCCGAACGGGTAGTAAGACGCGGTGATGATGATAATAATAATAATATAGTGAACGTTACGTTAAGTTAAAGTTAAGTTGATCGTGATCCCGGTATAAACTATGAGCTTTTTGTTGCGCTCATGCAAAATTGTAGCATAAATGGCATGAAAAATATTTTGCACTATTATGTTAGCGAGTGTTAAGAACAATGTAGAGACATCTATATGTCTTAACAATAAAAATATGTATTTGTGTAAGTAATGTGCCGTTTTGTCAATGTTCTAGATGCGAGTTGTGAGTTAATTGAACACCCTCCTGCCACAAACAAATGATGGGGGATCTTATTTGCACCAAGGAAAACAAAACCCCGGAACCCAGAGGACGGGGGGGTGGGACGAGACGCTGTGTTTAAGGTGACGCATACAAATCAGCCGGATTACAACCCACCCGCGCGGCGGATCAATAAATATAACGCCCTCTACTTTAATTAGCATACAAGCCAGCATTTCTTCAAACAAAGAACAAGAGTGGGACAAAGTGAATGGAGTGGATGGTTATGTAAATTATGTCATTTGTTTTCCATCAACAAGTCTGTGTACATAGCAATGACAAATATATATCGTGATTTTGATCGCACGCATTTAAAAAGGTATCTTATGTTTTATATATGACGAAGGTTTACCTAAACACTTGTGTGTAACTAGAGGTTAGGCATGTGTCCGACAGAAACAGTTTCGGAATTCACACTTAGTCTGATTCTTGATTTTAGTTTATTCATAACAGTTGTTTACTTCAGAGAGTACTAATGTGTCAGTTGTTTACAGCATGGAGTGCTACTGTTACAGTTGTTTACAGCATGGAGTGCTAGTGTTACAGTTGTTTACATCAGAGAGTTCTAGTGTTACAGTTGTTTGCATCAGAGATTACTCTGTTACAGTTGTTTACATCGGAGATTACTCGTGTTACAGTTGTTTGCATCAGAGATTACTCTGTTACAATTGTTTACATCAGAGATTACTCTGTTACAGTTGTTTACATCGGAGATTACTCTGTTACAGTTGTTTACAGCATGGAGTGCTAGTGTTACAGTTGTTTACAGCATGTAGTTCTAGTATTACAGTTGTTTACAAAAGAGTGTTCCTAGAAACAGTTGAACTCTAACAGTTACCAGTATTTTCCAGGAAAGAGAAAAGTAACAATTTCACGAATTTATTCAGGGAGCTCTTCCAAATGAAATATTGGCCGGTGGTCTTGCAGAGAGCACGGAACAGGGGGGGAGTTTATTGCTCCGTTTCCGTGACAACCCAAGGACGTGATTTTAATAATACTAGTGGATCGTTGCAGAGATGGCTACATATTATTGTATTCTACATTTTTTATTGAGGATGGATCTGTTTAGTAAGCTCTCGCTCGACTTTATAGTTAAAAGTTTATTCGTCAAAGGCTATAAACTTTACATGTATTTAGCCTTCAGTTTTTAATTTGAATCAAAAGGTAATTTTTCCCCCGTCACGCCAAGATGAGAGCTTTAAAACCACCCTTCCCCCAGCTCTCTATTTATTCGTTTCGCCAAACCACTCAACTAAGGCCCCGCGCGCACATTCTACTTTGAGCCGGCCAACAGTTTATTTGCAGCAATGATGAACCAATGACCGATTAAATAGTTTGTGTTTTGCAACAAACTCGGTACAACTCTAAAGTTGGCCAACCTGATAGTAACCCACGGGTTTTAACGCGCACTTGTAATGAAGAGTCAGCCGACTTCAATCTTCTCTCCCATTTGAGTCGACAGTGAAGATAATTTGTATTTCAGTGCATAATTTGCTTTGATTTGAATCAAGAGAAATGGAGGCCGAATGCTCCTAGTCATGAATCAGAAAAAAGTTCTTCAGAACTATTCAATTTGTAATAGAAACAAAAAATGTCTACATTTACAATACTTATTAGAGTAAAACAATTTGAATCTCATAAATAAATCAAATTATAACAAATTTGGGCATTCGTTTCTTATCTCAATGTAACTGATAAGTCTCTCTTCTGGGGGGATGCGATCTCTCCATTCTGATAGGTTATTGAACGTCCTAAGAGGAATATATTTCATTAAACTGCTTATACTCATTCTACAGTGCTTGAAAATGTATTGGGATAAGCCCGTAAATCATTATACAACTTGTAGAATTGGCCTTTAAGTACTCGTTGACTTGATAATGAATGGATCAATTTGATCTAGTCCGAGACTTGCCGGTGACTGGGAGGTCGGGGTTGAAATCCTACCAGGGTAAAATGTTGGCTCTACTCCCCCTCCCGTGGACCTACGTGTCAGGATGGCTTAGTGGTACGGGTAGGCAGCGACAAATAATTGTAGAGGTTCGTTTTTATCGTGTTTATTGAAATATATTAATTAGTATACGAGTGTATAAATGTGATGTAGTTTTTAGAACAAGTTTAAAGAGTTTAAAAAATAGTCCTGGTTCTATCAATGTCCCTACTCAGCAGTTCCGTGCCCTGAACTATCCTCGGTGTTATAACTCTAGCTGGTGTCGAACACACGACCTCCCGGCGTTGCGGGGTTATCTAACTCAGGCTTTCAAAATGGCGGGGTTGTTATCTAACTCAGGCTTTCAAGATGGCGGGGTTGTTATCTAACTCAGTCTTTCAAGATGGCGGGGTTGTTATCCAACCCCAGATTTTCAAGATGGCGGGGTTGTTATCTAACTCAGGATTTCAAGATGGCGGGGATGTTATCTAACCCAGGCTTTCAAGATGGCGGGGTTATTATCTAACTCAGGCTTTCAAGAAGATGGGTTGGAGTGTCCTCCGTACCTAACAGTGACTCAAGTTGTAGGATATTCTCCCCACAAGTTGCTCTAACCTGGTAGCTGAGTATGTAAAATGTAAAGCACTTCGAAGTAGCCCCTTAAATAGATTCCTTCCCTAGCCCCCCCTCCAAAAAAAAAAAGGTCTAAAAACTTGCTGTTATATAGCAAAATGGGGGGAGGGGGGTTCTCCCTAAGATAGTAGTTTTAAAAATAATATACGTTATGCTAATTGGCAAAACAATCTCTGTTTTTAAAAACGTAACCTGCTGTGAATACGTGACTGCTGATTCAGGACAGTTGACAGTCTGAATTCTTAGGCTTACGTCATCATTTCATGCTCTAGGTTGACTAAGGTTGCAAGCTATGACACTGTGGTGATTTTTACTAAATTATTTCACAAGCTTTCTCAACGCAATTTCAGGTATATTTTTCTCCAAGTTATAGTCCTACCACCCTCATACCTACCCCATAAATATTCGAATAGCACGGATGGATGGTAAAAAAACAACCTCGTGAACGTATTAAAACGAGGATTAAAACAAGGTCGTGTTGTTTTTTTAATGTCACATGACTCACTCTACAGCTGCATTATTTCCCCACTCGGGTATATTTGGTTTCCAACGGGTGTCGTTACTGCCAGGAATGTCGGCCCTAGTGTCTCGACATCAACCGGAGTATTACATCACAATACGGCATTTACGTCAGGGGAACGTTATATATTGCAGCAGCCCACGAGAAGCGTCACTGTTAACACCTAGTATCTTTCCTCGCTGGCATTTTAGGACGGCGATACCCCTGAAATAATCGTCACACGCCTTATTCACTTCAAGTCGATAAACTAGCTCAATGTTTACCGGCCTTCCCCCACTACTTTTTTAAAACGTTGTACCCCCCCCCCCTTTATCGACGCTATTGAACTCAAAACGCCTAAAAGCCTTCAATTCTTATTCGTTTATTTGAGGAATGTGAGGTGCACTTTCTGAACCGACTGATTTTACCAGCACACGAGAATTTCTGCGAGCGAGAGTGAAAGGGCCTAACAATTTTGCCAGGAAATGTATCCTCACATACTTTCCAGGGTTATTTTACCTGCCACTATTGAAATGGGACCGACGGCTTTACTTACCCTCCGGAAGATGTGCTACGGTTTTTTATCGTTAAAAAAAAAGTCGACTCTGGTTGGGTTTGAACCCACGATCATCAGGTCATGAGGCGAACACTTTACCCCAATACCACAGAGGTCAACAAATAGGAATTTTAAAGTAGGAGGTGGCTCCTGTGAGGCTTATCATGGCATAAACTTGTAGAAAGCTTAATAAACATTAACACTTGTTATAGTGGGAAGGAACCTTTCTGTCACTACTGAACATATGTTAATATATTATTAGTATTATTTTATAGATATTTATATTATTATCCGAGTATAATAAACTAGTTTATTCTTACTTAGTGAAGAGTTGGTTTCTCAGAACTCACAGCGATCAAAGTATAAAATATGTAGCACAAGAAAAATTAAGTTTTCTTGTACATAGATTTGCGTCTTGAACAATAATTATTGTGTGTTTTATGATTTATGAATATGAAAAGGAAAAAAAAACTAGAAATTTTATTTTGTTCTTTTAACTTTGGGATAATTTTCCATTTACGATGCGTCAATAAGCGTCCCGGCTTAAAGGGGCATGGGTACATTGCTCCCCCTCTAAACTCGCGCTCCCCCCCCCCCCCCCACACACACACACACACTCAGGTTCTAGAACCGAGAAGAGGGAAGGGGGAGCAGGAAAAATGGTGCGATTATATACTTTTTTTTGTTTGTTCGGGGACAATTTAATCTGCATATTACAGTGTTAAATCTTAACCAAACGATATTTTGATAATAATTTATGCAAGTTTATGTCATATCACAAACAATAAATTATTTTATTAATAAATTGTAAATCATAATTGTATTTTACGTATGTGTAAGTGTATATATTTTTATTTGTAATTGATTTGAAATGTTTCAGCAATTGTAAAATCAAGTTTTATGTAGCGTTCACATAATTTGGCACAAAGTTATATACCTGGTTTGGTGGCCGCATCGTCTAAGGCATCCCTCTTGCAATAGACTAGGCTGGCGATGACCAGGAAATCGGAGTTCAAATCCCGGTCGAGTGAACTGGGATGGTTTTTCAAAAATTGTTTTCCTACACTCTCCCTCTACGCAAATGTGAGTACATTTCATTTGAATTCAACCTTACTTACCCCTTACTCACTAGGGTAATCAGTAGATATGGGTATAACCTGAACAGGTAGTAAGACGCGGTGCTGAGTAAAAACAAGGAATAAAAGGAATTTCGAGATTTCCTATCTTTTACTATCACGTAGCGATATTAAAAGATGGATAATATTTCCCTTCCATTCCTGCAATGTGCCATTATTATCTATTTATGATATGCCCCGAACTCAAAAAAGTGGAATTTATTATTGTGTCTATGTATGTATGTCTGTCTTGTCTGTCCTTGGCTCCAGATTTGAAATGGTTTAGTGAATTTACTTCAAACTCGATACCAAAATGTCAAGACTTTTTTTTTAATTTTGACCCTAGCCTTCAAATTAAGAGTAGATTAGTGATAAAAAATTAATTCCAAATTTTTCGAAAATTTCTCTAACAATCTTGTTTAAAATGGATATCTAAGGGTTGTTTGACCTTACATATAACACTGTATACTTAGTTTTTGGGTAAAGAAATCTTTAAAGGGTCGTTAACTGATCAGTAATTTTTGAAAAGGCTTAAACAATTTTGTTTAAAATGTGAATCTGGCGAGTTCTTGACATTACGAATAAAACTGTAAACTTGGTTTTTAGGGGAGAGTTCGTTAAGGGTTGTTTATAAATGAATGGTTTTTTAATGTATATTTAAGAAATGTCTCTAGTGATTTGGCTCAAAATGGATGTGTTAAGTTTTTTACATTATAAATAATAATAATAATAATAAATAATAATAATAATAATAATAATAATAATAATAATAATAATAATAATAATAATAATAATAATAATAATAATAGAGATATTTGTTTTTCTAATAGTACCATGATAACTGATTTTGCTAAAATTTGAATTTTTTTTAAAAGTAGCTTTAACGATTTTGTTCTAAATTTTACATTATCAATAATAAGGTATGTTTATTTTCCTAAAATAAAATAATTTAAGGGTATTTATTTATAACAAATTATATGTGGAAGGGGGGGGAGAATTAAACTCGCCATGAATATTGAGTTCAAAATGGGTCTCTGGGAATAGTTTTTCATTATAATAATACCTTTTATTTTTATAAATTATAAATAATTTTAGGGTGGTTAACACACGACAATTTTTTTTAATTTAAAATTTGTTAAAATTATTTGAGCCTTTTGTTTAAAATTTATAACATATATAGCGTTTTTTGTTATTAACAAGATGCTATTATTGTTTTTATAAGGAAAACTTACTTAAAGGTAGCTAACGAAAACATTTTTTTGGACATTTTCTTCCAAACCATAATATACTTACTATATGAGTTCAGCGGTTCGCTACCGATATAAATACAACCTGTAGTTCTGTCGTTCTCGACCGACCTACATATTTCAGTTTAGTTCTCCACCAGTTCGGGAACTACCGCGTGGGAGTGAGTTATTAGTTCCCCTTCATATCACTAGTTACATAGTAGTGGCCTTCCGTCTGGGTATCGTTTTTAAAAATTTATTTAAGTGTGCTCACGAAATCAAATCTACAACTGTTTATAATTATTGTGATAAATTTAATTCCCTATTCTTAAAATAATCATACTAAAATTTATCTTAATTTAATTTATTAATATTCTTATAAATTAATTTTAAAAGTTTTAAAATGTAAATATATTAAATAGTACTCCTAAATTTAATTCATGATTGATTAAAATTCTTAAAACAAAGCAAAGAATACTCAAATAAAATAAAATAAACATATTTTTTTAAAAAAAAATATTTTAAAGTCAAATTATATTAGTTACAACAGTACCAGCTGTTATATGATGGTATATTTGTTGGGTGCAGCTATGGTTGTCACATATATTGACGACCACCCGTGCCAGTAATGTGACTATAGATATTAGGACACACAAAAGGCGACAAGATAGAACTGAAGGATGGATAGCTAGATATATAGATAGATATATGATGGGATACACATCCTTCAGAAATCCGAATGCTTCGAATGTATCGGACGCAGTATACAGGTAGTCCCCGTTATAAGCGGTAGATGCGTTCCGGCAAAGCGCCGCGTAAAGCGAAACCGCGTATAACGGGGACTATTTATAGCCTGGCAAATAGAACGTCATACAGCTTAGTATGCATTGATATTGATTCAAGTAAGCTTTCAGTAATGTGTACGTTAAAAAGGATTTTAGTAATTAAAACAAGCGGTTTTGTAATTCAAATTAATTTTATTATATTGACGAAATACAAAACCAAATTAGTAACTTTTTCATTTTTTTTTAAATCGCGTAAAGCGGGACCGCGTATAACGGGTACTGCCTGTACTAAATAAACCCGATGTGTTGTGTAAGTACGACGCGGGCCAGTGTACTCTTACCATCAGTGTCTGAGGGCTGTGCGGTTGTAAAATAAATATTTGGTGGACTCCTTGAGCGAAAAGTTGTTCCCGTACTTCAAACTATGAAGAGAGAACGTAAGAAAAGGCGTTGGTATGTTCAGAGAGTCGATATTGGAGCACCGAGTTTTCCCAACCTAACAAAACCTAAACTCTAACGCGCTAGTCGTGTTGAGCTCGACCGCCGAGGACGGGGAGATCGAGGTTCGAATCTCGGTCGGGTGAACTGGGGGTGGTTTTTCCTAAATGGTTTTCCACTCTCCCTCCACGCAAATGCGGGTTCACTTCCTCTAAATTCAACCCTCACAATTCCTAATCCATTAGAGTAATTAGTACTTAAGCGTATAACCCGAACGGGTAGTAAGACGCGGTGCTAAATAATATAATAAAATAAAACCTAAACTTTCATGCGTCCACGAATTAAAGGTTCAATTTTGTTGGGTTGGGCAGTATTGACTTCAGCCCGTTATAGAAAGACTTGAAAACTTAATCGGTTGATAAAATGAGATTTCAAGAAATGAAAACGTTCCCAAGGACATACAAAAATTGGATACGACTGAAAACCACCCTCTTTGATTGTGTTTATATTCATTTTGATTTTAGTAAGGAGAATTGATTACAAATTATTTGCAAGGAACGAGCAATATGAGAAATTCCCAAGATAAAGCAGTTAAATGAAGAATTGGGAGTTAAATTTATTGAAATTTAAAGAAAAAATTCATTAAAAACGTTTAATCAAGATTGGCTTTTAAAATATGAAATTAATTAAAGTCATAGAACATGAAATAGTGGATAAATAAGTTAGGTTTTTGAGTATTTATGATAATACATTAAAATTAAGAAAAAGAAAAACAAAAGGAAAACTGTAACCTTATGAAAACAATTAACCTTATGAAAAAGTATTAAATCAAAGATTTTAACGTATGACAGATGAAACATAAAGTAATGTATAATGTGTTAAAAAAAATTTATCATAAGATATGAGAAATTACATTATAAGTCAAAATGGAAAATTAAATAGGAAGTTAAGTTTAAAGACTATATAGGATCAGTCAAAATGCTATTTAGAAAAGGGAAGAGACACAGTAATCCTATGAAACAATTAACAAAAATATAAAAATATTAAAACATATGTGGTAACATGGTGACATAAGGTTTAATCTAGTCACCATGTTACCATATATGTTTTAATATTTTTATATTTTTGTTAATTGTTTCATAGGATTACTGTGTCTCTTCCCTTTTCTAAATAGCATTTTGACTGATCCTATATAGTCTTTAAACTTAACTTCCTATTTAATTTTCCATTTTGACTTATAATGTAATTTCTCATATCTTATGATAAAATTTTTTTAACACATTATACATTACTTTATGTTTCATCTGTCATACGTTAAAATCTTTGATTTAATACTTTTTCATAAGGTTAATTGTTTTCATAAGGTTACAGTTTTCCTTTTGTTTTTCTTTTTCTTAATTTTAATGTATTATCATAAATACTCTCAAAAACTTAACTTATTTATCCACTATTTCATGTTCTATGACTTTAATTAATTTCATATTTTAAAAGCCAATCTTGATTAAACGTTTTTAATGAATTTTTTCTTTAAATTTCAATAAATTTAACTCCCAATTCTTCATTTAACTGCTTTATCTTGGGAATTTCTCATATTGCTCGTTCCTTGCAAATAATTTGCACCCTCTTTGAATTGAATAGGCCCAACTCGGAATTGAATAGGCCAAACTCGGAAATGAATAGTTTCGACTCAGAATTGAATAGATCAAACTCGGAATTGAATAGTTCCCACCCGGTATTGAATAGTTTCGACTCGGAATTGAATAGTTCCGACCCGGAGTTGAGTAGTTCCTACTCTGAATTGAATAGTTTCGACTCTGAATTGAATAGATACAACTCGGAAATGAATAGATACAACTCGGAATTGAATATATCTAACTCGGAATTGAAAAAGGCCAGCTCAGAATTGAAAATAAATATATATATCAAAAACAGCTCAGAGTTCAAAAAATAAAACTCAGCTATAATACAAATTTAGACCTAGACCTACTGGAGTTTTGTCGATCAGATTCCTTGTGGCATGTAGCGGGACTTAAATCTTTATTACTTAACCTAAACTAACCTAACTTTGGCAGACGTGTTGGACTTATATTACAAATAACGTTTGTACGTTAAAGGTTTTTTCGAGAGGTTATTTTTAAGAATTGTTATAATTTTTTTTTAATTTGTAGCAACTATTCAGGATTGATTAATGGTGAATGATTCGTTCAAAACCAAATACCACTTCTCTACAGCAACCACCATGTAATCACAATTCCAATCTTGTTTTTTTTAGCTCCCTCACAAACTGTGAGCGCATTTCCTGCCAACTCTGTAGACTACGAAGCCCCCAATCACTTTTCTGGGTTGGGATGCCCCGTGGAGGTTTCGCGTTCGTGCGTTACTGTGATAACTTCAGACTCTTGGGGGAACCCCCCCGCCCCTTCTTGTGAACCTTGCCACAAAAGAGAAGGAAAGACAATGCTGTAAAGTCACGTTGGTTCCTAGCACTATACTCCCCACATTTTATACTTCCCAAACAAAAACCTTTTCATAAATCGTGAAGTGAAGAGCAGAAAGACACGTCACACACACACACACACTTTACTGTCTGCCTGTCATGACGACCTGGGGTGACGGACAGAGCACACGTTGTTGCGGGGGAGGGGGGGGGGGGGCCAAGCTACAAGATGCTATAACTCCCAACACAATCATAAGGCACCTGTATTTATTTATTTTTTACCAAAAACCTTCTGTGTTTTCCAGGGTTTTAGAACGAACTAACATTAATCCAGACAGTAGAGATTAAAGTAAAACTAAGATTTTTTTTTTAAGAAAGTTAATAGTGTTAAATGATGTAATTGGTGATTCGATAAAAAATTATTTGAGTTTGATAGGGAAGTATATGGCAGTCGTTACACAACACAATGTTTCAAGCAGGATGGGCTGGAAAAGAATAAGAAATAATGTTCAAATTAATGGGCTTGGATTTCTGCTCATTTTTTCCTTCTATAAAAAGGTAACCCGCCTCCGTGGCGTAGTTGGCTAACGCGCCAGTCGTGTTGAGCCAGACCACTGAGGACGGGGAGATCGAGGTTCGAATCTCGGTCGGGTGAACTGGGGTGGTTTTTCCTAAATGGTTTTCCACTCTCCCTCACGCAAATGCGGTTCACTTCCTCTAATTCAACCTTCCCAATTCCTAATCCATTAGTGTAATTAGTACTTAAGCGTATAACCGAACGGGTAGTAAGACGCGGTGCTAAAAAAAAAAAAAAAAAAAAATATAAAAGGTAGAGTATTTACAGCTTGGAATTAAATGTTACCAATTTACTTAAATTGAATCATGCAAAAATTACCAAAAAGCAAACTGCCCTGTTATACTGTAAATATAAAATATTTAAAGAATGTAAAGAATGTTTTTAAAAGAGGGCCTTGAGTTTTAGACCCTTCTCTGCAAATGTATGTGAATACCTCCTTTACAGGATTTTATGTTATCAATAGGATTTATTTTATAATTACAATTCCTAAAACTAGTTTCCGTTTTAAAACGTGTTACATGTTTAAAGCGAATTGTACCAGAGTAGTCACGAGCAAGATACGAAACTCGGACTTGCCCTCCAAAGTCCCCCGAAGCAGCAAACTTAGCACTTCCCTGAATAGTTTTCTCATCAGACATTGGCACGGGATCAGCAGTGTCGGAGATAGAGAGAGAAGGAGCGGTACAAGGTAAAACAAATGAAGAGAAAGGAGACTGGGCTGTGAAAAATAACGAAAAGAAAGAGAAAAAGCGGACCTCGTTATTTGCTCCGTGTCCGCCATCATTACCACGATTCTTCCGGCCAAAGGATCTGCGAGACGGCAATACGTGTCAGCAGAGTCTGTTCCTGCAATTACTGGTACAACCTCCAGATAGAGATGTGTTCATGCGAATATATATTTACAAGACAAATACCACAGACTTCATAATTACTCACATTTCAAAGTCAAATAATGAGAATATTTTAGAAAACAGAATCTCTACTAGTGTGCTGGTTCTTCTTAGAAATTATTTTTAATTGCTTACTCTAAACTGAAATCAGAGCACTTTATTTGCTCTTCAGGTTAAAACAATATTTCTGGACGTATTCTCTGGCCCAGAAAATATCTTATTATTTTTGTTGATTACGGTTGTAGCCGCATTCTTTAAAAAAAAAATTATTTAAATTGAAAAATGACACCTGGACACGGGAATCGAACCCGGTACTTTTGGCTTAGTACGCCAGTGCTTTAATATGGTGGCTACAGACAGAGAAAACAGGGAAAACTTGGAAAAGTCAGGGAATTTTAGGATGACAGGGAAAACAGGGAAATGTCAGGGAATTTAACTAAAAATAAGGAAAAGTTAGGGAATTAAAAAATATGTCTAAAATATCTCATTAATTTCGCAACCATACACTAAAACAAAAGTTAATAATACCTAAATAAAATAAAATTTTAATTTTTAAAATAACTGTTAAAACTGTTTATGTTTAGTAGATACAAACTTTTTTTAATATGTGATCAATAATAAATAAAACAAAAGTCATCATCCACCGTTAAAACTGTAAAAAAGTAGTCAGGGAAAATTGAAAAATGTTGTCTAAAAAACCTGGAAAAGTCAGGAAATTTGGTAAAATATGTTTTGTAGCCACCCTGTATAACCAATGATCAATCCAGGAGTCGTCCCTTTCTCTGGGTCATTCCTCACTCATATATTAAGGCAGAGTATGTGATGGACGTGTGGAAATCGACTGCTCGGGACGATTCCTGGATATCTCAGTAGTTAGAGCACTGGCGTAATAAGCCAAAGGTCCCGGGTTCGATTCCCGTGTCCGGATGTTGTTGTTTTTTAAATTTAAAGAACAAATATCTTAGTTAACGTTCAAATGTCGAAATTGACTAACTTAATTTGAGAGAAAGGTTTTTCCACAAAGTTTAACACGTTTTAAACATGTGAAGATAGTTATCGCTATCTTGTGACTAGTCGACAACTAGAACATTATTCTCTTTGGATAGTTTGCGTGAATTATCTTACAACTGTGTTGTAGAAGTACACTACTTAGAACAGCTCATATAATTGCAATAAACAGATAAACTAGTTGGATAATTCCCTCCCTCTATTACTTGGATTAAGATAGGGTTCTTGACACCTGAGACCTTCATTTACAGTATGAGGCCAAAAGAACTGTAATATATTTATTTAATTGTTGTCCTATATAATAAAGTTCGACAAATTTTATTTCTTCATTTTTTCATGCATTGGGTCGTGCCACTTATTAACAATATTGGGGTAAGAAAGAAAATGTACCCGCATTTTTTTTGGGGGGGAGAGAAGGTGGAAAGCTATTTAGTTAAGTTCCGAGCTTTTATAGTTTTTCTGATAAAAAACATAAACCAGTTTTGAGTGTTTTTATACAAATAAAACAATTTTACTTACAGTTGAATGCTAGACTTAATGACAAGTGTATACAGTGTTTTTTTGCTCTTTATTTTGTTAGTCTGGGATTGTGTGCGTAAAAATGAACATTACTCCCAAAAAAGAGGTGAAGATTGTTGCTCACGATGAGCATACTTTTATGACTTTGAGAGATATTACCTCTGCTGTTGGTGTAGGAAAATATAGTGTTTCCAGAATCATAAATTCGGGAACTTTGTTTACAAAAAAAGATAAAAATGTGGAAGAAAACTAAAACAACTCGAAGAGCTGAGAAAAAATTCTACTATGGAATAGTAAATTCATCCAAACAAGACAAGTAACGACCTTGATACAGATTATTAACTATTGGTATTGACATTGATTCATCAACAGTAGTTAGGGGGCGGCCAGACTGGAGGAGCGACTAAAATATAAAATAGAACACATTGGTTGTAATGAGAGGTGGCCAGACTGGAGCGAGCGACTAAAATATAAAATGGAACACATTTGTTGTAATGAGAGGTGGCCAGACTGGAGCGAGTGACGTAAAATATAAAATAGGACACATTGGTTGTAATGAGAGGTGGCCAGACTGAGCGAGGACTAAAATATAAAATAGAACACATTGGTTGTAATGAGAGGTGGCCAGACTGGAGCGCCCTCGAGCCGGTACAGTCTAGTTTACAGGCGCTATGCAATATTATTGTATGTTGGTTCATTGAGTGCTAGGAAAACTTCTCATTTTGACACTTTTATTACTATCGATAGGTTTAGCACACTTTTACTAACGGCCTAATTTAATTGGTAAGATCATAAACCATATATATAGTGTATATATATATATGTATATATATATATGTATATATATATATATAACTAATGATATAATGTGTAACTTATTATGTTAAATACTTCAATATTATCAAAGTAGGCCTTTACAAATAAGAATACCATTAGCGTGGAGAGAGGAGGAGAAAACCACAACAATAAATCACTTGTCAAAAACCCCCTCAGTTCACTGAGCCAAGATTCGGAGCCTCCTCGTCAACAACTATCGAGAGCTACTGCTAATCACTCGCTCGCTCGACGCTTGTCAATCTGGCCGAACCCTACGGCGTAGAATTCTTGAAGCTGGGCGGAAGGCTTAAAGCTAATTTTAAAAAAAGCAGTTATTGACATCTGCAATGAGGAAGAAACGTTTGGCATGGGCCAAAAAATACAAAATCTTGGGAGTGCGATGACATGAAAAGATAGTTTTCTCTGATGAATCAATTTTTTTTTGTCAAGGATAAAAGCCAACCGTTAACCCATCTTTCCGGAGATAATCGTGTGTGTGTGTGTGTGGGGGGGGGGGGGGGTTCTTCCAGCTTATCATCGCAACCCCAGGTAGGCCTACTTGGGTCACTCACATCAACGGATCGTCAGCGCAGGTAGGATCGATACGTCTACTCATGCACACATCAAAATAAATAACTCTCTCTCAATCAAATTAAAATCAGTTATCTTGTAGAGTAAACAGAGTGAACAGTTTGTTCGACTACGTTTGGAACAAGATATGGTTGCAGGTTATGAAACTCCCCAAACGTCTAATTTTTTTTGTGTACGGTTCTGTATGCTAGAGGTCCTAAAGTTTCTAATAACCCAACCGACAAGTTTCAAGTGTAAACAAAAAGAGGTGTTGGGTTAAACGAGTGAGCTCTGACCGAGCTATTGACATAAAGTTGGTTCTTCCTCTGCTCTGGGTTTATGGAGCCATCTCTCTGTTATCTAGAGCTCAGTCGGGGCTGCAAGGTAAGCAACCCTGGGGGGTGGCTTGCAACTCATTTAATCCTCACCCTGAAGCGAGGGGATGGATAATGTCGGCAAGGAGGGGGCGGGGGGGTATGTAAATCTTGTTGGTTTTTCATTCTCCAAACACAAGGCAAGGGTCGCACTTCTATTTAACTATGACTCATTCGACCCCCGCACCTACTTCCGCAACAAGTCGAGATAAAGAAACTTCCGTCTCCGGCAAGTTTGGAATCACGCGCTTCGGTGACCGCATGGTCTAAGGTGGTGGTATTCAACCTGGGGTGCGCGAAGATATCATAGGGGGGTTTGTAAAATTTTGAACATATATATTGGGTATCTATGTATATTATTTACTTATTTATTATTTAAGTATCAAATAGCCGAAGATAATATTTATTCTTTTTAGTGTCCCCACGTGCTACAACAAAGGCCAGAGCATGTCCTAGTTGGACTATTTTGTCCCCAGGTCGTTAACAACAGAAAAGTTACAACATTTCATATATTCCCTTGAGACTAAACAACGGATATTGTATATTTTAAAATGCTCGAACCATCACATACTGAAATAAATAAGCCCCGTATTAAAGCTACCTTTTCTAAAAAAGTCGTGTTGCTGCCAGCAGGAATATAAGAAAGAAGTTACGACAGCAAATATAAGGCTGATGACCAAGTTAATCTCCTTTCTTATTGCTGAAACCACTGTATAATAGACCAATGTCAAAGTTTGACTGGTAGAAGACTCATCATCAACATTACACTATGTGAAATATTGACCTACCAACCAAGATATTTACCGTGCACAATTAGTGAAGGGAGAACTTAAAAAATAGACGACGTATCATTTTCAATCAATTGTTTGTCCCAGAAGTGGTTTACTTCACTATATACAGCGCAGAAAATGTGAAGATAGATAGTAGTGGAAATAAAGAACACACTTTGATCATTCAGTTCGACTATTGCTTGAAAGGGTATTTAGGCCCTAAACAATACAAGAGCGACACAATATAAAGTCACAATCTAGTGTGGGCATGAACTATTTCACTTGAGAACTCTTAGAATAGTTTCGTCAAGTGAAATTCAGTGGTATGCTCGAGGTTTCTGCTCTAGTGCGGGGAAATTGCTTTTCAAACGCGGGGGAAAATGAACGTGTTAAGCAAAACAAAACAAAAACTTCTAACTCCTAGTTTCAGACGCTGCGGGCGTTTCCGGTCACCGCTCCACCCCTTCTCGGAGAGGGGAGGGCCGAGTGTTTCCAAACAATGCCGGAATGAGACGAAGCTAAGTTTGGCGTGCAGCAAGTGGGCGCGGCTGAATCCTCTCGTGAATCGCCACATTTTGCTGGGGACTGTGACAGCGTGTAATTTTATCAAATTGCTACGCCTGATTATATTTAACTGATTATATCACGATGCCATCGATCACGTGGTCCCTAGATTCCCGGCTCGTATCGGGGGGGGGGATAATTCCAGTGGCCGCGTGGTCTAAGGGTTCGGCCAGATTGACAAGCGAGCGCGTGATTAGCAGATAGCTCTCGATAGTTGTTGACCAGGAGGCAAAGGTTCGAATCTTGGCTCTGTGAACCGAGGGTGGTTATTGACAAGTGATTTATTGTTGTGGTTTTCTCATCCTCTCTCCACGCTAATGGTGATTCTTATTTGTAAAGGCCTACTTTGATTAGACTATTGAAGTATTTTATCATAACTTTTCAGTTATATATACACGTCTTGTATGAGATGAAGGAAGAGTTTGGCAATCAGATAAATCTGTGCCGGGACCGATGATTGAACCCCGGACCCCTAGCACAGTAGTACGACACCTTACCCCTAAAGACCACCAGGTCATCAATGAATGGTGGCCTTGGAACATAGAAGTGAATGGAGAGCAGAAAGTTCCTAAATAAACATTCGATAGCGCAAGTTGAGATGACAAATATAGAACTAATGTTTTAATCGGAACAGGGCCTTAAAGAGAGCCCTTGATATACAACATAAAGAAAGGAGAAACCGAGAAGATAATACCCTCAAAATTATCAGAATATTTAAATTATTGACGCAAGTATGAGGGGGGAGAGGGAAGGTTCATATTTGGCTTTATAATAAATCAAACATATCTGAAAGAAGATTCACACTGCTAACCTTATATTATTATTATTATTATTAGCACCACGTCTTACTACCCATTCGGGCTATACGCACTTACGCTAATGTGTAATGGTAGGGTGATTGTGAGATGAAATGGAGGACCTACAGTTTAACGTGGGATCCGAACCACGGTGGAGGCCTGGCATTCCTCACATTCACAAGTTGTGATTAATACACGTCTTGTCAGAGGTGAAGGAAGGGTTTGGAAATCAAATAAATCTGTGCCGGGACTGAGGATTGAGCCCCGGACCCTCAGCGCAGAAGTCTGACACCTTACCCCTAAAGACCACCAGGTCACCTGCTAACCTTATAATACATGCCTACTTGAAACGACTGTTTTGCAAACCCTCTACAACTAATGTTGAAACAACTTGTGTGGAACATTTCAAGATTCCAGTGTGCACCCGGCTTTACTCCCGGACTCCTTTATTAGGGCACCCTTTCATAAATCGCTAGTAATAACGAGGGGTAAGAATGGGGGGCCAACTAAGTGATAACTAGAGAGCGACGCACCTGTGTCCTTCAACCCCTAATCAGCCAGAACGAGCACTTCCACCCTTAGCAGATGGCAGGACTAGTGAGAGAATACCTGCTGTTAGATGGGGGGCAGGACTAGTGAGAGAATACCTGCTGTTAAATGGGGGCAGGACTAGTGAGAGAATACCTGCTGTTAAATGGGGGGCAGGACTAGTGAGAGAATACCTGCTGTTAAATGGGGGGCAGGACTAGTGAGAGAATACCTGCTGTTAAATGGGGGCAGGACTAGTGAGAGAATACCTGCTGTTATGATAGGACGTGTTTGAATCAGCGAGCTTAGTTTAGTTCTTCAGTTCAAATCTACTTCTAAGCAGACCCACAAGTTCTAAGCTTACACTTAAAATATCAAAATTTAACAAATATCTCAGTATTTTTATTAGTGTTGTGCGAAATTTCCTGTATCTTCTCTTTATTTATTTTTTAAACAAAAACATATTCCCGTTGGAATATTTTCCCTGTATTAATAATGAAAATTAATTTTCGTGCCGTCCTTTTAATATATCTTTTCTCTACTCCTCTCAGATAAATTTACAGGAGGATCTTAATTAAGATAATTCTTCATCGAGAATACTTGCCTTTGTGCCATGAATATTCATCCCTAGTTGGGTAGGGAGGAGGAAGGTAGAATTTAGAACAAGCGTATCTGCATTTGCGTGGAAGAGAAGTGGGATTCTATTCCCAGAACCTTTCCAGACCATGGTAGACAGTCGCTAGTGTATAAAGGGAGCTGTGAAGCCAAGTAGGTCTACCTACAGTAGGCCCATGGCTTCTTTGGTGCTGACTGACAGTTCACAGTAGGTATATACCTAAATTTGACTGTCAGAAGTGAAAGCTGCTAAAATACATGTTTTTTGCAGATCATATGGTTCGGCGTATGGATACATAATTTGGTCTGGTAGCTTTTCAAAGCCGCCAGCTGTCAGCTGTGAACTGTCAGTCAGCACCAAAGAAGCCATGGGGCTACTGTAGGGACTCAAAGAAGGGCTGCTACGTGTCTGTGACATTACGATAAGATCACACGTTGTTGTGTACTGTAGCACTCTAATGGCTGTTAGGCGAGTGAGGGGGTTGGAATAGCCAAACAATTGTTAGGTTCCTGAGTACCAGAACTCGTCCAACAGCTCAGGGTTCCATAGTAAGAAATATCTCCTGGCGGGAGTAGGTTACATATACGAGGAGTGTGAGGTAATGAAAACAGATGACTGGCTAGGAGCGAGCACGTTCTTTGCGCCGAGAGCGTTATGTTTCTCTCCATTCTTCCCCCCCACGGGCTCTCCATTACCCGCTGCGACCTTTCACCTGATACGTCTCCATTACCAGCCATTGATACACAGAGAGAGCATCTCGAGTGCTAGATGAAACTTGGTCTACAGTAATGACGTAATGGGGCGATGTAAGGAAACTCCAGACTTGTGAGTTTTGAAGACACGAGGAAATGATGGTTTACAAGTCAATATCTCACTGAAAGAGGTCCATTACCACGGGTATCTACAGACTCAAACTGACGGGTATACAAGACGTGTCACATAAACACAATTAATTATGCCCCAATTAAAACACATCTCAGAAGAAGAAAATCCCCAACTATTCCCTGACCGAAAAATAAAAGTTTAATTGAAGTCTATCGAAATGGTTAAGGAAGTTAATTAAATACAAATAGTCAAATACCCCCAATTGGTTTATATAATTAATTTTAATATACACAAAAAAATTATAGACTTAATTAAAAAAAGAGTGTTTGGATACGAAGTAATAAATAAAAAGTATCTTCCCAATTCGGCAACAGGTTCCATTT
Source organism: Timema podura (assembly GCA_033556935.1). NCBI lineage: Eukaryota > Metazoa > Arthropoda > Insecta > Phasmatodea > Timematidae > Timema > Timema podura. The sequence continues at coordinate 1,441,334 of JAVRXN010000004.1, read as the reverse complement.
TCCCTGATTTTCAGGTTTTCCATATTTTTACTAACATTGTGACCGTCTTTTTAAATTATATTTCCACCAAAACTAAGATAATAAGAATGTCGACAATGTCATGATACCTGCATTGGTGGGCATACAGACTCAGGCGTCAACCTCATCTGCTCTTGTTTGTTGGGGATGATGAGGTTGGGGTTTGAACCTCAGCTGGACGTAATGTCATTTTTTTTTTACAAAGTGGTGTCTCACTCTCTCTCCACGCATATCTGGCACAATTCCTCTAAAATTATATCTTTCTCATCCCTACTCTATTTTTGAAGTGTTACTGTGGATTCACACTTTCGCAGAACAGAAACGTGGTCACGTGACGCACTTTAAGCCAATCACAAGATTTCCGTTTAATCGCGCGAGCTGTTCTGCTGAAGTTAAACTATCCTCTACTTTGTCCGCTCTGCTCGAGATGTTCGTTACAGGAGAACCAATGAAATCTCAGAACCAACCATCTCAAATCAGTGCGCATGCGCATTTGTCAACGCATGCGCTCTACAGCCAGAAGCTAGCAGACAGCTTTGTTGTCCGTTGTGAGGAGATTTGAAATAACTCGTTAATGTAAAGCGTGTTTATTGATGTATTGGATTGTGCCACGACACAGCGTTATTATTTGTAAACAACCATCGGGACAATGATCTAAAATACATGTTTATCAACTAGAAAATAAAACATGTTGACAGATGTTTTAAAGCGTTGCAATGCATCATGGGTCAACTTAAAGTGTGTGAATTGCTGCGCAGATTCTGCTTTCTATTTTTTCGACGAACGTGTGAATCAAACTTTAGGGCCAAGTAAGCTGAACTATAGTAATAGTTTAGTCTAGCTTATATTAACCTGAACACGAAAATATGTTCATCGGACTCATTTCATGGCTGATAGGGAGTTATTCTTTGGAGTATTAATGGAAAATAGACTGTATCTATTTATTGAGCATTTTAATAAGTCTTAGTCAAACATGTAAGATGTGATCGTTGAAAAAAGTGTAGTTTTAAAAAATTATATGGGAACTGGTGTAAATATAATATTTCTAAATGTCACCATGACCCTATACAAAATGACAGAGCTTGTTTATAACAAGGTTAGGAAATTAAACTCTCATAAACGGAAGTATTAATTACTAGTAAAATTTAATATTAAATGTAAATAGTTTTTTACCAAATCTCTTAATATATAGGCAAGAATAGTGGTTCTGTTATCGAATATAAAAGAAGCAGTAATGTTAATCTATTTACAAATTTATTTAGTAAAAGATAAATTCTCAAATTGACCATTTTTCTAGGGAATTGTGTTTTTATATGTTTAAAAATTAAAATAAATTAAGAGATTAATACTAACATTGTGAAGGTTTGATTGTACTTAATTGTAATTTTAATTTAAGAAAAGGTTTACATCGATAAAGAAATAAAGGCAATAATGATTAAACACGAAAAGCAAATGAAACGCAAACCAGTCCAAACTAGCAACCCTCTAGACAGTAACGTCGCTGGCCGGCCACCCTCGCGTGTAGTTGAAGAAGTGAAACTGTTTGAAATGTTCCAGTGGACGCTTCTTGGCAATCGCAGAGATTTCGTTTATCCGGTCAGCGGAGAGAAATGGGAAGCCCCCTCGCTGGTTGATGGAGGTGTTGGCCATTACGGAGCCCCATCAGTCACGTCCATAACGAACACTCCTAGTTCGAGCGCGTTATGTTCCACCGCGGGGGAATACCACTCGTGCTGTGCTCGACAGACATTCCGCGTAATGTAGAGAACGCTTTGGATTACAAACACTTACAGCCATTGAACAATCACGGAAAATAGAGATCATTCATTGAAATAAATGTTCAAACATTAGCAAACTCACTATGAACCCATAGGCTACCTAAAAATACTCCATGGTGTAAGGCCGCAAGCGGGCAATCAATATCAGTTTTCTAGACCTGAGCCGCTACTCATTTGTCCTCACGAAGCTGAGGTTGGCCCCATTCCAGATCCACTGCTTCAAAGAAAGATTCTGGAAGCGCCAGGGATTAAACCCCGGACCTCAAGATCTGTACCAGAAACTGTGATCACTAGACCACGGATGCGGTCAACTTAACCTAAATCAGTACCAAACAGATGTAAAACGTCGCCAACGTTTGCTGTAGTCGAGCAAGTGCCGAGCCACGGAATTCACAGACAACGAACCTTCGTATAAATTATAAAAGTTTTCTGAGGAGGTTGTGTTCCTACCTGTACAAACTGCCTGATTCACTCGTTGCCGTGTTCTAAGGAAGTTGTGTTCTTACCTGCACAAACTGCCTGATGCACTCGTTGCCGTGTTCTGAGGAAGTTGTGTTCTTACCTGCACAAACTGCTTGATGCACTCGTTGCCGTGTTCTGAGGAAGTTGTGTTCTTACCTGCACAAACTGCTTGATGCACATCGTTGCCGTGTTCTGAGGAAGTTGTGTTCTTACCTGCACAAACTGCTGATGCACTCGTGGTGTCTCTGAGGAAGTTGTGTTCTTACCTGTACAAACTGCTTGATGCACTCGAGTGTTTCTGAGGAAGTTGTGTTCCTACCTGCACAAACTGCTTGATGCACTCGTTGCCGTGTTCTAAGGAAGTTGTGTTCCTACCTGCACAAACTGCTTGATGCACTCGATGTGTTCTCTGAGGAAGTTGTGTTCTACCTGCACAAACTGCTTGATGCACTCGATGTGTTCTCTGAGGAAGTTGTGTTCCTACCTGCACAAACTGCTTGATGCACTCATTGCCGTGTTCTGAGGAAGTTGTGTTCCTACCTGCACAAACTGCCTGATGCACTCATTGCCGTGTTCTGAGGAAGTTGTGTTCTCTCCTGCACAAACTGCTTGATGCACTCATTGCCGTGTTCTGAGGAAGTTGTGTTCCTCCTGCACAAACTGCTTGATGCACTCATTCCGTGTTCTGAGGAAGTTGTGTTCTTACCTGCACAAACTGCTTGATGCACTCGTTGCCGTGTTCTGAGGAAGTTGTTTTACTACCTGCACAAACTGCCTGATGCACTCGATGTGTTCTCTGAGGAAGTTGTGTTCCTACCTGTACAAACTGCTTGATGCACTCGATTCCGTGTTCTCTGGGAAGTTGTGTGTTCCTACCTGCACAAACTGCCTGATGCACTCGATGTGTTCTCTGAGGAAGTTGTGTTCCTACCTGCACAAACTGCTTGATGCACTCGTTGCCGTGTTCTGAGGAAGTTGTGTTCTTACCTGCACAAACTGCTTGATGCACTCGTTAGCCGTGTTCTGAGGAAGTGTGTTCTTACTGCACAAACTGCTGAATGCACTCGTTGCCGTGTTACTGAGGAAGTATGTGTTCTACCTGCACACAACTGCTGATGCACTCGTTGCCTTCTGAGGAAGTTGTGTTCTTACCTGCAAACTGCTGATGCACTCGTGCTGTTCCTGAGGAAGTTTGTTCTTACCTGACAAACTGCTGATGCACTCGATGTGTTCTGAGGAAGTTGTGTTCCTACCTGTACAAACTGCTGATGCACTCGTATGTGTTCTTGAGGAAGTTGTGTTCCTACCTGCACAAACTGCTTGATGCACTCGATGTGTTCTCTGAGGAAGTTGTGTTCCTACCTGCACAAACTGCTTGATGCACTCGATGGTTTCTGAGGAAGTTGTGTTCTACCTGCACAAACTGCTTGATGCACTCGATGCGTGTTCTGAGGAAGTTGTGTTCTACCTGCACAAACTGCTGATGCACTCGATGCCGTGTTCTGAGGAAGTTGTGTTCCTACCTGCACAAACTGCTTGATGCACTCATTGCCGTGTTCTGAGGAAGTTGTGTTCCTACCTGCACAAACTGCTTGATGCACTCGATGTGTTCTCTGAGGAAGTTGTGTTCTACCTGCACAAACTGCTGATGCACTCGATGGTTCTCTGAGGAAGTTGTGTTCCTACCTGCACAAACTGCTGATGCACTCGATGTGTTCTCTGAGGAAGTTGTGTTCCTACCTGCACAAACTGCTTGATGCACTCGATGTGTTCTCTGAGGAAGTTGTGTTCCTACCTGCACAAACTGCCTGATGCACTCGATGTGTCTCTGAGGAAGTTGTGTTCCTCCCTGCACAAACTGCTTGATGCACTCATTGCCGTGTTCTGAGGAAGTTGTGTTCCTCCCTGCACAAACTGCTTGATGCACTCATTGCCGTGTTCTGAGGAAGTTGTGTTCTTACCTGCACAAACTGCTTGATGCACTCGTTGCCGTGTTCTGAGGAAGTTGTGTTCTTACCTGCACAAACTGCCTGATGCACTCGATGTGTTCTCTGAGGAAGTTGTGTTCCTACCTGTACAAACTGCTTGATGCACTCGATGTGTTCTCTGAGGAAGTTGTGTTCCTACCTGCACAAACTGCTTGATGCACTCGATGTGTTCTCTGAGGAAGTTGTGTTCCTACCTGCACAAACTGCTTGATGCACTCGTTGCCGTGTTCTGAGGAAGTTGTGTTCTTACCTGCACAAACTGCTTGATGCACTCGTTGCCGTGTTCTGAGGAAGTTGTGTTCTCTTACCTGCACAAACTGCTTGATGCACTCGTTGCCGTGTTCTGAGGAAGTTGTGTTCTTACCTGCACAAACTGCTTGATGCACTCGTTGCCGTGTTCTGAGGAAGTTGTGTTCTTACCTGCACAAACTGCCTGATGCACTCGATGTGTTCTCTGAGGAAGTTGTGTTCTTACCTGCACAAACTGCTTGATGCACTCGATGTGTTCTCTGAGGAAGTTGTGTTCCTACCTGTACAAACTGCTTGATGCACTCGATGTGTTCTCTGAGGAAGTTGTGTTCCTACCTGCACAAACTGCTTGATGCACTCGATGTGTTCTCTGAGGAAGTTGTGTTCCTACCTGCACAAACTGCTTGATGCACTCGATGTGTTCTCTGAGGAAGTTGTGTTCCTACCTGTACAAACTGCTTGATGCACTCGATGTGTTCTCTGAGGAAGTTGTGTTACTACCTGCACAAACTGCCTGATGCACTCGATGTGTTCTCTGAGGAAGTTGTGTTCCTACCTGTACAAACTGCTTGATGCACTCATTGCCGTGTTCTGAGGAAGTTGTGTTACTACCTGCACAAACTGCCTGATGCACTCGATGTGTTCTCTGAGGAAGTTGTGTTACTACCTGCACAAACTGCCTGATGCACTCGATGTGTTCTCTGAGGAAGTTGTGTTACTACCTGCACAAACTGCCTGATGCACTCGATGTGTTCTCTGAGGAAGTTGTGTTCCTACCTGCACAAACTGCTTGATGCACTCGTTGCCGTGTTCTGAGGAAGTTGTGTTCTTACCTGCACAAACTGCTTGATGCACTCGTTGCCGTGTTCTGAGGAAGTTGTGTTCTTACCTGCACAAACTGCTTGATGCACTCGTTACCGTGTTCTGAGGAAGTTGTGTTCTTACCTGCACAAACTGCCTGATGCACTCGTTGCCGTGTTCTAAGGAAGTTGTGTTCCTACCTGCACAAACTGCCTGATGCACTCGATGTGTTCTCTGAGGAAGTTGTGTTCCTACCTGTACAAACTGCCTGATGCACTCGTTGCCGTGTTCTAAGGAAGTTGTGTTCCTACCTGCACAAACTGCCTGATGCACTCGATGTGTTCTCTGAGGAAGTTGTGTTCCTACCTGTACAAACTGCCTGATGCACTCGTTGCCGTGTTCTAAGGAAGTTGTGTTCCTACCTGCACGAACTGCTTGATGCACTCGTTGCCGTGTTCTCTGAGGAAGGTCTGTAGTGTGTTCATCCCTTGAGCAGACAGCAACTTGTAGCCATTGTTGTTGGCCGCAGAGGCCACTGAGAAGAACATTGTTCTCTGTCCCGATACCACCCGGCCTACATCGTTTTATTGTTTCACACGAGCTGACAGAGAAATACGCTATTTAACCATTTAATTATCTATTTATGGATTCAATCAGCCAGCTAGCTAAATCAAGAAATTTAGACTGTAATTAAAGAAATAAGGAAGAGACACTAAGAACAGTTATTACTATTTTGAACCATCAGTGATGGAAGCGCATGACCTTTTTTTGGAAAAAACTTATGAATGGTATTGTTTTTAAGCACAGGTGAAAATAAAACAGATCTCATTCTTTGTGTTGATTTAACTGTACAAATAATATTGGTAATATTGGTTAGTATTATTAACAAAATGAAAAATGTCAAGCATCACCTATCGTAAAATAACAGTGAGCAAAGAATTGCAGGGACACTTAATCAAATTATTTCATATTAGGAGGAAAATGGCTGAAGAAACACATTGCACTGTTGAATAGCAGGGAGAAAAAAAGCCAGATAAATAGATTCATATGGTTGGTATATATATATCGTGCGGCCTTGGTTCAATTATTCTGAACGGGTGAGGATAGTTTAGCCATGGAACCGTTTCACACCTCCTCATAAATAAATACCTGTTCGGTTATTATTAAATACAATAGTCTTTTTCCCCTCTAATTAAATATATTATTTGGAGCATTGTGTAAAATAATATAACATAGCTTACTTTATATTATAATATATAATAAACTTAAAAAAAGGTCACTAAACTATTAATAAAATATTTTTTTCTCCTAAAACGGTATAGATAGTTATTTAATTTGTAATGTAAAAAATTCGAACAATTTCAAACTATCTAAAAAATCAGTCATAAATAAACTTCCCTTAAAATAGTTCCCAAAACAGAGGTATGCAGTGTTATTTATAAAGTAAAACTTTCTCCATAAGTAAATTTTGAACAAAATCTAGACATTTTCGACAAATTTTTAATTTTTTAAAAATCATTCATGAGTAAATTAACTTGATCTTTTTAGTTATATTTAAAATAATAATTTATCCTTGAGGTATGAACATATAACCCCTACATATAACGTTTGAGGTAAATTCGTTAAACCGTTTCAGGTGTAAACCCAAGTAAGCAGACGTAGACAAATAGACGGGTGAACAGACAACCTGAAATACAGAGGGATGAAGGGGCTAGCTGAATCGCAAAACATTTATTATACTGGGGACACGTGAAAGGTGATTAAAATGTTCACGATTACAATACTGTATCTACTTGAGAAAGAAAAATGCTAGCGATATACACTTTAAGTGGATTGCGTTCACAAAATGAAACTATTGTAAAGTACACCTGAAGACTGTGAACAATATCGTCCTTGACTCAGATCCAAACAACCAACATTATATAGCTCACTTCTGACTTGTACCAATTCATAAACCTGAACTCTTCATACCATCAAACTTTAAGATAGCCCTCAACGGAAATACAACAGTAGCTACACCATCCTAACAAGAATAAATCAAACTTGACTGTGTCCTTAAGTTGGTCCCACACAACCTTAGCCCTCACCTGGAAATGTAAGGCTAGTGAACTGAACACGTAGGCTAGCTACACCTTACACATAAACCACGTATTTACACTCTGTACTTAGACTGCAACAGTCTTCAAACACTTCCCCTTAGCATCTATAGTCTCTACAGTTTTTACCTAGCTGCAACAGTCCTGCAACAGTCTTCAAACACTGCCCCTTAGTATCTATAGTCTCTACAGTTTTTACCTAGCTGCAACAGTCCTGCAACAGTCTTCAAACACTGCCCCTTAGCATCTATAGTCTCTACAGTTTTTACCTAGCTGCAACAGTCCTGCAACAGTCTTCAAACACTTCCCCTTAGCATCTATAGTCTCTACAGTTTTTACCTAGCTGCAACAGTCCTGCAACAGTCTTCAAACACTGCCCCTTAGTATCTATAGTCTCTACAGTTTTTACCTAGCTGCAACAGTCCTGCAACAGTCTTCAAACACTGCCCCTTAGCATCTATAGTCTCTACAGTTTTTACCTAGCTGCAACAGTCCTGCAACAGTCTTCAAACACTGCCCCTTAGCATCTATAGTCTCTACAGTTTTTACCTAGCTGCAACAGTCCTGCAACAGTCTTCAAACACTGCCCCTTAGCATCTATAGTCTCTACAGATTGTACCTAGCTGCAACAGTCTTCAAACACTACCTCTTAGCATCTATAGTCTCTACAGTTTGTACCTAGCTGTAACAGTCTATAAACCATTATCCTAAAACTAACAAGTACTTATAACCTGCACAGATAAACCACAGGTCTTTCCACTCTGTGCACAGATAGCAGAAGTCTATCCACCATGCGTCCAAAGAACACGAGTATATCCACCCCGCACCCAAAGAACACTAGTCTCTCCACCCTAGAGCCAAAGAACACTAGTCTACCCACCCTAGAGCCAAAGAACACGAGTCTATCCACCCTGCAGCCAAAGAACACGAGTCTCTCCACCCTGCAGCCAAAGAACACGAGTCTACCCACCCTACACACAAAGAACACGAGTCTCTCCACCCTGCAGCCAAAGAACACGAGTCTCTCCACCCTGAAGCCAAAGAACACGAGTCTACCCACCCTACACACAAAGAACACGAGTCTCTCCACCCTGCAGCCAAAGAACACTAGTCTCTCCACCTTGTAGCCAAAGAATACTAGTCTCTCCACCCTGCAGCCAAAGAATACTAGTCTCTCCACCCTGCAGCCAAAGAACGCGAGTCTCTCCACCCTGCAGCCAAAGAACACGAGTCTATCCACCCTGCAGCCAAAGAACACGAGTATCTCCACCCTAGAGCTAAAGAACACGAGTATCTCCACCCTGCAGCCAAAGAACACGAGTCTCTCCACCCTGCAGCCAAAGAACACGAGTCTCTCCACCCTGCAGCCAAAGAACACGAGTCTCTCCACCCTACACACAAAGAACACGAGTCTACCCACCCTACACACAAAGAACACGAGTCTCTCCACCCTGCAGCCAAAGAACACTAGTCTCTCCACCCTGCAGCCAAAGAACACTAGTCTCTCCACCTTGCAGCCAAAGAATACTAGTCTCTCCACCCTGCAGCCAAAGAACACGAGTCTACCCACCCTACACACAAAGAACACGAGTCATTCCACCCTGCAGCCAAAGAACACGAGTCTCTCCACCCTGCAGCCAAAGAACACGAGTCTACCCACCCTACACACAAAGAACACGAGTCTCTCCACCCTGCAGCCAAAGAACACTAGTCTCTCCCACCCTGCAGCCAAAGAACACGAGTCTACCCACCCTGCAGCCAAAGAACACGAGTCTCTCCACCCTGCAGCCAAAGAACACGAGTCTACCCACCCTACACAAAAAGAACACGAGTCTTTCCACCCTGCAGCCAAAGAACACTAGTATATCCACCCTGCAGCCAAATAACACAAGTCTCTCCACCCTACACACAAAGAACACTAGTCTCTCCACCCTGCAGCCAAAGAACACTAGTCTCTCCACCTTGTAGCCAAAGAATACTAGTCTCTCCACCCTGCAGCCAAAGAATACTAGTCTCTCCACCCTGCAGCCAAAGAACGCGAGTCTCTCCACCCTGCAGCCAAAGAACACGAGTCTATCCACCCTGCAGCCAAAGAACACGAGTATCTCCACCCTAGAGCTAAAGAACACGAGTATCTCCACCCTGCAGCCAAAGAACACGAGTCTCTCCACCCTGCAGCCAAAGAACACGAGTCTCTCCACCCTGCAGCCAAAGAACACGAGTCTCTCCACCCTACACACAAAGAACACGAGTCTACCCACCCTACACACAAAGAACACGAGTCTCTCCACCCTGCAGCCAAAGAACACTAGTCTCTCCACCCTGCAGCCAAAGAACACTAGTCTCTCCACCTTGCAGCCAAAGAATACTAGTCTCTCCACCCTGCAGCCAAAGAACACGAGTCTACCCACCCTACACACAAAGAACACGAGTCATTCCACCCTGCAGCCAAAGAACACGAGTCTCTCCACCCTGCAGCCAAAGAACACGAGTCTACCCACCCTACACACAAAGAACACGAGTCTCTCCACCCTGCAGCCAAAGAACACTAGTCTCTCCACCCTGCAGCCAAAGAACACGAGTCTACCCACCCTGCAGCCAAAGAACACGAGTCTCTCCACCCTGCAGCCAAAGAACACGAGTCTACCCACCCTACACAAAAAGAACACGAGTCTTTCCACCCTGCAGCCAAAGAACACTAGTATATCCACCCTGCAGCCAAATAACACAAGTCTCTCCACCCTACACACAAAGAACACGAGTCTCTCCACCCTGCAGCCAAAGAACACTAGTCTCTCCACCCTGCAGCCAAAGAACACGAGTCTTTCCACCCTGCAGCCAAAGAACACTAGTATATCCACCCTGCAGCCAAATAACACAAGTCTCTCCACCCTACACACAAAGAACACGAGTCTCTCCACCCTGCAGCCAAAGAACACTAGTCTCTCCACCCTGCAGCCAAAGAACACGAGTCTACCCACCCTGCAGCCAAAGAACACGACTCTCTCCACCCTACAGCTAAAGAACACGACTCTCTCCACCCTACAGCCAAAGAACACGAGTCTCTCCACCCTACACACAAAGAACACGAGTCTTTCCACCCTGCAGCCAAAGAACACTAGTCTCTCCACCCTGCAGCCAAAGAACACTAGTCTCTCCACCTTGCAGCCAAAGAACACGAGTCTATCCACCCTGCAGCCAAAGAACACGACTCTCTCCACCCTACAGCCAAAGAACACGACTCTCTCCACCCTACAGCCAAAGAACACGAGTCTCTCCACCCTACACACAAAGAACACGAGTCTCTCCACCCTACAGCCAAAGAACACGAGTCTCTCCACCCTACACACAAAGAACACGAGTATTTCCACCCTGCAGCCAAAGAACACGAGTATCTCCACCCTGCAGCCAAAGAACACGAGTCTCTCCACCCTGCAGCCAAAGAACACGAGTCTCTCCACCCTACACACAAAGAACACGAGTCTACCCACCCTACACACAAAGAACACGAGTCTCTCCACCCTGCAGCCAAAGAACACTAGTCTCTCCACCCTGCAGCCAAAGAACACTAGTCTCTCCACCTTGCAGCCAAAGAATACTAGTCTCTCCACCCTGCAGCCAAAGAACACGAGTCTACCCACCCTACACACAAAGAACACGAGTCATTCCACCCTGCAGCCAAAGAACACTAGTCTCTTCACCCTGCAGCCAAAGAACACTAGTCTCTCCATCCTGCACACAAAGAACACGAGTCTATCCACCCTGCACCCAAATAACACGAGTCTCTCCACCCTGCAGCCAAAGAACACGAGTATCTCCACCCTGCAGCCAAAGAACACGAGTCTATCCACCCTGCAGCCAATGAACACGAGTCTTTCCACCCTGCAGCCAAAGAACACGAGTCTATCCACCCTCAGCCACGTCCCGCCACCCCAAACCAGCCTCGAGGTCACGGACTAATGAACGGGCCGGGCCACACGATGTTAGGAGCTCGTAAAAGAAATAGAGCCGCCAGCCATCGCATCATCATTTCCCCGTGCGCTTCACAACGTGCCAGGCCGGTATTACAAACAGGGATGGGATTAACAGACATAAAAAGTACCGCAGACAAGCTCCATAATTAACACAACAGTCCACGACACCCCATAAACCCGAGAGGGAGGGAGGGTCATTGCGGGAAGAACCACGATACGAGGAACTGCTGTTTAGTATTACCCTTTTTTATTCGCACCGGTCTTATAGTCCAGTTTACCAGAGACGAGAGGTTAAGGTTCGAATACCGGACGCGTTTGACGAGGGTGGTTTGTTTTCTTAAATGGTTTCCCAATAACTCTCCAAGTAAACGAGGGTAAGTAAGTCTACCATCATCATTCCTAGTCAATTAGAGAAATGTTCCCTAAACCATTCTCGATACCCAGATGTACTTTATGGATAATTTAAAAATTAAACGTAGTCTTAAGTGACAACGACAACAACCTTATGTTCGACTTCTGCTTGAACTTCGATTCGTGTATAAGGCTAAGGACGTACTTGTGACCTGGTCGCAAGCACTCTGATACTTGTTTTATATGCAAGTGGCCATTCTAGGCGACAGCGACCTGGTCGCAAGCACTCGGAGACTTGTTTTATATGCAGGTGGTCATTCTAGGCGACAGCGACCTGGTTGCAAGCACTCTGATACTTGTTTTATATGCAGGTGGTCATTCTAGGCGACAGCGACCTGGTTGCAAGCACTCGGAGACTTGTTTTATATGCAGGTGGTCATTCTAGGCGACAGCGACCTGGTCGCAAGCATGGACGTAATCCAAGAGGTGCTCACACACTCTTATAAACCGTTCTTTAGCTAAATTTTTTTATCAACGCGCCTTACTATCTGTTCATGTTATACGCATATGTGATAATTACTCTAATAGGGTAGGGAGGAGGAAGGAATAATTTTAACCCACATTTGCGTGGAAGGAATGTGTGAAATAATTAATTAGGAAAAGACCACCATCCAACCCAGCCGGGATCAAACCCCGCTCTCCTCGTCATCAGCAAGCCAGTCTAACATGAGATAGGACACTGAAGCTGTTCTCAATTAATTGAAAGGTTGATTGCTGGTCGATAGCATTACAATAATTCTAGGTCTAAGAGTAGGCCTACTTTCGCAAACTTAAGAGGATCATAAAAACTGTTTTAGGAAGATGTATTGATTTTTAAACTTTGTGCTCCACGTCATACTACCCGCTCAGGTAATCTGCACATTTAAAAACTAAGCCGGAAAGAATCGGTTTAAGAATGGGAAAGGTAGAGTTTAGAGAAAGTGTACCCGCGTTTGCGTGGATAAAGTGTGAAACAATTTATGAAAAACCCACCCAGCCCGGTTGGGAACCCCGATATTTATATCAGAATCAAACCAGAATAACCCATATTGACGCGTTCTGGTGCGAGCATTAATGAAATAGTGTTTGTCATGAAACCCAAGACGGTAACATCAATAAATGTTCCTGTCAAGGAAAGTTAACCTATCAAATATTGTATAGTGAAAGCTCGTATCGCGGTTCCAGCAGGGTGAGACTAAGGGGACGGCCAGACCGGGCGAGCGAGCGACTAAAATATAAAATATAACACATTGGTTGTAATGAGAGGTGGCCAGACTGGAGCGAGCGCTAGAGCCGGTACAGTCTAGTTTACAGGCGCTAGGCAATATTATTGTATGTTGGTTCATTGAGTGCTAGGAAAACTTCTCATTATGACATTTTTATTACTTGCTACTAACGGCCTAATTTAATTGGTAGGATTATAAACTATACTTATATGTACATATATATGTAAAACTGATATGTTAAAATACTTCAATATTATCAAAGTAGGCCTTTATAAATAAGAATCACCATTAGCGTGGAGAGAGAATGAGAAAACCACAACAATAAATCACTTGTTAAAACCACCCTCAGTTCACTGAGCCAAGATTCGGAGCCTCCTCGTCAACAACTATCGAGAGCTATCTGCTAATCACGCGCTCGCTCGCACGCTTGTCAGTCTGGCCGAATCCTAATGCCGCCCGCAGCATCCATCAACATCGCGGAGGAGCACCCCATTGAGGTTTAGAACAAATTTTGATATTTTTTTTTTGTCTACCCTCTCTTCGAACATGAATTCAATCTAAACTTCAAAACGAAGTTATGTCCCCCTCCCGTAAGAGCGTGTTTCATTAGAAAAGTAAACAATCGGGAACCGGTACGGTGGTCCGCGAGGTTCGAGATGATTAGCCCGAGGGGTTAACTCCCAGCAACAAGGAGGATTTCAGCCAGCCCGCTGACCGGGGTCGTCAATATTCAAGTACTAGCCGCACGCGCAAATAATACTTCAGCGGATAGTCTTTCGTGAGTCGATAGGAACAAGCAGCATGTTTTTAAGATAAGGCTTAGTATTTTTTTAGTTGTTTGGAATGTAATAAAAGTTGAGTATGTAAATAAATTAAAATGTGTTTTAAGGTTTTCACCGTTGTGTCTGGTTAGAAACTAGAGCCTAGTACGCACTAGGAAACATTTCCCCGGAAACATTGTTTGCCAACATGTCGCCAACATGTTGCCCTCGTTTCCAGGGATGCAAGTGCCGAAATGTCTTCAAATAAGTGAGAAAAGTGACAAGAAGCCTTAAAAGAGTGATTAAAAAGTGACTTAAGAGGTGATTAAAAATGATAAGAATATCCCAGCAGTATAAATCATGTATGTGTATTTTGCCCCTATCAAGAATACGAGTTAAAAACCAAAGTTTAACTTAACATTAAGAAAATCACCAAAATAAATTTTAAAATAATTGTAATTTGAGCTTTTTCTTAAATTTTCTTCTTTCAGTGTATTAATTTTCCTTCCTCTTTTTATCATCAATTTTTCTTTTATTGTCTTCCAGGTAATTTTGATAGCTCTTGTGAGCACTTTGGCAAGAGCTAATAACTGTCTTGTAATGGGCACAACTCTGGTTGGTTATTATTCGGTTGTAATGCATATTTTGAAGTTAGAATGCATTTAATGATGTCCTGACTTTGGGCCCGATCTTCTGTGAGGACTCTACTTGAGGAGGAAAACCTTCTTTCAACGTTCAAATTTCCAGGAAAGAAATAGGAAGCTTTTACAACTTCACATTCAGTTGGATATTTTTAGTTTTCAGCTGATTATACAACATGAAAAAATTGCTTCAAAATTCTTCTACTCTAACACCTTCATTTTCATGAATTTTGTCCTCCAGCTGCAAAAGCTTCCACTCATCAATCAACCTATCTTAGGAACATTAAATAGTTACCATAGTTCAGTTATATATACAGTTAAATATCTTAACTACAAGACTAATCCTCAAAACCTTCTCTATTCAGTGCTACAAAACATATTTAAAATTCTGTGAAAATACTATATAAATTATGTGTACATTACAATACAAGTTTGTATCAATCACAGGGTGTGCTACAAAACAATATTTTACAAAAATTCCCCCGACCTCTTTCCAGGTTTTGCAGGCAAACATTTTTGAACATTTTTTACTGAACACACTTTCTTCTCCCAGTTTTTAATCGTGGATGAGGACTTTTTTTTATTTATTATGGTGATCACCATATTTATAAATAAGTTTAGTATCTATTACTAACACACAACCGTATTTAATAGTAAAATTAGTTTATTTTTAAAAAATAGTTTGATATGTTTACTTTTATTTAGATATTATTAACCTTTTGTTTTAAGTGTTTCGTTGCTGGTAAATTAATGGGACTATATTTAAATATTTTAATATTCCCGGAGACTGTTATCTTATTTTTAGTGTAAATGTTTGCCTGGAAATTTCCTGTTTTTCGTGTCTTATGTCTAAGAAATTCATGGACTTTTCAGGTTTTATGACCTGTCTGTAGCACAATTATAATGTTTAAAAACAGATAAGACTGTTTTAATTGAACAATTTTTTTTAGAAAACTATTATAATATAATTTAATTAATAGATAATTTATGGTTTTTTCTTAGCACTGTATCTTTACTAATCAATCTCGAGTAGTATTTCGTCTTAATGTTACTAATTTCGGTTAATTAATTGGGTTAGGGATGAGGAAGGTTGAATATAGTAGAAGTGAAACCACATTTGCGTAGAGAGGGTAGTGAAAAAACCGTTTAGAAAAAAACCACCCCAGTTCACCCGACCGAGATTAGAACCTCGATCTCCACGTTCCGGCAATCTAGTCAAC
Organism: Timema podura; assembly: GCA_033556935.1. Lineage (NCBI taxonomy): Eukaryota > Metazoa > Arthropoda > Insecta > Phasmatodea > Timematidae > Timema > Timema podura. Next base: position 1,425,730 of record JAVRXN010000004.1, on the reverse strand, counting down.
ACGAAACTAGCTCGTTAGCTAACTACGCCACCAAGGCGGGTTTTTGGTAGAAACTTATGTATTATGAAATATAATCACATTTTTATTTCAAATTTAAATATTTGAAAAAAAAAAAAGTTCAATTCAGGGTGGCCACTCAAAAAATCTTAAATAAAATTCCAAAATAATTTCCTGTTTTCCTAGCAAAATAATGATAATAATTTTTCCGACCATTTAAAAGTCATTTCCTCCGGTTCTGAGACTTTGAACAAATGAATGCGAATGAAAATATTTTGCAAAATGTGAGTTAAGCAAGTAAAGTATTATTTCTACCCAATGCCTAGACTAGTAGATTATTGGAATCCTGTCATATTTGTACATCCAATAACGCCAAGTAAGGGTATGTTGTATGGGAAGTGGGTATTGAAAGAGCTCCTCAGACGAATATTTGAAGACATATCCAAGAGCACTTTAATTTCTGATCCATCATAAAATTCTGAAAAAGTTCCTGTATTAAATGTTAGTCTTCTGGCATTACTTTAAAATGATGTGGGCGGCACCCACGGATTTTTGCAAATAGAGATAATGTGTTTTTTAAATATTACTGACATCAATGTGAAATGACGATCACTAAGTCTGGCCACTTTTTTTGTCACAGGGACTGTACTTTATAGTTATGTTTAACTTCGATTAATAGGACTAACAAACAAGTGGCCCATGGCGGGTCTTAGAAGGTCAAGATGAAGATGCTGAACTGTAGGAATATTGACAGAAACCTCCAACAAACAGAACAGATCTATCTAGCTAGACATTTATCAAGCTATACAAGACCATTTGAAATTTATCCTATATAAAGATATTTAGGTGATAATTTACTGTTAATATTATCAATTTACAATCGTCCTAAGATAATTTCACTCTATCTATTACGACTAATAAAAATACGAGCAGTAGTTGTGTTCAATTGTAATTGAAGAAAATGTGTGAACAAATAATCAAAATAAATATTTCAAAATTCACATAAAAGAGAAGTAAAACTAAATCGTGTAATTATTTTCCCAAATAAAACGATAAACTATGTCACTACAATTCCTATTTATATAAATTTAATAATTTGTCCTATTTAATTCATAGGCTATCGTGACATTTTAAATTTTCAAGGCATGCCCATACAACCCAAATAAAAAACCTGGTTATAAAAAAAATTTAGTTGCAGGTTGGCATAGTGTTATTATTTTTTGTTTGTAATTTTACTAACTCCAATGGTGGAAACCAAGTATTTATTTTATGAACACATGTTATATTAGGCGAGGTGTCAAACGCAATGATTACACACACAAACACACACACCACACACAGACACGTCAGTTCGACATGTGTGCATAGCCGTGGCACTCACTGTACATCACTAAACGAACGTCACTGATGCGAGAGTCGCAGTCCGGACGTCAAGAGACGGGAGCGGCCGACTAACAGGGGGTCCACCATGGAGGAGCGTGGAGCCCCACCCTCTACCAGGTACGTTAGCTCAGCCGTCGAGAACCATCAACATACTGTTACATTCTCTGCATCTAGGGAACTCCAGATAGTACCTACATCTTATCAACCCTTAATTAGGAAGAAATAGTTAAATAGAGTAAATAAAGTATTAGATTTAAATTTTAAACATGTAAAGTATAGCATTACCACCATTGCATAATAGCGATACTTGTGATTATCCTGAGTAACGAACGGGAATGTAGACTCTCTAGCCTGGGTGGAACAATAATGTAGACTCTTTAGCCAGGATGTAACAAGAATGTAGACTCTCTAGCCAGGGTGGAACAATAATGTAGACTCTTTAGCCAGGATGTAACAAGAATGTAGACTCTCTAGCCAGGGTGTAACAAGAATGTAGACTCTCTAGCCAGGGTGGAAACAAGAATGTAAACTTTTTAACCCGGGTGTAATATGAAGGGATGCTAGAACTGAATAGGATATATTATTATTGGGAACATTCAAGCATACTTTGCACTTGTAATAATTATTGTTATGTTCCAACACAGAAAAATATTTGTTTAAGCATAGTTTGTAACAAATAGTAAAAGATGCGTCAACTTTGAGCAATCAAAGTAATATATTTTATTACTTTTGAGCTACGAAGATAAATTACGTTCAAAAGTAGGTATGAGTTAAAGTACGCCATACAAATAGTAAAATATGTTAAACTACAAGCCAGTTTATCATACTTTTTTTTAATTCCATAAATTATATTAAATAAAAAAAAAAGTTGGAAAAGGAAGGGTGTGATAAAATCTCAGTTCGGCCCAAACGCCGTGAGATAGATTAACTAGACTATAAGTATTACTTCAATGCTGTAGCGGGTCAGTTTCATAGTCGCTTTGAAAGGGGATTCAAAAATAGGTTTGCTGAGTGAGATCACCAAGACATATCAACCCTCACCGGTGGATTTGTGGGCAAAGACGTCAGTCTGGTCTTGTCAAGTTTACCAGTGAAAGGGAGGGGCAGGGTTCTAATCCTAGTCGAATGATATGAGGTGAGTTTTCTCCCTTTATCTCTGCAAACATTTCGAAATAAGATGAACAATGTGAACTACGATGTAAATTTGTGTTCGGCACAGTATTGAATATTAAATCGAATATCTGGGGCGTGAAAGTTTTTGTCTTAGATAATTATGTTTGAATAAGACGAAAATAAAGAGTAGTTACCAGTAAAACATACTCAAACATTATAATTAAGGTTCGTATTACCATTCTGCTAATAGGTCGATCGAAAAGCTCCAATGGAATTCAATAACTCTGTCCCTTCATCACGTGATTATTTTTCAAACCTTCTATAAACGTTTTGAAGCGCTAAATGCCAAACTCTGTATCAAATTACGATTCCCGCAAGAATTTCAATTAAATATGCTTACAGAGCATGGTTTTCGTAAGAAGGGCCTTTAAGAAAATATTATTATTATCACCGCGTCTTACTACCCATTCAGGCTATACGCACTTACGCTAACGTGTAATGGTAGGGTGATTGTGAGATGAAATGGTGGACCTACAGTTTAACGTGGGATCCGAACCACGGTGGAGGCCTGGCATTCCCACTCACAAGTTGTGATAATACAGTCTTTCAAGTTAAGAAAATTAATCTTTATGGTATATTTGAAGGTTACAAACCGTGTTTCTGAAGTTTTTTTATTATTATTTACACCGTCTTTCTACCGTTCGGTATACGTTAAGTACTAATTCACTAATAGATTAGAATGGTGTTGAATTTGAGGAAGTGAACCCATTGCTGGAGAAGTGAACATTTAGGAAACCACCCAGTTCCACAGATTCGAACCTCGACTCCGTCTCGAAGGTCTGGCTCAACACGATGCGCGTTAGCCCAAATACGCACCGAGGCGGTTTTCTGAAGTTCTTCTCTTTAGTTATTATCCTATACAAACCAGGGTTATCACAAGTTTCTTAATACAAAATTTCCCTTGTTTTCCAGAAAGAATTTCAATTTTTTTTTGTGTGTTTTTTTCAAAACTAAACAATGATGTACAGAGGAATGAAATTTCAAATTTTTTAAAAACCGCTAATATTAAATCATGTAAATGATAACTAAAGCCTGTTGATAAACAATATTTCATAAAGTGTTCAAGAGTTTGAATCAGTGTGCCTAGCTCCTTAATAAGCTTTTTTTTTCTAAACAAATATACAGTTTGCTTAAAAATTTAGAAAAATGTTCTGAATCCACAAATATTCTAGAATTTGTACAAGATTTTTTTTTAACTCCACAAATGTTATATGTTTTCCAGATTAGACTATTAACTTTCGGTGTCCTCGATAAAAACGGAAATATTAACCCAGGTGATGGATGAGGAGGGTAAACATGGCAGTTCAACTTCTGGTCATAAAAGTGTAAACAATTCTGGCATAGAGTCTGAATATCTTAATTCTTTGAATACGTTCCTTTGATCAAAATAAAGGGTCGAGCCCTTCATGAACACAATAGTTACAAAATATAAAATAAAAACTTTGAAAGTGCCTTAATATTAAATGCCTTTAAAACTGTTCACCCACTTAAACTGATGACACGCTATTGATGAGATAATTGTCGCGCTCACGCACTAGGTTCAAAGTACAAGCACATCCTTGGATCTCATTAAGGGTGAGTTACACACACAATATGAAAGAAATTAAAACCCCCATATTAAAAAAAAATGATGTACGAGATTCATCGTTTCAGTGAAAACTAAAACAAGGTTTCTAATTTACTGGACGCAGAGGGGATCAAAGGTAAACATGTCGACTGACGCACGTACACACAAACAGAATAAATAAAACATCAGTTGAGAAACAAGAGCGGCATTAAAAACATTTTAAAAAATATATGAAATAGTAATAAAGAGGGGAGGGGACAAGGGAGAAGTAAAACGTCATCGTAAAAGCTGGAGAGTAGTAAAGACTGGTGATACATGCGGATAAAACAGAAATATTATAAATAAAAGAAACGGAACAAGAATGTTGTCTGTCGCAGTAACAACCGGACATGGCCGCTGTTAAAGAGTTAACGGAGGAGGAAGGATAGGTTATTGAAAGTTGCCACGAGGTTCTTACTGTAGGGACCATCTGGGATTAACAAACAAATTTTTTTTAACATGAATTGAAATGTGATTGTGTGTCATGAATCACTGGTATCTGGGGTCTCACAACTTTAATGGACAAAAAACCACTTATCGTACCCGTTCCGTTGGGCTAGGACTAGAGCAAATTACATTCTCAATTTTAATTTGGAAAAAAATTCGTAAATTTTCAGGTTTTCAATAATAAACTTTGAATTTTCGCTTACCTGTTAAGGTTCCATAAAAATGGATTAATATATTGCCATTTTTTTTAAGTAACGTTGCAATTTAAAAAAACTAAATAGCAAAAGTAAGTTTGTCATAATTAAATTTAAATGCAAATATCACAGCTGTAGGACGTGATAAAATTACAGGGGGGGGGGGGGGGGCGTTTATCAACACAGACGTCACCTATGACGTCATTTGCCAATCTCAAAGTCATTTATCTCTGGAAGTCTGTGGTAAGTTTAATTTATGTTAGGTAGTCTTCAACGGTTTATATTTAAGGAGAGCCATTGTCATGTATCGCTAGTTCTAGATGCATTCAACTACATTATTATTATTATTATTATTATTATTATTATTATTATTATTATTATTATTATTATTATTAGCACCGCGTCTTACTACCTGTTCGGGTTGTACGCACTTACGCTAATGTATAATGCTAGGATGATTGTGAGATGAAATAGAGGACCTACAGTTTAACGTGGGATCCGAACCACGGTGGAGGCCTGGCAATCAACAAAAGTTATGATAGCACTAACTGTAACATCGTTACAGTATTATTTTAACTTTGCACCTAACCAACTTATTTCTACCACTAATCTGCATGAAAGAGATATCAGTTCAGTTTCAGTTTGGATAGGATGTATTTGTATTTAGTAATAATCCGACGGACAGTACGAAATGTCAAGCATGTTCCGGTCATAAGGAGAGGGCACCTTTAGCTCTAGCTGGCCCTCACCCCAACCTTTGAATGTCAGGAGGGTTGCATCTTGACTATCTCTTACCACAACAGCTGCAGCTGGAGAGGGACACGACTAACGATGAACAACTGGAGAGAGATTGTAAATATTTACAAACAAGGTGTTTGTATGAATATTATACCGGGTGTTCATTTGAAAACTCTCCGCCCAAATATCTCAAAAACAACATATTACAGAAAAAATAATCGCTTAAACAAAAGTTGTTTGGTACTGAGGTGGAAGTAAGGTGGTAAGGCTGATATGACCTTGGGTGGCATCGCTAAGGTGATGTTGAGGTCACTTTGATTTTTTTCCCAAACAAGACTCCTTATTTTTATTACATATTGCCATTATGCAATTTTCAAAATGGTGGTTTTTAAGCTTTTCAAAATAAAAGCTATCATGATAAATGCGCCCCACAAGTTCCTGAGTTGCCGGCAACGGGCGCGGCATTAGAATTGGGCGTATTTAAACATAGCCCGGGAAGGCACAAAGGTTTGTGTACTCGCACATGTGGGTTTGTTCAAGTTTGTGTGTATTTAGAAAATAATTGATAAAAACAAGTTTTTAAATATAACTTTAAAGGAGGTTTTTGAAATGATCTCCATTTTGAGCTAAACAATTATATAGTCTATTTTCGAATTGACTTTTGACGTGGAGGCGGTTCCTATTGAAAATTGAAAGTTATGGCCCTAAGTAGCATGTGAAAAAAAAAATTGTGCCTTTGTCTGGTGTGACAACATTTCCATTCTAAGCTGCCATACTAACACGGTATATAGATTATACAACCTGAATATGATTCAATGAACATGGTATATAGATTATATAACCTGAATATGATTCAATGAACATGGTATGTATATTATAAACGTATGTAAAGTTACTAACTTGTTCCTGCTTCTCTCCAACGTTACCTGTAATCACTGCAGCCGCAACATATAGCAACTGTCGGAGGTCTTTCGACTTCACAAGCACATCTTACCTGGAAATAAACAAATTCACATTCATTTAGTAATAGTTCAATAGTTACTGAAAATTACATTTATGGACATTATCAGCGGTGAGGGATGGAACTTTTAAGCTTATTTATAGAAAATACTCCCAAAACAAACTTTGTAAACCTGAAAAGGCTTGGCCTAATACTAATAATTTTTTTTTAATTTAGCACCGCGTCTTACAAGCCTTTCGGGTTATACGCTTAAGTACTATTTACGCTAATGGGTTAGGAATTGGGAAGGTTGAATATAGATGAAGTAAACCCGCATTTGCGTGGAGGGAGAGTGGAAAACCATTTAGGAAAAACCACCCCTAGTTTACCCGACCGAGATTCGAACCTCGATATCCCCGTCCTCAGCATTCTAACTCAACACGACTAGCGCGTTAGCTAACTACGCCACCGAGGCGGGTCTAATACTAATAAATAGTACAGTAAACTACAGGTACATGTTAATCTAGTTCTAGGTCAGTGAAGTCAAACAGTAATGGAGGCCACCCCACTGTCCAGCAGTGAGCTCGTAGCTATGAAATAGGTATACAATGCATGCATTTAGGGTTTCAAATTTTAAAAACCAATACTAAGCACACTTTAATATAATATTTTCCTTCACCCATCTTCTTATCCAGGGAGAAATGCACCCTTTCATGGATTATTATATTAGTATTTATTTAAAATATGTTCTTGTGATAATGAGATGTAAAAAGAAACACATCAGAATACTGTAAGAATCTTATAATTTTAATTTCTTATATCAAGAGAAAGTATTGTAATCGTGAGATTTTATGACCTCAAGATTATGATGGATAAATACTTTTTTTTGTGTTCTAAACTAAAAAAAAGAGTGAATTGTTCAGTGATGTATGTGCCAATGTATAGTTTGTTTGTCTGGCCGTCCCTGGCTACAGATCTGAAACAGTTTGATAAATTTTGTTCCAACTTGATATCTATATGTTATAGGGCAATACCAAAGGACTTTTTATTTTTTTATTTTGTCCTTAGCCCTCAAATTAAGGGTAGTTTTCGTCTTCTTAAGTCAACAACTCGAATGCTGATTTGATGTGATTTCTATCCATCTGGAGCTAAACATACTTAGACCTTCAGCTGGTTAGTGCTGCCCGCACCCTCTGGTAGAAATACCATGCACTAGGAGAGTTTAGGAGGTGTAGTGGTTTCCTGTTATGGTATTTTTTATGAGATGTGGCTAAATGTTGTAGACGAATATGTGAATAAGAGAAACATTAAGAGTTTTAAGAATAAAAAATCATGTATGACTCGGTGTATGGGTGATGTTGAAGCGAAGGGAGTATGCAAGGAGAGGGAAGTGTGGAGAAAATTAGCGAGGATGGATTAAGTACAGAGTTGTGTTTTGAGCTATAAGGGAATGGGGTGATTAGGCATGTATGTACGAGTATGTTTAACATGCACTTTCTAAACCGAATGATTATATCAACACACGAGAATTTCTATAAGCGAGAGAGAAAGGGCCTACCAATTTATCCGATAAAGGTATTTCCACATACCTTCCAGGGTTATTTTACATGCCACAATCGACTTGAGACCGACGGCTTTACTTCCCGTCTGAAAGGAGAGATGTGTTACGGATATTTATCACTCTGGAAAAACCGTCGACCTCAGCTGGGTTTGAACCCACTAGCGTCGGATCCTGAGGTGAGAACTTTACCCCAGGACCACTGAGGTCGACCAGGGTAGTTTACTGATGGTTTTTTTACTGCAGTTTATTCGTAAATTGCTCCAAAGATTTTGTTTAAAAATCGTATAGGTATTTAATTTTTGGCAAGAATTATTTTTAATCACCACATCTTACTACCCGTTCGGGTTTATACGTCTATGTACGAATCAGGCTACACTGATTGTGTAAGAATTAGGAAGGCTGAATTTGAAGTCTACCCGCATTTGTTTGTATGGAGCTAGAGTGGGAAACCATTTAGGAAAAACCACCCACATTACACCCACAATGTTCGAGCCCCGAGCTCTCCATTTTCGGAAGTTTAGTCTATTGGTGAGGTGGCACCTTAGACCATGCGGCCATCGAGGCGTGTAGCAAGAATATGTCATAGCGTCATGGTGTCTACTCAACTTGACCAATGAAATTCCCGACTTGTCCCCTGATAATCTCCTAAAATTCCCGACTCTAAAGTATGTCACACCCTTCTATCCCCCTTTCACGTTTTTTTATTAATCTTTTTATGAATAATAATAAGTTTTAAAACTTATAAACAGTTTTTAATTTGTATTAACATAGTCTACTAGGAATTGGAAAATTATAAAAAATATTACATAACTATAAACAAAAAAAGACAGTTTTAATCACATTGTAATTTACTGATTTAATGATTATCATAATTCATATTTTGAGTAAAAAAACATTAACCCAGATTTATTTTGTATTTTACCAAATTCCCGACTTATTCCCGGCTAGTTCCAGTTTTCTCGGATGGTAGAAGCCCTGTTGTTATTACTAAGAACATAGTTTTGAACATTTTGTTTTGTTCTAAGCTATAATGCACAATATGAGAACGTTTGTTCGATTATGTCCTCCCATTGTGCACTTGAAGTGTCCTTGGCTAATTTAGAAGAGAAGAATATAGCCATTCCTATGGCAGTGGTTTTCAAACTGTGGTACGTATACCCCTATTGGGGGGTTAGGGAGGGGGGGGCACTACGGATCTATTGGGGGCACGACAAAATAATTGAGTGATTTTTGTCCTTTTTTTGATCCTAGTAGATTGAATTTGAGTCGGATTTAAAAAAATCTTTCTTCATAACAAGCTCAACGTTATGGTTAACTATAAAATTAATAAAATAATATTGGATTGGTATTTTTAAACACGTTTTTTCTCAATTTATACTGATAATATACTTTTATAAAAGTTTAATTGAGATAAGATATGAGTAGGCTTATTTATTTTTGTAGCCTGACATGGAATATATATAGATATATACCAGACTTTTTTTGATAACAGTAAAATATTTGAGTAAAGTAAATAGTTTTAAGCTGCCGATAAAGGAGAGGTGAGGGTTTTAATCCCGGTTGTGTGTACTGAGGCTGTTTATTCCTAAATGGGTTTCCATTCTTTTCCAAGCAAATGTAGGTACACTTCCTCTAAAATTAAACCTTTATTTTCCCTAATAAATTAACTAGCGTAAATACTTAATATGCGCAGTGCTAAGATAAATGTTAAAAAACACCATCAGTGCGATTATGGAAAAGGGTTTTAATTAATTCGTATATTTAAAATAATCTTGTGGTACATGAGATCAGCGTTTGCAAGTGAGGGGAGGGGGGGTACGCAATAATGGAAAAGGTCCTATGGGATGAAAGTCCTACAATCTGATGCTTACAGGTCTGGGTATGTTTCCCGGAGGAGCGCAGCCAGCACAGCTGACTCGAGCCCGGGGTAATGATACCACCCCAGTCAATTGTCTGCTATCTCCTAGCTTATTTCAGCTTGCTTGGCAAGGGGGCCCGTTGTTCCCCCGGCTATTACGCCACTGCTCCTATATTCTTATCGCAGGGCTACCACCACATTTATAATCAAGTTCCTCTAGTACGATTCATTTAGAACGCACATTTATTATATCTAACATTTCGCTATAATTGAATAGTAGTGGAAATAATAAAAGGTTTAATAAACCCAAGCTACCCCCTTCAGTGGCCACACGGTCTGAGGCGTTTCACTTGCAATATACTAGACTGCCGAGGACGCGGGAGATTAGGGTTCGATCCCAGTCGGCTGTACTTGGGGGTGGGTTGTTCCTAAATTGTTTCCCACTCTCCTTCCACCCAAATGCGGGTACACTTCCTATAAATTCAACCCTCCTAATCCCTGACACATTAATGATATTAGTCCATAGGGGTATAATCGGACGAATATTGAAACGTGGTACCGTTAGCTTAAAATAAAAATAAAAAATTAACCCGAATTATTTTTTTCTAGCGTAAGAAGAGGTCTTAAGGCAAAAATAGATTCATCATGCCAGAATGGAAGTGTGTTTATAACTTTACCGGGTGGAGCTGCACGGCAGTAGGAGAGCAAACAGGGGAAGAGTAAAATACAAATTCTAATGCAATGTTTCGTGATACCGTATTAAATTTAAACATTAGATTCTAAATTAAATATTATGTTCCATTACCAGCTACTTTTCGTTTCCAGAGTTTTAGGTCTTAATGATAAACCAAAATATATAAACATATGGACTTTCCAAAGCAAAAAATTCTAACTTTTAAAAAATGTTTACAAGTCTACAAAGAGATGTCATACAAAAAGTTATGAGTTCATTCCAGTAAACACCAAACTCGTGCATTGTTAAAAGTTTTATCAATATTTTAAACCTAAGAGCAACGTCTGATTGAGAATCTCAGATACTTTGGCAACCCCCTTTAAAAAAATTGTTTGTATAAAGTATTATTAAAAGAGCTATAATGGAATACAATGGAATCGCCACGCTGTTTTTTATCGCATATTAAAACCCTAACTTTCCCGTCACTATAGAATAGCGATGTGAGGCAATATTGAAGGGGTCTCAGCTTCACGTCAAGGCTACTACCCTCACATTAAAGTCTTTTTATAGACAGAAACAAAACATTTGAATAAGCATATAATATTTTCAATTTGCATTATAACTAATTTGAATTATATTTTTGGGGGGTTATTATTATTATTATTATTATTATTATTATTATTATTATTATTATTATTATTATTATTATTATTATTAGCACCACGTCATACTACCCGTTCGGGTTATACGCACTTACGCTAATGTGTAATGGTAGGGTGATTATGAGATGAAATGGAGGAACTACAGTTTAACGTGGATCCGAACCACGGTGGAGGCCTGGCATTCCACACATTCACAAGTTGTGATTAATACACATCTTGTCAGAGGTGAAGGAAGGGTTTGGCAATCAGACAAATCTGTGCCGGGACCGAGGATTGACCCCGGACCCCAGCACAGAAGTACGACACCTTACCCCAAGACCACCAGGTCACCGACCGGGGGGGGGTTAATATTCATCAGGTATAAACTAAAAGTGATAATACCCGTAAGCAAATATTCCCAGAGATCATTGTCAGCAACCAAATAAGTGCATAGCCTCTAGTGTGAATAGGTCGTGGACCGTGCGACACTGCGACAAAGTGTGTGTTGTTTTTTCCGTAAGGGGCGTTACCAAGAGCTGAAGACCTCAAAATGAGCCCCAGTTACTTAAGAAGTGAATTGTTGTTTCAAAACATGGTCCACACCAAAACGGAGGTGAAACGTATCAACATGTACCTTTAAATACAAACATTTTATATTTTACAGTATAAAACTTAATAATAAAACAGCGAAATTAGTCCATTTTCAAGGTCGTTCACCACAAAATGCCAGTCAATGAATTCAAGTAAATTATTAAAATATAGATATAGCTGTCCTCAAATAAAAAAAAACTACTATTTTTATAAGGCTCACAAAATAACATTTAAAATAATTTTTAAGGGTTCTTTGATTGGTTTTGAAACTTACATAACAAACACAACAGTGTGAGAATTTTGCATACCCGAAGGAATTTGAGTCCAAAGCAAGGGTAGGAGAGTATTGATCCAATGTCACATCATAATATCCCTCGCGGCAGTAAGGGGGCATCAACCCCCCCGCATGTCACGGGGTCCCGCGGGAGGTTATTAAGAAATTAACGCACCGTATCTTCCCCCCCTTCCCCCACGTAACATACCACTCCCCCTCGGTCTGCTAATTATCGAGTTGTCCCTCCCAAACGAGTCATACAAATATATATTTACTAGGGGATCGTTGCAGTTTTACTCTCGCTGTCCTTTATATATTAAATACTATTTTTATCTATAATATATTGCAAATACAATATTAATTGCATTCTTGATTTATTATTTATTCATATATTATAGTTGGTCAACCTATATTGCTACTTGAGCAGTGTCGTTCTAAAGAGGGCTGGTAGTAGTAGTAATATTAGTAGTAGTTATTTAACTGTATCAGGAGTACATATTTTTAATCAATAAACATGTTCCAGCTAAGTACAATGTGTTTGTCAGCTGGTGCCTCACCATAAATATCATACATACGTCTCATAGTGTAAATATATAATAAATACATTTCATTCCTTAGGTCTATTCTTACAACTAACATAATTCTAACACTTAATTTATTCCTTAAATCTATTACATTTTATATTTTATCTAATATTCGAAAACCAGTCTCGAATTTATTTCATAGCTTATTTTTCATATTAGTCAATCTAGTATTATTATTTCATTAAGTCTGTAAGCCAATCAGCCATTTTTTATTTCTCTTTTAACTTTTGATATTGTATCTATTCCCAAAAGGGTATCCGGTATCATGTTAAAAAGGGTTGGTAGTATTATATTCATGCGTTGTTTTCCGTATTTATTTATGTCTAAAGGTATTTTATACTGTCGTTTTCTGGTGGTGGTGGTGGTGGTGATGGTGGTGGTGGTGGTTGGTGTGGTGTGGTGGATGGTGGTGATGGTGGTGGTGGTGGTGGTGGTGGTGGTGGTTGGTGGTGGTGGTGGTGGTGGTGTGGTGGTGGTGGTGGGGGTGGTGGTGGTGGTGGTGGTGTGGTGGTGTGGTGGTGGTGGTAGTGGTAGTGGTGGTGGTGGTGGTGGTGGTGGTGGTGGTGGTGGTGGTGGTGGTGGGTGGTGGGTGCGGTGGTGGTGGTGGTGGTGGTGGTGGTGTGTTCAGTATCATTTATATAAATCCAAACACAATATACGTCACATCACATGTTATGTGTCTAGCAGGTAAGATCTGGCATCTGCTAAGTTCAGCGCTTGTGAGCAGCGACTAAAAGACTTGGATAACCTCAAGGATCAAGAACAAGATGGACCTTGATGGAATTGTACCCGCAATTGAATGTGGAGGATAGAAACATACCCTCAGCAGTCCCAGTAGGAATCTAACCTGAGCCTCAGGTGTCGCCTGTGTAAAGCCCGACGGTAAGATGTTTCTTACTCCTTTAAACCCATTAAACTCTTTATACATTATTTTTGAAAGAAAAGATTACAGATGGAACAGGAATATTCTCGAGAAAGGATTATGGGTGCGCCGGAGGTGAAAGGCAAGGGCCACAAAGCTAGGGGAACTATTGAAAGGAAAGAGTCACAAAGCGAGGGAAACTATTGAAAGGAAAGAGCCACAAAGCGAGGGAAACTAATGAAAGGAAAGGGCCACAAAGCGAGGGAAACTATTGAAAGGAAAGGGCCACAAAGCAAGAGAAACTAATGAAAGGAAAGGGCCACAAAGCAAGAGAAACTATTGAAAGGAAAGGGCCACACAAGCGAGGGAAACTATTGAAAGGAAAGGGCCACAAAGCTAGGGAAACTATTGAAAGGAAAGAGCCACAAAGCGAGGGAAACTATTGAAAGGAAAGGGCCACAAAGCAAGAGAAACTATTGAAAGGAAAGGGCCACAAAGCAAGAGAAACTATTGAAAGGAAAGGGCCACAAAGCTAGGGAAACTATTGAAAGGAAAGGGCCACAAAGCAAGGGAAACTATTGAAAGGAAAGGGCCACAAAGCAAGGGAAACTATTGAAAGGAAAGGGCCACAAAGCTAGGGAAACTATTGAAAGGGCTGCCACGTGCAATATCGGCCATTCTCGCCTCACCACAATCATTTTGCTTGGATTGCTCCACGTTACCTGTATATTGGGGGAAAAAAGCTCTAATAAAGATAGGAAACTAAAGCATTGCCAACACAAACTTACAACGAGAATATTGGAGGAAACAGTTTATTGGAATGACAGGTAGTTTCATCCAAAGAGATGCGCGGGCACCAAGAAGAAATACAAGTACACTATGATGTTTCTGTATCTTACTTTAGAAGTATGCTAAATATTAAGTTTACATTAATTATACTGATAAATAAAATATTAGTTATATATTACACAAATGTGAGCTCGGTTAAAGAAATCAAATAAATACAAACTTACGAAAGTTCCAGAAATCCCATTACAAAATTCTTGGCGACCAAATGGGGTGTGCCCGAACCTCTCTTTTTACCAAAAAAATTTTTGTCTGACCTTCAAAATTATATTGGTGATCAAAATCAATAAAGACCATTATTAAAATCAAAACTCCAATGAATTTCAACCCCCATCTCAGTTTTTTTTTTTAGGTTGTTAAATGAATATTTCCAAAAGGAGTTGTTCATATCTCATACCTGACAGCGGAAATCCCGAGCTAGTCCTTGCAATCCCAATCTTTCCCAGATGCCCACAACTGGAAATATTTTATCACCGTGTCGAGAGGCATTAGCGATTCCATCCACAAAAAAGCCTGCAAGGAAACTTTCTTGTTCTCGAGTCTTAAGTTCTGTGGTATACCTCCGCAAGAACTATTATCAAGACGTAGCATGGGAACACAAACTTTCAATTCCGCTAGGAAAAAAAAGGACAAGGTAGAGAAAACAAGCAGAAACAAATCCATTTGAAAGAGGAAGAACAAATCGGAAACAATGTTAATACCCTAAAAAAGTTCGTAAAGGCTTTGTTCGAGAGAGATGCGTAGTAAAGAGGGACAGTCCCCACAACTTGCGAGTATTCGATGCCATTATTACTTTAAATACAAAGCTCCTTAATTATTGTTTTAAATCGGACTGTGATTAAACATTATAACTGCAACATATGAATAATATCATATAGCACTGGGCAAACAACATGGTCTGAATTTACCTTACATGGACTTCCGTTGTTACTGTGTGGTAAATCTCAACCAACTACACCCTGAACTCTCGACACACCCTTCATCGGAAGATCTAGGCATCATCTTCGTGTAATACTACCCGTTCAGATTTTTCACATTTATAATGTTAATAATGAAAAATTAAATATTTGATCAATAATAATAATAATAGAAACTCATATGGGATGAACTGCTAAAATTTTAAATATAGCAGAAAAATTTGTATAAGTTTAACTAACACTTGGCCTAACATCAACTTATTAAGTTAAACAATAAATAAAAACTGAAAAATAAATAAATAAAACAGTAATATATGTTTATTGTATGGACATGAGTTTTGACTTGCAAAAGTGACAGATGCGAAACATTTGTTTTTTTTTTTTCATATCATACGGTTTGGCGTAGGGATACATAATGTGGTCTGGTAACTTTTTCTAGCTGTCAGGCACCACCCTAAATGTCTTGGATCCACTGTAGCTAAGACAAGCGAGAGACGCTTGGTAAGGGGGTCGATATTCAGGCGGGGGGGATGAAGTTCAGCTCGAGGGGTGCCAATCCCTGAAGTCACTGTGCCAAACCATATCAATTGGAGATGATATTAATAGCTTGAACCGGGAATGGATCTTTTACTTTCCATTTATAATATTGTTAAAAAAAATTATCTAAAAAAGTCCGTAAACTTTGTAACTAAGTCTCTTGACTTCTCCCCGACTTTTACAGGTTCATGAGAGATCGTGCACACTATTCTAGCATATATATATATATATATATAATGTTTTGTAAACAAATACTTTAACCACCAACAGCTGTAACATTTAAGGCAGTTAAGGTGACCTGGTGGTCTAGGGCAGAGGTTCCCAATTTTTTTTGGCCACGGAACCCTAATTGATCATACTTTTTTTGGCGGAACCCCATTTTGATAATAACAAAAGTGATTGTACCTTGTAGTGTAGTTTGAATATTTTCATGTTTGACATGAAAAGAAAGAATAATTATAAATAAAAAATTATTATTATAAGTATTATAAAACATTTTTCGTACAAAAAAAGTAACTATTTAATGTGAAGAATGGAATTTTTCACATATTTACTTATAATAGCACTAAAATTAGGCTGTCTCGACAGGTGCACCGCCCCGCCACCCCGCTCCGCCCGCGCTGTTTGATACTAGATAGACTTACAGCGGCGCGGCTATGTTATGACTGTTTTCTACGAACGTTTTAGTTAATTCTCAGACAGAACTCGGAACCCCTTTGATCCTTCCACGGAACCCCAGGGTTCCGCGGAACACCTTTTGGAAACGCTGGTCTAGGGTAAGATGTCGACTTCTGTGCTGGTGGTCCGAGGTTCAATCCTCGTCCCAGCACAGATTTACCTGATTACCAAACCCTTCCTTCACCTCTGACAAGACGTGTATTAATCACAACTTGTGAATGTGTGGAATGCCAGGCCTCCACCGTGGTTCGGATCCCATGTTAAACTGTAGGTCCTCCATTTCATCTCACAATCACCCTACCATTACACATTAGCGTAAGTGCGTATAACCTGAACGGGGGTTAAGACGCGGTGCTAACTATCTCGTATGTTTAGAAAATTATGAACGAGTAGGCCTAATTTATTATAAATACACTAAACCTATACTACAAATGAAACACCTAGGCAAACTGCCTTTGACACGGGATTTGGAAAAAAAAAACCTGCGATCACTAAGGGTTTTCTAAAATTATGTATTTTTGGCCTTTCCTCAAGCCACTATTGTGGATGGAAGCTTCTACTCAAAGAATTGAACAAGAGAAAGGAAATTGAAAATGGCGTATGATTTTTTTTAATATGGGTACAGGGTGGGTCCACCTTTTTTTTAGGAAAATAAATTTCAACAAAATTTGAATGAATTTATTAAACCTGGACCTATAGTTCCATTTATGCCTGAATATATTTAGTTAGACCAGTCAAAATATTATTTTCAAGAGAATCTAACGTTTTGGAAAATATTTATTTATCATTTGGCTTTTTTTTAAATTCGAAACATCATCAACCATATTTGGGGACCTAAATTAGAAAAGGGGTCAAACAGACTAACGGGATATTCATGATGACAATAAACGTGAACAAAAGCTTATAAATATAATAAAAGTAAGTTGCGGATAAGCAGTATAAGCGGTATTAACCTATTCAAATAACGACAAAGAAACAAGAAAACCAGCTTCCGTCAACTTAGAATATACCTACCTATTCCAAACGGAAAGTCGCCGTTATATCAAAGGACATTATTGTGAGTTTAGTTCGTGTGTTTGAGTTGGAATGCTACTTCAACTTAGTACCGTCAACGTACGCTTGAGTGAGCCTGCGTTGCTGTAGCATTCATTAGTTTCTAACAAAGTTTGTAAAGGCAGAAACAAATCAAGGAGGAAAAAAAAAATATTCTAAAGAGAAAAACACACATTGAAATGTTACGTGAAAACGAAGCACGAAAAAAGAAAAGAGGGGTGGGAGACGAAAGAATAAAAAGAAATTCGAGACAAAGAAAAACATTTCTTATAAAGACCAGTAAAGCAACAAAAAATTACATTAAATACGGGAACCTTAGAAGAAGTAAAAACGCCACGGTTTTGATAAACTATGATAAAGCTAGCGCAAACCAATTATACAGATTTATTTATTCTTGCTATATTTGCTTTAAGCATTCAAATGATGAATCAAAACTGACTTTAATAAAGCGGAAGAAACAAGATTGAAGATCAAATAAAAAATGAATCAATATAAAATGTTATAACATGACGAAAAATATACATTTAAAAAAAATACATTTAGAAAATTGCAGTTTTTCAAGATGCCTATTCTATTACTAGTTTAACGAGAAATTAAGACATGGGAAATAAAAGGATAATAATTGTCAGTAAGTCCCAATTAATATACCAGGAGGTGCAAAAGTGATCGAAACCCGGTCTACCTTCAAAGGTAGCAGTCTTACCTCAACTAATTACACCATGG
This sequence comes from Timema podura, assembly GCA_033556935.1. Classification (NCBI taxonomy): domain Eukaryota; kingdom Metazoa; phylum Arthropoda; class Insecta; order Phasmatodea; family Timematidae; genus Timema; species Timema podura. The sequence continues at coordinate 1,407,454 of JAVRXN010000004.1, read as the reverse complement.
CCTCAGCAAAGGTGTCCAGCCCTAGTATATTTTAAAATTCCCTGATTTTTCCAGCTTTTCCAGTGCCAATTTCCAACTTTCCAGTAGTTATATATTACAAACATTATTGTATTAAGAACGCAATTGTGCGTATAACCCAAACGGGTAGTAAGACGCGGTGCTAATAATAATAATAAGAAGAAGAAGAAATAGAAGAGGAAGAAGAAGAAGAACGCAATTTAATGTAATAGTATTTTTAGACACATAAACAGTCCGAAATTGTGTCACTCTATGAAGGGATTATTAAAGGATTTAATCCTTAAGTAATGGCCTATTGTATATTGCAAACTTAAGTTGGATTCCAGTGAGAACATATTGAGACATTAAAAGATTGCTTAGCCCCAGTACAGTTTGAAATTTTGTGAGACAAGTTTTTTTTTTTTAGTTTATTCTTCCTATGATGTAATCGAATTCTCACACATGTACATATCCATGACTCAACTTTGGCTGAAGATACGTTAGAGGAGAGGAAAGGTGACACGAAAATCCCACGATGACTTTGAGAAATGAGATTAGTATGCTCAACAGAGACTATATGCTAAAAGAGATTCGCGGTGTGTATAGACTGGAATAAAAATGTTATTTTGACTATCGTAAATGAAAGTTGCCCTTTTTTAATAGCAAATATGTGAAAATTCCAGAAATTTGATCAAATTCCCTGAATTTTCTCATTTTTCTCTGTTTTTCAAGTTACTGGGCACCCTGCCAGGGCAGCCATATAAGACTAAACGGTCCTAAGGGCGGATTCCAACAAAAAGTGTTTTTATTTGTGATTAAAGAAATTTTTAAATAAAATAAGCTAATTATTTATAAATATAGAAATAATTTTACCTAAATATTTAGTATAATATCAAGAATATATTCGTAATGAACATCTAACCCGAAACACCAGTGAAAAGTGGACTGTTGATGAAAACTGATAACGATTAGAACCGGGTACCATGCCCAAGTAATTGCTTCTTTATTTGTTCCAGACTAACGTACCATTACGGGCAAACCTAAACTAAACTGACCTAACCTAACCTGACCTAACTTAATCCAACCTAACCTAATCCAACCTAACTTAATCTAACCTAACTTAACCTAACCTAAACTGACCTAACCTGACCTGACTTAATCTAGCCTAGCCTAGCCTAGCCTAGCCTAGCCTAACCTAACCTAACCTAATCCAACCTAACTTAATCCAACCTAACTTAATCTAGCTTAACCTAACCTACATTTTCCATTTTGAACAAAGTCATAATGAAATGAAATTTTACTCCAAAGTTCGTGCGAGAGTATCACCGAGATCGGGTGAGTTGTTCCATAATTCGTGTGCACTGACCATTGTCATAGTCACATCGAAACCAGTAGATTAAAACCTATATTTTAACCAAAGTTAAATATAGTAATGGAAACAAGGCATTGGAATTACCAAAATTACTCTTTCAACATTTAATTGCCACTGCATAGCCAGCAAGTATCTATCTATTTGTCGGTTTTTTGAGTTTTGTTATTAAATTCTAGCTATATTTAAAGCTCAAACTATATCTTATAATAGCCTCGCTGGTGATTTCAGTGTCCATCCTCTGATTTTCAGTAGCGTAGAAACATCTGGGGGCGCCATTGTACAAGTTATATTGTGCGCCCTAGGAAACTAGCCATTTTTATTTCACACTATTTTTTTTCTCTCAATTATCTTTTTAAACGGAAACAAATTGAAATATTACTAATTTTGATTTTTGCTAGAAATGTATCAATTTAATAATAATAATAATAATAATAATAATAATAATAATAATAATAATAATAATAATAATAATAATAAAGCGATAAGAGGATAGATGGTATAGAATAAAAGAGGATTTTAAGTCTCGCCAAGGGCTCATGAACCCTTTGGACGGCCCTGTATGGCCCTTTATTATAAACTACAAGCTAAGCCTGCTATTTTCCAAAGTAAACTTGAGGATACAAATTTATATCAAAAGGTGCACAAGTAAATGGAGACTTAAATGAATCAAGTAATAAAATATAGTTTGTATTCCGTATGCTAACCTTATCTTACGTGACTTAAACAATTTTTAAGGTTTTTCGAAAACTAAGGCACTTGTGAAGATATTTGGGAGTGGAGGAGCTCATAATGATGGGTTGCATACCATGTACGCATCATAAGACATTGTTAGGATTGTAAAAATCTCGCAGATTACGGTGGGCAGGACATGCAGCGCTAATGAAAGAATATTTAACTGTGTTCATCCGACAGTTTAGCTCAGTCGATAGCGTGTTTGTCTACTGAGCTAATGGTCCCGGGTTTGATTCCCAGAATGGCCGAAAATGTATAATTCGTGAAATGTGGGTTTACCCTTTCACAGTGATGAATTAACGGCCGGGGGACTGGATGCTGTGCCTGTTCTAGTCTTAAGTTATATGATAAGGCATATGGAGATATGACAGTTGGTAGTGGAAAATATATGGCTTGAATAAAAAACTGACCTAGGACACAGGCTGGAAACATTAATGGATATAAAGTAAAGAACCGTGTCCAGGGTGCAGACCGGCAAACCCAATGGGGAAACACCCTCAGCTTATTAGCTTAATAAAGATTTAAGATGACGCTAAAAATGTGTGAAAAAATAACAAATTAAGACAAAACTAGATCGTGAATTTGATGATCAAGGCCGTGAAAATGATCAGCTAGCAACCGGAGAGAAGTCTTGTGAATAAACAAAAGAACACGGGTAGAAGAGCTTCCCAGAGACCTCCCCACCCTTTGCTGCGCCCCAATCTAAACACGCCGCACATCACGACCCTTTCCCTCCGGAAGAGGTGGGGGGGGGGGGTCGTAAAAAATATGCGCCGTCACAGTAAAAGGAACCGGCAAAAAAAAAGTAGATCGAGCGCCGCCAGGGAAACCTTTAACAGACTCTCCCCTTCCCTCCCAGTTTGATTTATGCAGGAAGGGAGGAGAGCATTGTGAGAGCGTCAACTTCCCAAGAACCAACAGGAGGCTACAGCGAGTAAGACCAGCACAGCCAGGGAGATAGAGTAGACTACGCAACAGCCGGGAGATAGAGTAGACCACGTAAGCCAGGGAGCTAGAGTAAACCACGCACACAGGGAGCAGAGTAGACCACGCACAGCCGGGATATAGAGTAGACCACGAAACAGCCAGGGGGGTATAGAGTAGACCACGTACAGCCAGGGATATAGAGTAGACCACGCACAGCCAGGGAGATAGAGTAGACTACGCACAGCCGGGGAGATAGAGTAGACCACGTACAGCCAGGAATAGAGTAGACCACGCACAGCCAGGGAGATAGAGTAGACTACGCACAGCCAGGGAGATAGGGGTAGACCACGTACAGCCAGGATATAGAGTAGACTACGAACAGCCAAGGAGACAAATACAAGGACACTTGATAGATGAGTACTTAAAACTTATTAATGTAGATTGCTTGCTTGAAATTTTAGTTGTAAGGTTAAGAGTAGAAAAACACAGAAATGTCGATCCCGCCACTTGTGGATAAGTTGAAGATTTCTTCCCTTCCTCCAATCTTCTACCTACATACATCCCGACCTGTCCAGACCAAGGAGCCATTGGAACCCACGTCACAAAATGTGATAATTTTACCCATCAAGCACAGCTCCTTTCCAAATCGAAACTTTTTTTTTTACCTCTGTCTTCTCTTATCTGTTGCAAAAGTAGTTCTTCGCCCTTCTTGTTAAAAAGGAAAATTTATCGGAAATTGGTGCGAGGGATCCCAAAGCGTTGGAAAAGGAGCGCGTGGGGGAGGGGGGTTAAAACAAATCGGAGCACGTGTGAGGGTCCCCCCCCCCCCCCACCTCACCCCGGCGCTAAATCGAGCTGTCGGCACAGAAACGTTTCTCATCTTTTCTCAAGACTTGTTTCAAGCAATTCACAAACATTGGAGTTATTTGGTGCAGCTCACAGCTCGATGGAGGACAAATGCCACATTCCCACAAATGGAATGGAGGGCTAGGGTTTTCAAAAATAAGATTATACGTCACACGCCATCACCGAAAGGTTTGACCACTCTTGACTCTTAATAAGAGAGACAAAGGTTCGACTTCAGATGGTGGCAGGTTTTGATTCATTTTACGTGCATCGCCTGAAGAAGTTTGGAGAACCGCGAAATTTTATCACAGTGGTTTTCCGATCTTCACTCACGCCGAATTTTGGTGCACATCTTAGGGATGGGAAACTATCAATAGTCTTCATCATCGTGCTCTATCGATAATAGCCACATTGCTATCGATAGTGTAACTCCTTAGTTTGGGCGCCTAATTCTCAAAACTAAATGTAATTAGATTATTTTGGGAGCGGGGGTAGGGGGCAGCTTGAAGTGTAACGTTATTCTGAGAAGAGTATATTCCAGGAGACAGTGACTACTACTCTAGTATGAGCCGTGGTGAGTAGTACTCCAGGAGACAGCTGACTACTACTCTAGTACGAGCCATGGTGAGTAGTACTCCAGGAGACAGATGACTACTACTCTAGTATGAGCCGTGGTGAGTAGTACTCCAGGAGACAGCTGACTACTACTCTAGTATGAGCCGTGGTGAGTAGTACTCCAGGAGACAGATGACTACTACTCTAGTACGAGCCATGGTGAGTAGTACTCCAGGAGACAGATGACTACTACTCTAGTACGAGCCATGGTGAGTAGTACTCCAGGAGACAGATGACTACTACTCTAGTATGAGCCGTGGTGAGTAGTACTCCAGGAGACAGCTGACTACTACTCTAGTATGAGCCGTGGTGAGTAGTACTCAGGAGACAGATGACTACTACTCTAGTATGAGCCGTGGTGAGTAGTACTCCAGGAGACAGCTGACTACTACTCTAGTATGAGCCGTGGTGAGTAGTACTCCAGGAGACAGATGACTACTACTCTAGTATGAGCCGTGGTGAGTAGTACTCCAGGAGACAGCTGACTACTACTCTAGTATGAGCCGTGGTGAGTAGTACTCAGGAGACAGATGGCTACTACTCTAGTATGAGCCGTGGTGAGTAGTACTCCAGGAGACAGATGACTACTACTCTAGTATGAGCCATGGTGAGTAGTATTCCAGGAGACAGATGGCTACTACTCTAGTATGAGCCGTGGTGAGTAGTACTCCAGGAGACAGCTGACTACTACTCTAGTATGAGCCGTGGTGAGTAGTACTCCAGGAGACAGATGACTACTACTCTAGTATGAGCCGTGGTGAGTAGTACTCCAGGAGACAGATGACTACTACTCTAGTACGAGCCGATGGTGAGTAGTACTCCAGGAGACAGATGGCTACTACTCTAGTATGAGCCGTGGTGGAGTAGTACTCCAGGAGACAGCTGACTACTACTCTAGTATGAGCCGTGGTGAGTAGTACTCCAGGAGACAGATGACTACTACTCTAGTATGAGCCGTGGTGAGTAGTACTCCAGGAGACAGCTGACTACTACTCTAGTATGAGCCGTGGTGAGTAGTACTCCAGGAGACAGATGGGCTACTACTCTAGTAGAGCCATGGTGAGTAGTACTCCAGGAGACAGATGACTACTACTCTAGTACGAGCCATGGTGAGTAGTACTCCAGGAGACAGATGACTACTACTCTAGTATGAGCCGTGGTGAGTAGTACTCCAGGAGACAGCTGACTACTACTCTAGTATGAGCCGTGGTGAGTAGTACTCCAGGAGACAGATGCTACTACTCTAGTATGAGCCGTGGTGAGTAGTACTCCAGGAGACAGATGACTACTACTCTAGTATGAGCCGTGGTGAGTAGTATTCCAGGAGACAGCTGACTACTACTCTAGTATGAGCCGTGGTGAGTAGTACTCCAGGAGACAGATGACTACTACTCTAGTATGAGCCGTGGTGAGTAGTACTCCAGGAGACAGATGGCTACTACTCTAGTATGAGCCGTGGTGATAGTACTCCAGGAGACAGATGCTACTACTCTAGTATGAGCCGTGGTGAGTAGTACTCCAGGAGACAGTGGCTACTACTCTAGTATGAGCCATGGTGAGTAGTATTCCAGGAGACAGCTGACTACTACTCTAGTATGACCCATGGTGAATAGTACTTCAGGAGACAGATGACTACTACTCTAGTATGAGCCGTGGTGAGTAGTATTCCAGGAGACAGCTGACTACTACTCTAGTATGACCCATGGTGAATAGTACTTCAGGAGACAGATGACTACTACTCTAGTATGAGCCGTGGTGAGTAGTATTCCAGGAGACAGCTGACTACTACTCTAGTATGACCCATGGTGAATAGTACTTCAGGAGACAGATGACTACTACTCTAGTATGAGCCGTGGTGAGTAGTATTCCAGGAGACAGATGGCTACTTCTCTAGTATGAGCCATGGTGAGTAGTATTCCAGGAGATAGATGGCTACTATTCTAGTATGAGCCATGGTGAGTAGTACTCCAGGAGACAGATGGCTACTACTCTAGTATGAGCCATGGTGAGTAGTACTCCAGGAGACAGATGGCTACTACTCTAGTATGAGTCATGGTGAGTAGTACTCTAGGAGACAGATGGCTACTACTCTAGTATGAGCCATGGTGAGTAGTACTCTAGGAGACAGATGGCTACTACTCTAGTACGAGCCATGGTGAGTAGTACTCCAGGAGACAGATGGCTACTACTCTAGTATGAGCCATGGTGAGTAGTACTCCAGGAGACAGATGGCTACTACTCTAGTACGAGCCATGGTGAGTAGTACTCCAGGAGACAGATGACTACTACTCTAGTACGAGCCATGGTGAGTAGTACTCCAGGAGACAGATGGCTACTACTCTAGTATGAGCCATGGTGAGTAGTACTCCAGGAGACAGATGGCTACTACTCTAGTACGAGCCATGGTGAGTAGTACTCCAGGAGACAGGTGGCTACTACTCTAGTACGAGCCATGGTGAGTAGTACTCCAGGAGACAGGTGGCTACTACTCTAGTATGAGCCATGGTGAGTAGTACTCTAGGAGACAGATGGCTACTACTCTAGTACGAGCCGTGGTGAGTAGTACTCCAGGAGACAGATGGCTACTACTCTAGTACGAGCCATGGTGAGTAGTACTCCAGGAGACAGATGGCTACTACTCTAGTATGAGCCATGGTGAGTAGTACTCCAGGAGACAGCTGACTACTACTCTAGTATGAGCCATGGTGAGTAGTACTCCAGGAGACAGATGGCTACTACTCTAGTACGATCCATGGTGAGTAGTACTCCAGGAGACAGATGGCTACTACTCTAGTATGAGCCAAGGTGAGTAGTACTCCAGGAGACAGCTGACTACTACTCTAGTATGAGCCATGGTGAGTAGTACTCCAGGAGACAGATGGCTACTACTCTAGTATGAGCCATGGTGAGTAGTACTCCAGGAGACAGATGGCTACTACTCTAGTATGAGCTATGGTGAGTAGTACTCCAGGAGACAGATGGCTACTACTCTAGTATGAGCCATGGTGAGTAGTACTCCAGGAGACAGATGGCTACTACTCTAGTACGATCCATGGTGAGTAGTACTCCAGGAGACAGATGGCTACTACTCTAGTATGAGCCATGGTGAGTAGTACTCCAGGAGACAGCTGACTACTACTCTAGTATGAGCCATGGTGAGTAGTACTCCAGGAGACAGATGGCTACTACTCTAGTATGAGCCATGTTGTCATGGATTATTTCCGGGCAAGTTCAAGGACATCAGGCAGATCTGTGAGGTGGTGTGGCCGAACGAAGCTGTGAAAACTTTCGACAGCCCACGTGCACTGTTTTATTTCATAAAGCTACAAGCCTACAATTTACAAGAGAATTCACTTGTAGCTTGTAAGAAATTAGAAAGTTGTGTTTCATAAAGCTACTACTAAATACTTGCAATTACAAGTTAAATTTTACAATTTACAAGTACTTGTAAATCAAGGAGTATTTTCTACTTAGTATCAACACCTAAGTAAAATACTTTACAGTCACAATTTTTATTTGTGTTTTTACATACACAAAAAATATTCAAATAGATAACATTTATTAATCATTATTATTATTATTATTATTATTATTATTATTATTATTATTATTATTATTATTATTATTATTATTATTATTATATTATTAGCACAGCGACTTACTACCCGTTCGGGTTATACGCAGTTTATTAATCACTTGGGTGAATAGTTAAAGGGAATATAATAATTTAAGTTTTGATTAGTACTTAACTATAATTTAATTTCCGCTTTAAATTCTTAAGTTTTATGCACTTTTTGATTTATAAAACTATAGGTTTTGTTGGGTTAGGTTCACTTGGCTTATGAAAATAACAATAGGCCTAATAATAATGTGAGATTTAATGAGTATGTTTCCAATATTCATTGTTCTAAAATATTCGTGAAGTTACTTGTCAGGGTGTTTTTCTTTCAATTTTCCGCAGGGCATCTCAAACATAGGCCCAATTCTTACTATAAGGTATTATATTCAAATACACTGCGAAATCATAAACTTCAATTCAATAATTTAACTTTCTTTTCTTTGGTAATCCTATTCGAAAAGGCTCCAAAAAAATATATTTATTTTCATTTTTTGTTTAAATAACGGCTATTGGTGACCTGGTGGTCTAGGGGTAAGGTGTAAGACTCTGTGCTGGGGGTCGGGGTTCAATCCTCAGTCCCGGCACGATTTATCTGTTGCCAAACCCTTCCTTCACCTCTGACAAGACGTGTATTAATCACAACTTGTGAATGTGAGGAATGCCAGGCCTCCACCGTGGTTCGGATCCACGTTAAACTGTAGGTCCTTCCATTTCATCTCACAATCACCCTACCATTGCACATTAGCATAAGTGGTATAACCCGAACGGGTAGTAAGATCGCGGTGCAATAATAATAATATAAATGGCTATTTTGATGTCTAATTGCAACAGCCAAAACTCATTTTCAATAATGTATTTATTTTGTTGTTGCAAACTGGCTGTGTTGTTATTTATCTTGTAATAAAACCTCCGTACTTGATATATTTACTACAAGTGCACCAACATTTAAAATTAAAACTATTTTCTTTTTGAAACCCGTTATATTTACAATTGTAAAACAGTAACACATTAAATTGTAAATGGTATGAGCTTTATGGAAACAGGGCCCAGATGTTTAAGTTTGTTTTGTTTGTAAAGTGAAGCTGCACTGAAACTAATTACTTTAATCCAGGATACAGATTTAGCTACGATAAAAATGACAAAAACTATAGCATTTATTTACTTGCATTTATCTTACAATTTATATACAAACATTTATTTATATTTTGTTACATTATATCTACTCAACTCGACCAATAAGATTCTAGACTTTTTCCCCCGATTTCTCCTGATCATTTCCTAAAATTCCAGACTAAATTCACACCCCCACACACAAACCACCCTCTCATTTTTTATGAATAATATTAAATTTTAAACTTATATAAACATGTATCTATAACATAGTTTACTAAGAATAATAGAAAGAATATTAAACAACTAAAAAAAAAGTGTGATCATTTTGTAAATTATAATTGATTTTTTATTTTTTTTCCAAATTCCGACTTATTCCCGTTTTTTCCGACCACTTCAAATTCACGGCTAATTCCAATCTTCCCGGATGGTGGACACCCTGTATATGGCATATAGTTATAATTATTGTGATAGAACTACATCGCTTTATGCAGTGGCAGTTGGTGATATAAAAACTAGGTGTTCACAAAATCAAAATAACGTACAAAAAAAGAAAAAAAGTAATCTAAAATTATGCGTCCAAACGTTTCTACCTATCAAAATCTCCCCCCCTAAACTTACTGTTTCATTCTCCAGTGAACACGCCTGTATGATAAAAACTAAATTATAAACCCACGCAATTGTAAAAACTGGCAACACTCCATCCGACAATAAAAAAGAAAATTACTTCAAAAAAAAAAAGCAGGGAGTCTAGGGGGGAAAAAAAGTGCCATAAAAATGTAACCAAGAGAAGGTACATTCGAATGTCATATTTTCACCCGTGTTATTTTACTCCGCGGAAGGTTTACGCGCTCAATTCAAGTACGTCCCCCCCCCTTTGTTCCACCCCTTTATCTAGGGTTATTGTATGCGATGAAAATATGAGAAGGGGAAGATCGTGCAAGGGTTGAAATTGACTCGAAGCCCTCATTGTAGGGTGTGGTCTGCCTCCTCACTCTTCGAACCCACGACCAATAATAACAACATTTTATTGGTTCACTTTGACGACCAATACAACGCTTTGTATGAGCGGGGAAAAGATACGGACCAAGAGTGTGATTCCCATGAGAGACCATTCAGGGTCAATACTAGAGATGCATGAAATGGACACACTCCCGACATCTATCGGAGAAAGTTATCACTACGTCTTCCTTCTACCACCGACCACGGTAGATCGCACGGTACGTGCTTTATCGGCAACAGAATTTGTACCATGTTATAATGTTTACTTTGTTTATAACTAGCAGTTTGACCGTTCTTTGCGCGGTTAAGCAGTAGATACTTAAAATTATAACGTTCAACATCCGCCTGCCAACCTTTTTATGGATCTTCGTTGTACAATCATTGAGATCACTATGGCAATCACAAACCAATCATGGTGTTTAAAAATTTTAAAAAATAAAAGATTTGAGTAAAAATACTACCTTGTCCATAAATGAGTGCACTGAAACACAGCAATGTTTGCCAAAGCACGCTCATAAAATAATATAAACGAACTAATATAGGCCTACATTGTTACAGAAATATTTGGGGGGAAAAGAGCGTATATAAATAATATACTCTGTTACATAACACATAATGAATAATATGTAAATGGTTTTTCAAAGAGCGTCATGGTTCACCGAGCTATGTCGCTAGAATTTGTTTATTTTAATTATTTATCTGTGAGATAGTCGCTAATTTAGCCTCAATTTTTAGATTTGATATCAAAGCGCGCTAATGGATCCTTTATAAAATAATATTTAGTTTTTGTATTCATTCATTCATAGATTTTTTACGGTTGATTATACAAAATTTTAAAATTTTCTAACAGGAAATAATGTTACGATTAATCAATTTGATTAATTTTAAGATTAATAAGAAAATATTAAATCTTGAGCGCAAAGCGTTGTACAGCCTGTCCTGAAAGGAAGCAGTCAGTCTTTGATGGCCCTATTTTATAAACTGCACCCTGATGTAACCCAGCTCTGACGGAAGATACAACTATATCCGGATACTGGCTCACCCAAATTATCAATGGAAGCTGTCTCGCATGCAAACAACTAAATGAAATACCTTTAAAACTAATCTAAGAAGCGTTTGTCTATGACATGATGTTAAGACTTACTATTAAATTTTAATAAATTATAATAATGTAATTCTATACAGTAGTGGTGGAACTTTATTTGTGTAAGAGGAGAAGGGTGGGTGTGGGGGTGCCAGTTAATGTTAAATAAATTGATGCTCCCAGAAGCCATTTGTTGCGCTCTTCGTTTGGAGAGTTTTTAAAATTACAATCTTTTATTTAAAACTGTACACCCTTATAAAAACTATTTGGAGTGGCCCCTCTAACAATTTTTTTTAAATGGTTCACTCTAGAAGCTATGAGTATTCTTCGCCTTGGTTTTTTTTTTAAATTAGATTCTTTTATAAGCCATTTAAAGTGTTCTTCGCCTAGAAATGTTTGAAATTTTGATGCCCCTCGAAGATATTTTGAGTGATCCTCACCTTAATTTTTTTACGATAATTAGATACCTCTAGAAGATAATCTTTGAAGTGGTCTTCCGCCAATCAAATTTTGAAAATTGAATTCTTTCAGAAATTTCAGAAAATTCAAATTTGGAATTGTCCTCCACAAGACATTTTTGAAATTTGTATGACCTTGGAAGCTATTTAGAGCTTTCCTCCCCTGACTTTTTGTGCCAATTAGATGCCTCTAGTCTAGTAGTTATTTGAAGGGTCTTTTCCGGCAAATTGTTGACAATAGAATGCATCTAGAAGTCATTTGGAGTTTAATTTAAGGCCATCTTTCAGCTTCATATTCGATAATGTCATAGGATTTGAAATATATTGGGGGGGGGGGGGGATTTATTCCAAGGAGGGTCAACTCATTTCCAGAGGGGCAGAGTCCCCCACAGTTCCACCGCCCCTGCTGTCCACACATACTCTATATTCGGTATTCGTGGATGAACTGCTCTCAGGCTATTATTAGTCTTCTTTGATGTGTGCTAGTCTACCGTCTCTATGTGGAACAATGCTCGTTACTTGCTATGAACGACAAATATTGAACATTGAGTAAACGTGGACGAATAACGCACGTGTGGACCCGGCTTAAGAGGTGTTTGCGAGTAAAAAGATTAAAAATTATATAAAATTTATCTGTGTTGTATTTTCTTTCTAAAATTTGAACTCTCATTTTATTTTTTGTATTAATTTTC